>JAWNNU010000486.1:0-113777 GCA_035044585.1 Scaptomyza polygonia
GCAGAATTAGTTCGACTGGCCGAACAATTTCGTAAAGCTAATCTTAGGCTAAAATTAGCCAAAAGCAAATTTTGTCTTACCAGTATAGTCTATCTAGGTTATGTGATTGGGAGCGGTGGAATTTGCACAGATCTTTCGAAGATATCCTGTATCGTTAATTGGCCAGCTCCGAAGAATTTAAAACAAGTCCGAGTATTTCTAGGAGTATGTGGATGGTATCGGCGTATCATTAATAACTTTGCCGATCTTACTTGCCCAATTACCGACACATTATCCACAAAACGTAAATTTGAGTGGACAACAGAAGCTCAGCTTGCTATGGATAATCTAAAAGAGGTATTAACCTCAGCCCCAATTTGACGAACCCGGATTTTACAAGGAAATTTTATTTGCACTGCGATGCTAGCGACTATGGCATTCGAGCGGTGCTAGTGCAATTGGCTGACGACCAGGAAGAAAAACCAATTGCTTTTATGTCTCACAAGTTAAGTCGCGCTCAACGTAACTATAGCGTTACGGAACGTGAGTGCCTTGCAGTTATCCTAGCTATTGAGAAATTTCGCTGTTATTAAGACTGCAAGAGTTCGAAGTGGTAACGGATCACTCAAGTTTAGTATGGCTGATGCGGCAACAAAACATTTCAGGTCGTTTAGCCCGTTGGATTTTCCGTTTGCAACAGTAAAAGTTTAGTATATCTTACTGCAAAGGTAAAGAGCATATTATTCCCGATGCACTTTCTAGGCTTAGCGAAAGTGAAATAGCAGAACGTGATATGAACCCCGTGATAGATTTTCTTGAAGATTTGTATTATGTCTTAGAGCATATGTTCACGCAAAAACAGGACCGATTTCCGGATATTAAAGTGGTTGACCAGTTTTTGTATATTCGAACCGAACATTCTGTTGGTAACGCTGTAGACGACCAAAAAACTTGGAAATTGTGGGTCCCTATGAGCCTGAGAAAAGACGTTCTTAAGCAAGCACATGACAGTATCACTTCTTCTCACGCAGGAATGCATAAGACTATTGAAAAAATGCTTCGCCATCTCTTTTGGCCTGGCCTGGCAAAAGACGTGCGAGATTATGTCCGCTCTTGTGACACTTGTAAAGAGAGCAAAGCGCCCAACTATACGCTTCGCCCTCCCATGGGTGATCACAGTCCGACTTGTAGACCGTTTCAAAGGCTCTACATAGATCTGCTTGGTCCTTACCCCAGGAGTAAAAGTGGTCACGTAGGTCTGTTTATTGTTTAAGATCACTTTAGCAAGTATCACTGGCTGCAGCCACTTAAAAAGTGTACTTCTAAAGCGATACAAGAGTTTTTGTTAAAACAGATTTTTCATAGTTTTGGTGTACCCGAAACGATTGTCAGTGACAACGGTAGCCAATTTAAAGCACCTGATTTTAATGTTTTCCTTACGGAGCTCGGCATTAATCATGTATATACTGCCTTGTTTTCGACGCAAAGCAATGCCGCTGAGCGTGTGAGCCTTTCTCTGTTAGCAGCTGTTAGAGCCTATTTAAAATATGATCAGACCGAATGGGATTTACATCTCACAAGCATATCAGGTTCACTCCGTTCAGCTATGCATCAATCGATAGGTTTTTCCCCATACCGATCTCTATTTGGACTGGATATAATAACCTATGGGTCAGATAATAAATTGCTCAGAGAATTATCCCTACTGGAAGATCCAGTTTTACCTATTTAGCGCACTGATAATTTAGCTTTGCTTCGTAAAGACATTAAAGCAAATATTAGTCAAGCGTACGAACGCAACATAACGCAATATAATTTTCGCAGCAAGCCCGTGTCTTTTAAAGCAGATCAAGAAGTCTACCGTCGTAATTTTGCTCAAAGCAAGTTTACCCACAACTACAATGCTAAGCTTGGCTCTGCATTTCTCAAGTGTAGAGTTGGGAAAAAGATTGGTAATTGTTACTTTCAGGGCAAAGATGTTGGCACGTAACATGCCAAGAAAATCCGTAGCTAATTCAAGCTAATATTTCCGTCTTACGGTGTCATATTATCGGGTGGTGTAATGGTCGCTGCCGAGAGTTTAAGTTTTCGTATATTTGTACCCCTTTTATCGCAATTATGTTTTACGATAAACATCTAGGTTTGGGGACAGCATAAACAAACATGTTCCAAAGCTTTGCCCTCAACATTCCGTCTGCGTTCGCAAAAATGTTGCTGGCCTTGCTTAAAACTGTCTCGATAAGTGCAGCAAAATTATGCCTGCTTCAGATAGTTAAAAGCTCAGCATATACCTAAAATCTTGGTTACAATATGTCGCGAGTGCAACATAATTCAGCCGCAGTCAGAAATTCTGTAACGCAATCCACCTCAGTGTTCAGGCTTTTCTTCATGACGCTTTTGCCTAGCTGTCTAATTTCTGCCTCTTTTGCTGATCGGTTAATTAAATGTATCATCTCTACGTGTGTTAGCGCCGCATGCTACACGTGTTGAGACTTTAATTGAGCGCACTACGCAAAGTCGAAAAATGTATAAAAGTTGTGCTAAAATTAGTTTATATAGCTCTTTGTGCGTCGGGTGCATATGTACAATATGCCCAAACAATAATAATATAATAAAAATCAACACTAACTCTACAAATGTGCTACGCCCACCCAGTTTTCTAATCTGGACGCATCGACATCTACCGATTAAGCACAGAGCTTGCCTTTAACTTTGTTGTGCAGAGCAGAAAATAAGGTATGCGCTGCAGTAAATATTTTTGTGTTTTTAAAAGTCGCTAATTAGTGTATTTTGCCTTTAGATCATTGGTTTATATACATATGTCCCAACCACTTTAAAGCCCACATCAATAAATTTTGCCTTACCTTCGGCCGCCCCATCTTGGTGTGGGCTAACAAAAATTTTGAAGCCCCAAAAGAAGATTAACGCAACATACATTAAACGCCAGAAAGTTTGGATTCTTTCGTCGCAGATGAACATGTGCACGAAAGCTTAGCTAAACTTTTGCTTTAGTTGTATTACACCGCTGTCCAAACGCAGTTTCAATCGTCCGCAAAATTGTCGCGTATTTGTTTTTCGTTTTAATTAATATTGTTTAATAAGTTTAAGCCATTGTGAAAATTGGTTAGTTTGACTGCAAAGCTGCAAAAATAGTAATAATTGTTAACTATATGTATAAAATGGTGCCAAGGTTGGGTAAATGCAGATCTGCAGCTTAAACTGGTGTTGTTGTAATGTTGGCAAATTAAATTGCTACTTTTCGTAATTCCTTATCCGCCTTTTTTTACAATTAAAGTAAAATCAATAAACAATAATCCGAAACCATTATACAAACAAAAATTTTTAATTAAAAAAAAAAAAAAACAAACATTAATACAACGCTACAAACAAGAACAAATCATCTGCATCGCTGGAAGGCCTTTCAACGAAGAGAGATTCACGTAAATGGAAAATTTAAAATATTGTTTATAAATGGTTAAAATGTACATGTGTTACATGTACATGTGTACATTTATATAAATCCTTCTGATACATAAATTAAAATAAAAGAGTTAATTTGTTATGTGCTTTTGCATAACGTTGCGCCGGCGCATTTTTTTGGTTGTGTAAGTGTGTGCGTGTATGCATAAGCGTACAGCTTTTTGGTTGTGCGTTTGTGGCCCTTATACATACATATACCTACACGCGTGTACATACATACATATTTAAAAGTATTAAATTCATGTATATACCCAGTCATGCATGCATCAACCACATAGCACGAGTTATGACTCGTAATTTAATAAAGACTTTAGAGCAAGCTCAAGCCCGAAGTACGTCACAAAAAGAGCCCCACTGTTTGAACCAAAGTGCTGCACCATCATCAGCGTTGGATGCTAGCAATAGTACTAATCAGCAAGGAGCACTCACAGCCAGATCTTCCCAGAATAGACAAAGATGCCGGCCTAGACGTTCAAACACAAGATATTGATTATTCAATAGTCCAAAATATGATTGAACAAACTGTAGCCCGTCTTGTATCCTCTCTAAGCGTTGGTAATCCCACATAACAAACGGAAGTAGTATCGGTACCAATTCGCGAGACACTGTTCCCTTTGACATATTCACTCTACACTCGAAAGACCACCGACATTATGCACAAATGGAACATCTGTTTTGATGGTTCTATCGACAGATTAGGAGAAGAGGAATTTATCTTTAGAGAAAAGTCCCATACAGATGAGACTTTGGATAGTGATTTTACAGCAATGTGCAAGCATATGCATGTATTGTTTATCGGTAAAGCTCAACATTGGTATTGGAGATACCATAAGCAAGTAAACCGGATAGTATGGTCTGAAATTTGTGCCGCTCTTCGTCATCACTATAAAGACTATCGCTCAGATTTTATGAGTATGGAGTTAATTCGATCTCGCGAACAAAAGTTTGGCGAGCCGTTTTCATTGTTTTATGACAGCGTAGCTTCAATGATTGATAAGTCTTCGTGTAAGATTTCAGAAGACGAGCTTATCGAAATTTTAAGAAATAATTTGTTGCCAGACACGCTTTGAATTGCTCTTGCTCAGAGGAAGTGTTGGAATTGCGATGAGCTTGGTCATATCTGGGAAAACTGTTTAGCAGTCCGTCGCATTTTTTGCTATGGATGTGGCACACCAGCGGTGCAAAAATTGTCAAAACAAACTGTCGGAAAACCGCCGACACGGAGTACCCAGCAACCGCCGTTTGCCCCCACAAAACTAATCACGGACATTGTAACCCCACAGTATAGTAGTGCCCCAGTGTCTGTTAAGCAAACTTGGTTGCCTACAGCACAAGCCTCTGTAGTTGATGCCTTTCCGCTTTATCAGCAATCCTACGATGATCGGCTTCAAAATTATCTTGTAGTCAAAAATTGTATTTTTAACAATTCGTCTTTAAGGTCTACAAAGCGTAAAGTCCGCTTAATAAATCATTATGAAATGTTAAGCGAACTCAAAAACTATTAGTTTCTACTATTTTTAATAAGAGTAAGGAATTACGCAGAAGTTTCGTTCTGAGGTTTCACAGAACTTGGTCTGTTGGACACCGGAGCAAACATTAGTTGTATAAGTTGAGTTCTTACCGCTGAAAATTTCTCGATATTTGCCCAGTTTAAGCCTTTAAAGTCTCAAGTAAATACAGCTGGTGGAGAAAAGCAAGAGATTATTGGAGTTTAAGACATAAATATCACTTATAACAGCATCACGAAGCTGCTTAAGCTTTATATAATACCGTCCATAAGACAAAAACTTATTTTAGGTCATTATTTTTGGAGAATATTTGAATTAGCACCTAATATCATTAGTACAATAAATTTACCCCCCGAAACTGAAAAAATGCTAAGGAAAACGCATTTCTTTTAAGCCCTCAGAAGCTACAACAACTTGTTGTTGTACAAGCATTATTTCCAGATGCTTCTGAGAGACTTGGACGCACCTCGTTAATCGAATGACATTAATGTCAGAGACGTGAAGTCCGTCAAACAGTGCTCTTATCCAGTAAGCCCTGCTGTCGAGAAGTTGCTGTATAACGAAATCGATCGTATGATACAGCTTGATGTAATCGAACCTTCAGTCAGCCCTTGGAGTTCGCCCATGCGTCTCGTAGCCCAACAAAGTCCGCCTTTGTCTATTATTTATTTATTGTCAGCTATGATCAGCTGACATGAATCAAAATTAATTCTAATTAATATAAAGAGGCATAATTAAATTAATTAATTAAAAACAAGTAGAAACGTTGCAGTCGGACGCACCAGACTGCGGTATACTCGATACCAGTTGTAAAACAGATTAAAAGAGAGCTGATTGCAATGGTGTGCGGATACGGCAGGGGTGTACGCTGCCTCAAAGATTGTCTGGTACAGATGGGGATGCCAAAAAGCTATCTTCCTTCCAAATTTGGTGACTCTAGCTCAAAGTAAGAAGAATATGGTGGATGGAAGGCTGGTGGTGGTATGGGGGGGGGGGGGGGGGCGTGTCATCAAAATTTTAGCTGAAGATCTATTTATGATGTCAATAGCTATCCCCATACCAAATTTGGTGACTCTAGCTCAAAAATAGTCAAATTTGTGGGAAGGGGGGATGGGGTTGGTAAGGGTGGGCGTAACGTCCAAAGTTTTGCTGCAGATCTATTTATGATGTTAATTGCTATCCTCATACCAAATTTGGTGACTCTAGTTCAAAGTTAGTAGAATATGGAGGAAGGGGGGCTGGGGGCGGTATGGGTGGGGGCGCCATCCAATATTTTTGGGTTTCTTCACTTCCAATCTTGGCAACAAATTTGGCGGCTCTAGCTCAAAAGCTGTGGAAAATATAGGCACTTTTGATTTCAAAATGCAGTGGGCCAGGGAACGGGGGGGCGTGGCTCCAAATTTTTGATGCAGTTTTTTGGGGATCGTTAACAGCTATCTTCCCACCAAATTTGGTGACTCTAGCTTTAACTCTTTGGAAAATACACGCATTCCCGTTTTTAGTGAAGCATTGGGGTGGTTTGGGGCAGCTTGGGCAGTATGGATTGGCGTGGCATCCAAAGTTCTTATGCATTTTTTTGGAGGTTGTAATCACCTATCTTGGCACAAAATTTGGTGGTTCTCGCTTAAAAACTGTAATAGATATAAGCATTTCTGTTTTTTAGCTGCGAGGGGGCTGGGGGCGGAATGGGTAGGTGGGGCCCCAAAACTTTGATGCAGTTTTTGGGGGGTCGTTTCCAGTTATCTACCTACCAAATTTTGAGACTCTAGCTCAAACACTTTGGAAGATACACGCACTACCGTTTTTAGCGAAGCGTTGGGGTGGTTGAGGGCGGATAGGGCAGTATAGCTGGGCGTGGCATCCAAAGTTTTTATGAATTTGATTGGGGATCGTCAACACCTATCTTGGAACCAAATTTGATGGCTCTAGCTCAAAAACTGTAGAAGATATGGGCATTCTTGGGGTTAAACTGCGGGGTGGCTGGGGGCGGTATGGGTGGGCGTGGCTCCAAAATTTTTGATGCAGTTTTTTGGGGGTTGGTAGTAGCTATTTTCTCCCCAAATTTGGTAGTTCTAGCTGTAAGAGCTTGCGAAATAGCTGCATCTATCGATTTGATGTTATCGAGTTTATCGATTTGCCAGCCCCCTAGTTATCGTAGAGCTCCAATCTTGACACTTTAATTTACTATGCCATAGATAAAGAGATTTGCAAAGTTTGAAGTCTCTAACTTGAAGGGTGTGGAAAAAAGTTGCGAACATACGGACGGACAGACGGACAGACGGACAGACATCATGACGGACATTGCAAAAACCCAATATACTCTTTACCTTCGGTATCGAGTATAAAAAATTTGATTTAGATCAGAAATAAAATTCAAAATTAAGATAAAAAATTTGAAAAGTTAACGGTAAAGCTCTGGGAAATTCAACATAAAAATAACTGGTAAAACATTTGTTGCGTGGATTGGGAAACACCCAGAAAACCCCAATCAGACCAGTGGAAGACTATTGATTAGTGGTTATGATTAGAGGTTATGATAAGATAAGGCAGAAAGGATCGATCGTTTTAGTACTGGAATTGAGGTTTCCAAAGAGACACGGGAATAAAGCCGGTTAAAGTCAGAACAAATAACACGAAGTGGTTCATGAATTAAATTAAATCAATTCTATCCTGGTGAATCCCATATTGCGGGGACCACACACAAGATCCATACTCCAGGGTGGGATGCACTAGGGATGTATAAAGAGTTTTAGTAGTGTAGGGATCATTAAACTTATTCGACCACCACTTGATGAAGCCAATGACATAAGTGGCCTTATTGGCCATTGACAATATATGCGAGTCAATCTTTAATTTACGATCAAGAATAATACCTAAATCTTTAAATTCAAGGACACGGTCAAGTGGTGAAGCATCAAGCAAGTAGTGAGCAGTATGAGGGGTACCTCTACAAAAAGACATGACTTTACATTTTAAACAGTTTAAATCGAGAATGTTATAACGACACCAGGACAACAACGCACACAAATTCGACTGAAGTGAGTTACACAGAGAAGTATCGCTGTAAGTAAAACAAAGCTTCACATCATCAGCAAACATAAATACACACGAGTTAGTAATTACACTTGGACGATCATTAATAAAAAGATTAAATAGCAAAGGTCCTAGGTGGCTCCCCTGGGGTACACCAAAGGTAACAGAAATAGGTTTGGATATAGATGATTTAAAAGCAAATTTTTGTGTCCGACCACACAAATACTCTGAAAGCCAAAACACGAGTTTCTTTAGAAATCCAATATTATTTAGTTTTTGAAGCAACAAAGAATGATTAACTGAATCAAATGCCTTACTTAAATCTGTGTATACCACGTCGGTTTGCATTTTGGCTTGAAACCCTTTGATAACAAGCGAGGTGAATTCAAGAAGGTTAGTGGTAGTAGATCTTCGCTTAACAAAACCATGTTGATAAGGGGATAAAATTGAACTACATATGTGCTGTAGTGTAGAGTAAATAATTTTTTTAAAGACTTTCGGAATGGCAGACAACTCGGATATACCCCTGTAGTTTTTAACGTTAGATTTAGAAGAATTTTTATGGAATGGAATAATAAATAATTCCTTCCATATACCAGGAAACACAGCTGAGTCAATCGACGAGTTAAATAATTTATGTAAGGGTTTACAAAGTGAATCCGCACAATATATAAGTATACAACCTGGCACTCCATCTGGACCGGGCAAGTTGCCAGGTTTGATAGAGTTAAGGTCACTTAGGAGCGTACACTCAGCAATAACTGGGACATATATGCAATTGGACGTTTGAACTTGAAAAGGATAGGAATTACTGCAACTATATAAACTCGTTGAGTATACTGATTGAAAATACTCAGCACATAGATCGGCCACAGCCTGATCAGAATTTGCTTTCGTACTATCGAGGTAAACTGAGGATGGCAAGCTTGAACATTTACGTTTAGAGTTGACAAATTTATAAAACTGTTTGGGATCACGTGAAAAGTTTAATCTACAACGATTAAGATAATTATTATAACAAGAAGTGTTAACAGAAATAAAATTAGACCTTGCCACTATATACGAAGATAAATCTACAGTAGTTCCGGACTTTTTAAACCTTTTATAAGCTATTGTCTTCACGTTTTTCAATTTTGATAGTTTCCTCGAAAACCAAGGTGGTTTATTTTTACTTGAAGGGCAAGTGAACAAAAATATCCAAAAGTGAATTCAAGGTCTTATAAAATATAGAGATGGCAGTTTCTATATCACAACAAGAAGCACGAAAGCTTAACGATGCTTACCTTTTACACAGTATCGATGGTGTTTTTGCTCGATTACCACGAGCAAACCTGATCACTAAGCTCGATTTAAAGGATGCTTACTGGACAATTCAGCTCAATCCGGAAGCTAAGCCATTAACCGCATTCACTGTACCCGGCCGTCCGCTTTATCAATTTAAAGTTATGCTGTTTGGTTTGTGTAATGCCACGTCAACCATGTGTCGCACCATGGATGAAATAATTCCGCCCGATCTAAGACATTGCGTCTTTGGTTATTTAGATGATCTGAGCTTAGTGTCCGAAGATTTTTCGTCCCGCTTAGCAGAATTAGTTCGACTGGCCGAACAATTTCGTAAAGCTAATCTTAGGCTAAACTTAGCCAAAAGCAAATTTTGTGTTACCTGTATATTCTATCTAGGTTATGTGATTGGGAGCGGTGGAATTTGCACAGATCTTTCGAAGATATCCTGTATCGTTAATTGGCCAGCTCCGAAGAATTTAAAACAAGTCCGAGGATTTCTAGGAGTATGTGGGTGGTATCGGCGTTTCATTAATAACTTCGCCGATCTTACTTGCCCAATTACCGACACATTATCCACAAAACGTAAATTTGAAGGGACAACAGAAGTTCAGCTGGCTATGGATAATCTAAAAGAGGTATTAGCCTCAGCCCCAATTTTGACGAACCCGGATTTTACAAGGAAATTTTATTTGCACTGCGATGCTAGCGACTATGGCATTGGAGCGGTGCTAGTGCAATTGGCTGACGACCAGGAAGAAAAACCAATTGCTTTTAAGTCGCGCTCAACGTAACTATAGCGTTACGGAACGTGAGTGCCTTGCAGTTATCCTAGCTATTGAGAAATTTCGCTGTTATTAAGACTGCAAGAGTTCGAAGTGGTAACGGATCACTCAAGTTTAGTATGGCTGATGCGGCAACAAAACATTTCAGGTCGTTTAGCCCGTTGGATTTTCCGTTTGCAACAGTAAAAGTTTAGTATATCTTACTGCAAAGGTAAAGAGCATATTATTCCCGATGCACTTTCTAGGCTTAGCGAAAGTGAAATAGCAGAACGTGATATGAACCCCGTGATAGATTTTCTTGAAGATTTGTATTATGTCTTAAAGCATATGTTCACGCAAAACCAGGACCGATTTCCGGATATTAAAGTGGTTGACCAGTTTTTGTATATTCGAACCGAACATTCTGTTGGCAACGCTGTAGACGACCAAAAAACTTGGAAATTGTGGGTCCCTATTAGCCTGAGAAAAGACGTTCTTAAGCAAGCACATGACAGTATCACTTCTTCTCACGCAGGAATGCATAAGACTATTGAAAAAATGCGTCGCCATCTCTTTTGGCCTGGCCTGGCAAAAGACGTGCGAGATTATGTCCGCTCTTGTGACACTTGTAAAGAGAGCAAAGCGCCCAACTATACGCTTCGCCCTCCCATGGGTGATCACAGTCCGACTTGTAGACCGTTTCAAAGGCTCTACATAGATCTGCTTGGTCCTTACCCCAGGAGTAAAAGTGGTCACGTAGGTCTGTTTATTGTTTAAGATCACTTTATCAAGTATCACTGGCTGCAGCCACTTAAAAAGTGCACTTCTAAAGCGATACAAGAGTTTTTGTTAAAACAGATTTTTCATAGTTTTGGTGTCATATTATCAGGTGGTGTAATGGTCGCTGCCGAGAGTTTAAGTTTTCGTATATTTTTACCCCTTTTATCGCAATTATGTTTTACGATAAACATCTAGGTTTGGGGACAGCATAAACAAACATGTTCCAAAGCTTTGCCCTCAACATTCCGTCTGCGTTCGCAAAAATGTTGCTGGCCTTGCTTAACACTGTCACGATAAGTGCAGCAAAATTATGCCTGCTTCAGATAGTTAAAAGCTCAGCATATACCTAAAATCTTGGTTACAATATGTTTCGAGTGCAACATAATTCAGCAGCAATCAGAAATTCTGTAACGCAATCCACCTCAGTGTTCAAGCTTTTCTTCATGACGCTTTTGCCTTTAAAAATGCCAAGCTGTCTAATTTCTGCCTCTTTTGCTGATCGGTTAATTAAATGTATCATCTCTACGTGTGTCAGCGCCGCATGCTACACGTGTGAAGACTTTAATTTAGCGCACTACGCAAAGTCGAAAAATGTATAAAAGTTGTGCTAAAATTAGTTCATATAGCTATTTGTGCATCGGGTGCATACGTACAATATGCCCAAACAATAATAATATAATACAAATCAACACTAACTCTACAAATGTGCTACGCCCACCCAGTTTTCTAATCTGGACGCATCGACATCTACCGATTCAGCACAGAGCTTGCCTTTAACTTTGTTGTGTAGAGCACAAAATTGGGTATGTGCTGCAGTAAATATTTTTGTGTTTATAAAAGTCGCTAATTAGTGTATTTTGCCTTTAGATCACTGGTTGATATATGTCCCAGCCACTTTAAAGCCCACATCAATAAATTTCGCCTTACCTACGGCCGCCCCATCTTGGTGTGGGCCAACAAAAATTTTGAAGCCCCAAAAGAAGATTAACGCAACATACATTAAACGCCAGAAAGTTCGGATTCTTTTGTTACTGCCTTCGCTAACCTCCGTAGCAGATGAACATGTGCACGAAAGCTTAGCTAAACTTTTGCTTTAGTTGTATTACACCGCTGTCCAAACGCAGTTTCAATCGTCCGCAAAATTGTCGCGTATTTGTATTTCGTTTTGATTAATATTGTTTAGAAAGTTTAAGCCATTGTGAAAATTGGTTAGTTTGACTGCAAAGCTGCAAAAATAGTAATAATTGTTAACTATACGTATAAAATGGTGCCAAGGTTGGGTAAATGCAGATCTGCAGCTTAAACTGGTGTTGTTGTAATGTTGGCAAATTTCAAATTGCTACTTTTCGTAATTCCTTATCCGCCTTTTTTTACTATTAAAGTAAAATCAATAAACAATAATCCGAAACCATTATACAAACAATAATTTTTAATTAAAAAAAAAAAAACAAACATTAATACAACGCTACAAACAAGAACAAATCATCTGCATCGCTGGAAGGCCTTTCAACGAAGAGAGATTCACGTAAATGGAAAATTTAAAATATTGTTTATAAATGGTTAAAATGTACATGTGTTACATGTACATGTGTACATTTATATAAATCCTTCTGATACATAAATTAAAATAATAGAGTTAATTTGTTATGTGCTTTTGCATAACGTTGCGCCGGCGCATTTTTTTTTTTTGGTTATGTAAGTGTGTGCGTGTAAATATGTATGTATGCATAAGCGTACAGCTTTTTGGTTGTGCGTTTGTGGACCTTATACATACATATACCTACACGCGTGTACATACATACATATTTAAAAGTATTAAATTCAGGTATATACCCAGTTAATGCATGCATCAACCACATAAGTGCTAGTCTGACCAGCTGTTTAGTTTATTCAAATGTTGCGCTTGCGGTGTTCCCATTACAGTTGCGGCCAAAATAAACGGTCCGCTTGATTTTGTTTGAATTTTTATATATTTTTAAGTGCTTTTCACAAGTAATTGAATAATAATCGTGTCATCATGAATATACTTGAGTAAATAAAAATTAAGTACTAATGATTGGATAACATTTTTTTAAGTTTTATTGATGGCATGGTAATATAATAATGTGTGAAGTTTTTATATGGGATATTCAAACAAAACCTCGTTTTACAGCTATTAATAATAACAGAATTTTTAGTAATTTTTTTTATTAAGTTTTTCAGTAATTGTTTTGATCAATTTCGCTTTCGGTTAACCGGAAAGCTAGCTAGAGGTCTTATAATTAAAAATATTGTGTGCATTGCGATTCTTGGTCTGGCAAAACCCACTCCCAATTTCTACCGACGAGCATGGTCAAGGAGACCTCGACCGCCAGTGTTCAAGATCGCCTAGGAGTAGAGCATTTTACATATTTTTTGGCGCCCAACGTGAGGCTTTCATTTTTTTGTCACCCATAGTGTGAAGCGAGTAAGGCATGTAATTTTCTTAGATCTTTTGCAAGAATATGTTTATTTTTCGTTTTGCTTGCTTTACAAAACCCCCTGCGAGTAGATGGAATCTATATATTTTGTAGTTTTGAGAGTTAGGTTTGTTGACGTTGCTGAGACAGATAGTCTAGCTTCCGCTAACAATGATGCTTAATAATTTGTTTTAGTTTTTTAGTTATACGAATGTTGGTGGTTCTGTTTTGAATACCGTCCGAAATGAATGAATTCCACTTTTGCAGAATGCTCGCTTGCCTTCGTTAGATTTTTGGTCAGGAATGTTTGCAGTTATTTTTTTGCTTGAAAGACTGCCATAAACAATTACAGAATATTGGTGTTATAGCCGTGGGAGCATACCAATACTGATTGTCTCTTTGACAAATAGTTTTTGTATGACTAAGTTAAAACATTTTAGCCAAATTTCATAACAATTTGATTGAGTATCGATTAGATGAGTTTTTCTAAAGGTAACAATGTTGTTGTCTGGAACTCGTGGCTAGGTGACAAACGCCAACACTAGCCGAACAACAGAATTATCGAAGGAAAGAAACCGAATTATTCAGAACCTTTCTGATAGCTTCAATAGCCCAAACAAATAAAACAATAGAATATTTCATAAAAAATTTATTGTCATTATTATTTAGTAGTTGTTGTCGACCTACATTGTAATTTACCACCATATGCCGAATTCAGGAAAATTTAGTAATCATGTTAGTAACAAAAACCCGATTAGGAGACCAAGGCAGGTAGCCACTTTAGCTAGTACGGAAAACAAATGCTCTATATGTGATCAAGTGGTGGATAATACTTATCCATGTTTTTCTCTCGCATGTAGACATGTATTTCATAAGCCCTGCCTAGAAGATTGGATGGTATCTAATAAACATTGCTATGATTGCAACGAGCCCATCAATCAGACCGAACTTAAGTTAGTAGTAGGTAACTGTTCGCCACCAAGACCACAGTTAGCTGCACCTAGTTCAACTCAGGTTGCCCAGGCCCCAGCACGAGTTATGAGTCGTAACTTAACAAAGACTTTAGAGCACGCTCAAGCCCGAAGTACGTTACAACAAGATCCGCACTCTTTGAACCAAAGTGCTGCAGCATCATCAGCGTTGGATGCTAGCAAAAGTACTAATCAGCAAGAAGCACTCACAGCTAGATCTTCCCAGAATAGACAAAAAGGCCGGCCTAGACGTTCAAACACGGACCGCCGCCCACAGGATATTGATTATTCAATAGTCCAAAATATGATTGAACAAACTGTAGCCAGTCTTATATCCTCTCTAAGCGTTGGTAATCCCACATTACAAACGGAAGGAGTATCGGTACCAATTCGCGAGACACCGTCCCCTTTGAAATCTTCACTCTACACTCGAAAGACCACCGACATTATGCAAAAATGGAACATCTGTTTTGATGGTACTATCGACAGATTAGGAGTTGATTAGCAAAGAGGTACCGATGGACATGGTCGTAATGCCATCCATGTTAGACAGTCTAATCCTGGGGACGGATTTTCGATGCTAGATGAGGACAACCATGCAGTGTGGTGAGGCAAGGTTAATCCAGAAGAGCGCCGATGTGCCAACCGAGGCGATCAAAAGAGCCGAGTTATGGCCAGAGGGCGAAAAGGAGCAAAAGAAACGTGGTACTAGAGGCGGGAAGCGAGAAAATGTCCTAGGGACACATCGCAGCGAGAACACCATGCTAGCCAAGTAAGAAGCTGACCGAGACGCATTTAGAGTCGTCAAGGAGCCATCGCTTCAACAGGTGGAAAGAACAGGAGTCGAGGCACCAAAAGGAAGAGACCGCAGAGAAGAATCATTACCGGAGGGAGACGCCACGCAGCAATCGGTATGGCCAGCGGACTTGGAACCAGCCACGCAGGAGTTCTTCAGGGTGGAGTTTTAAATGTTCGACGGGTTGAAGGGCGCATCCAACGTAGCTGAGCATCGGATCATCATCAGCAGATCAAGCAGAGGTGCAGGTGAATGAATTGATAGAGGCGGAGGCAATCAAGCCGTAACGCAGTCCACAAACGCGCACCCATAGTGCTCGAAGAACGACTATAGGCAGCTCAACGCACATTCGACACTGGACGCATACCCTGTACTCAGAATAAATTATATTCTGGAAAAGTTTAGATAGATTTGAAGCACGGGTACTGGCAAATCCCAATGGCGGCAGGGAGTACACCGCGTTTACAGTGCCAGGTCGAAGATTGATCCGATGGCGAGTCATGTCGTTCGGTCTGCATTCGGCATGCGCGACTTTTCAGAGAACATCTGTCACGGTAATAGGCTCGAAGATATAGCCCGACTACTTAAACGACATCATAGCGCCACGAAAGAGCAACACCTAGCAGACCTGAGAAAAGTATTTCGCCGGCTGGGGGAGGCTAATCTTAAGCTAAATCGGAAAAAGTGTTCGTTTTTCCAAGGGAAGCTACTATACATAAGGCACCCACAACATAAAAAGAGCTCAGACGATGACTAGGAGTATCGTCGTGGTACCGCCGACCCGTGCCAAATTTCACAACAGTGGTGCAGCCGATGACAGAGCTGTTGAAGAAATCCCAAAAGCGGTCGTGGAAGGAGCAGCAACAAGAAGTGCCTTACGTCCGCTCCTGCCCTGACATGTCTGGAGTTTGAAGAGAAGTTCACGTTGTAGACGGACACGAGTTACTATGGCCTCGGAGCGGTCCTCACGCAAACTATCGACCAGCAAGAGCAGGTCATAGCGTACGCGAGCCGGAATCTCTCGAAGGTGGAAGAAAATTACTCGTCAACAGAAAAGGAGTGCTTGGCAATCGTGTGGGCGATCAGGAAATTTAAATGCCATCTGGAGGGATAGCGATTTAAAGTGGCCACGGACCACATCGCATTATAATGGTTAGATTCGATAGAGAGCCCCACAGGTAAAATCGCGCGCTGGGCGTTAGAACTACAGCAATATCAGTTCGACGTTTAATGCAGGAGAGGAAAACTCAACGTGGTGGCAGATGCTTTGTTGTTCAACAGTTCCCCAGAGGGTGGAATCAAAAGATGCTGGGAAAATAAGCCGGATTACGTGGAAGATAACTGACAGATATACCGACACCTGAGTCACCACATGATGACGAAGACTACATCCCCTGGAAGCACTGTGTAATCGAGAAACAAAGGAAACGAGTGCTAAAAGAATGCCAGAAGCGCTGACGGCTGGGCTCCAAGGAGTCTACAAGACGATCATGAGGTTGTCACAACCTTACTACTTTCTAGGGATGTTCAGACATGCAGCTGGGAGCCAGCCGAACACAGCTAACCCACCAGGTGGCGCAGCCAATGGCAATCCTGTGCGCTGACTTCGTGAGCCCCTTACCACGATCGAAGCAAGGTAACACAATTTTGATCGTGTTTCATAACGCGGTCATAAAGTTTGTAGAATTGGTCCCCCTGAGGCGAACAAGAGCGACCATGTAGCAAAAGGCTTTTCGCGAACGCATCTTATGCCGGTTCGGAGTGCCAAAGAGGTTCGTCTGCGACAAGGGAGTGCAGTTCACAAGTCGGATTTTCAAGGCTTTTTGAATTCCCTGGGCGTGGAGATGGAACACATCGCCCCCGTTCGCCCTCAAAAAAAAACCTAAACGAGAGGACCAGCAGGACAGTAAAAACGATAAATGCGCAATACATTTCTTGAAATCAAAGTTCGTGGGACGAGCTGATACCCGAAATCTCTTTAGCCGTCAATTCGAGTATAGCGGATTCGACAAGCTTTTCCCCAGCATTCTAGGTGCAAGGAAGGGAAACGCGTTTGCCAGCATCGTTATACGAAGAGAAGACGCCAGGTACAGGAAGCACACCGCAAACGCCAGAGGAAAAGGCAAATAGGCTAAACGAGGTCTACAACATAGCGCGAAGCAACAAGCAGCGAGCTTCGAAGAAACAAGGAAAAACTACGAGCAATGAGCTAGTCTTGTTAAGGACGCAAAAACTGTCAAAAGCAAGAAACGGATTTGTGGCAAAGCTAGCACCGAGTTACGAAACACCATACCGAGTGAAGCAGTTCGTCTCGCCAAATTTAGTGCGTCTCGCAAGAGATAGATAAAACCTTTCCAGGGGAAAGGGAGAAGATAACGAGGCGAGCCAAGAACAGGAAGCAGAACTCAACGAAAGCCACCGGCCAGCAGAAACCAACAGGACAGAACAAGTGAATTTTTAAATGTTTTTCTTCCACACCGCCTTATACAAACATACAGCTTTCCACTCTATACAACAATACCAATTCTAGGCACACCGAACTACCCTATGTGGATGATGCCGACGGCATGCATGGACCCAGACGGTGGACCTACGTGCACATAAAAACACTGACGGACACGTTGGATATTTCCCACGTATAACAAATTATAAGGACAACAACAGTAATAACGGAAGCGCAGAAGGAGGCAAAATCAGTCCCGATTCGCGACGAAATAAGCGAAGAGGAGAACGAGGAGCAGAAACCACTCCAGGCAACTGAATCCAAAGCAGAAGGTGCGGAAGAAGAAAGCGAGGAGGAAGAAATACTAGAATGGGAAAAGGGTCTGGAATCGCTGGTAAATGAGACGTTTAAAAACAGAACACACGCCGGGTATGGATCCCTGGTCAAGGGTCGGAGAAGTCTACCTCACATCCCAAGAGACTGGACTTGCCACCCAAACAACCGCATAATTACAGATCAAGCAGTTGACGCATTACAGAGGGATCTATGGTATATATTTATTTTTTTATTTATTGTCAGTTATGAGCAGCTGACATGAATCAAAATTAATTCTAATTATAATATTAAAAAGTTGAATTAAAGTCATTAATTAAAAATAGTAAAAAATATTACATTTATATATGAAATAAAATTCAAAATTAAGATAAAAAATTTAAAAAGTTAACGTTAACACTCTGGGAAATGCAACATAAAAATAACTGGTCCAACATTTGTTGCGTGGATTGGGAAAAACCCTGAAAAACCCAATCAGACATGTGGAAGACTATTGATTAGTGGTTATGATTAGAGGTTATGATAAGATAAGGCAGAAAGGATCGATCGTTTTAGTACTGGAATTTAGGTTTCCAAAGAGACACGGGAATAAAGCCGGTTAAAGTCAGAACAAATAACACGAAGTGGTTCATGAATTAAATAGTTGTTCGAGCAACGATCGAGGCTAAGTGGTGTGAAACAACGGGTAGATCTAATTGGGACAGTTAAATTTATGCAACTCAAAATAACTGATGAGTCGATTTCACCGTTAAGTAGGTTAGTGATAAACACAACTCCATGCATAGTTCTACGGTTCAAGAGGGAGGGAAGATTAATTAAAAGAAGTCTACTTGAATAAGGGGGTAAGTCTATTCCAGGAACCCAGTTAAAACTTCTTAGGGCAAATAAATGAAGTTTCTTCTGCACAGACTCAATTCTATCCTGGTGAATCCCATATTGCGGGGACCACACACAAGATCCATAATCCAGGGTGGGACGCACTAGGGATGTATAAAGCGTTTTAGTAGTGTAGGGATCATTAAACTCTTTCGACCACCACTTGAGGAAGCCAATGACATTAATGGCCTTGCTGACCATTGACAATATATGCGAGTCAATCTTTAATTTACGATCAAGAATAATAAATAAATCTTTAAATTCAAGGACACGGTCAAGTGGTGAAGCATCAAGCAAGTAGTGAGCAGTATGAGGGGTACCTCTACAAAAAGACATGACTTTACATTTTAAACAGTTTAAATCGAGAATGTTATAACGACACCAGGACAACAACGCACACAAATTCGACTGAAGTGAGTTACACAGAGAAGTATCGCTGTAAGTAAAACAAAGCTTCACATCATCAGCAAACATAAATACACACGAGTTAGTAATAACACTTGGACGATCATTAATAAAAAGATTAAATAGCAAAGGTCCTAGGTGGCTCCCCTGGGGTACACCAAAGGTAACAGAAATAGGTTTGGATATAGATGATTTAAAAGCAACTTTTTGTGTCCGACCACACAAATACTCTGAAAGCCAAAACACGAGTTTCTGTGAAAATCCAATATTATTTAGTTTTTGAAGCAACAAAGAATGATTAACTGAATCAAATGCCTTACTTAAATCTGTGTATACCACGTCGGTTTGCATTTTGGCCTGAAACTCTTTGATAACAAGCGAGGTGAATTCAAGAAGGTTAGTGGTAGTAGATCTTCGCTTAACAAAACCATGTTGATAAGGGGATAAAATTGAACTACATATGTGCTGTAGTGTAGAGTAAATAATTTTTTTAAAGACTTTCGGAATGGCAGACAACTCGGATATACCCCTGTAGTTTTTAACGTTAGATTTAGAAGAATTTTTATGGAATGGAATAATAAATGATTCCTTCCATATACCAGGAAACACAGCTGAGTCAATCGACAAGTTAAATAATTTATGTAAGGGTTTACAAAGTGAATCCGCACAATATATAAGTATACAACCTGGCACTCCATCTGGACCGGGCAAGTTGCCAGGTTTGATAGAGTTAAGGTCACTTAGGAGCGTACACTCAGTAATAACTGGGACATATATGCAATTGGACGTTTGAACTTGAAAAGGATAGGAATTACTGCAACTATATAAACTCGTTGAGTATACTGATTGAAAATACACAGCACATAGATCGGCCACAGCCTGATCAGAACTTGCTTTCGTACTATCGAGGTAAACTGAGGATGGCAAGCTTGAACATTTACGTTTAGAGTTGACAAATTTATAAAACTGTTTGGAATCACGTGAAAAGTTTAATCTACAACGATTAAGATAATTATTATAACAAGAAGTGTTAACAGAAATAAAATTAGACCTTGCCACTGTATACGAAGATAAATCTACAGTAGTTCCGGACTTTTTAAACCTTTTATAAGCTCTTGTCTTCACGTTTTTCAATTTTGATGTTTCCCTCGAAAGCCAAGGTGGTTTATTTTTACTTGAAGGGCAAGTGAACAAAAATATCCAAATGTGAATTCAAGGTCTTATAAAATATATATCACAACAAGAAGCACGAATAGCAGAATTAGTTCGACTGGCCGAACAATTTCGTAAAGCTAATCTTAGGCTAAACTTAGCCAAAAGCCAATTTTGTGTTACCAGTATAGTCTATCTAGGTTATGTGATTGGGAGCGGTGGAATTTGCACAGATCTTTCGAAGATATCCTGTATCGTTAATTGGCCAGCTCCGAAGAATTTAAAACAAGTCCGAGGATTTCTAGGAGTATGTGGGTGGTATCGGCGTTTCATTAATAACTTCGCCGATCTTACTTGCCCAATTACCGACACATTATCCACAAAACGTAAGTTTGAGTGGACAACAGAAGCTCAGCTGGCTATGGATAATCTAAAAGAGGTATTAACCTCAGCCCCAATTTTGACGAACCCGGATTTTACAAGCTACAACAAAACATTTCAGGTCGTTTAGCCCGGTTAGCCCAACCAACCGTTCTGTTGGCAACGCTGTAGACGAAAAAAAAACTTGGAAATTGTGGGTCCCTATGAGCCTGAGAAAAGACGTTCTTAAGCAAGCACATGACAGTATCACTTCTTCTCACGCAGGAATGCATAAGACTATTGAAAAAATGCGTCGCCATCTCTTTTGGCCTGGCCTGGCAAAAGACGTGCGAGATTATGTCCGCTCTTGTGACACTTGTAAAGAGAGCAAAGCGCCCAACTCTACGCTTCGCCCTCCCATGGGTGATCACAGTCCGACTTGTAGACCGTTTCAAAGGCTATACATAGATCTGCTTGGTCCTTACCCCAGGAGTAAAAGTGGTCACGTAGGTCTGTTTATTGTTTAAGATCACTTTATCAAGTATCACTGGCTGCAGCCACTTAAAAAGTGTACTTCTAAAGCGATACAAGAGTTTTTGTTAAAACAGATTTTTCATAGTTTTGGTGTCATATTATCAGGTGGTGTAATGGTCGCTGCCGAGAGTTTAAGTTTTCGTATATTTTTACCCCTTTTATCGCAATTATGTTTTACGATAAACATCTAGGTTTGGAGACAGCATAAACAAACATGTTCCAAAGCTTTGCCCTCAACATTCCGTCTGCGTTCGCAAAAATGTTGCTGGCCTTGCTTAACACTGTCACGATAAGTGCAGCAAAATTATGCCTGCTTCAGATAGTTAAAAGCTCAGCATATACCTAAAATCTTGGTTACACTATGTTTCGAGTGCAATATAATTCAGCCGCAATCAGAAATTCTGTAACGCAATCCACCTCAGTGTTCAAGCTTTACTTCATGACGCTATTGCCTTTAAAAATGCCAAGCTGTCTTCTGCCTCTTTTGCTGATCGGTTAATTAAATGTATCATCTCTACGTGTGTCAGCGCCGCATGCTACACGTGTGAAGACTTTAATTTAGCGCACTACGCAAAGTCGAAAAATGTATAAAAGTTGTGCTAAAATTAGTTCATATAGCTATTTGTGCATCGGGTGCATACGTACAATATGCCCAAACAATAATAATATAATACAAATCAACACTAACTCTACAAATGTGCTACGCCCACCCAGTTTTCTAATCTGGACGCATCGACATCTACCGATTCAGCACAGAGCTTGCCTTTAACTTTGTTGTGCAGAGCACAAAATTGGGTATGTGCTGCAGTAAATATTTTTGTGTTTATAAAAGTCGCTAATTAGTGTATTTTGCCTTTAGATCACTGGTTGATATATGTCCCAGCCACTTTAAAGCCCACATCAATAAATTTCGCCTTACCTACGGCCGCCCCATCTTGGTGTGGGCCAACAAAAATTTTGAAGCCCCAAAAGAAGATTAACGCAACATACATTAAACGCCAGAAAGTTCGGATTCTTTTGTTACTGCCTTCGCTAACCTCCGTAGCAGATGAACATGTGCACGAAAGCTTAGCTAAACTTTTGCTTTAGTTGTATTACACCGCTGTCCAAACGCAGTTTCAATCGTCCACAAAATTGACGCGTATTTGTATTTCGTTTTAATTAATATTGTTTAGAAAGTTTAAGCCAGTGTGAAAATTGGTTAGTTTGACTGCAAAGCTGCAAAAATAGTAATAATTGTTAACTATACGTATAAAATGGTGCCAAGGTTGGGTAAATGCAGATCTGCAGCTTAAACTGGTGTTGTTGTAATGTTGGCAAATTTCAAATTGCTACTTTTCGTAATTCCTTATCCGCCTTTTTTTACAATTAAAGTAAAATCAATAAACAATAATCCGAAACCATTATACAAACAATAATTTTTAATTAAAAAAAAAAAAAACAAACATTAATACAACGCTACAAACAAGAACAAATCATCTGCATCGCTGGAAGGCCTTTCAACGAAGAGAGATTCACGTAAATGGAAAATTTAAAATATTGTTTATAAATGGTTAAAATGTACATGTGTTACATGTACATGTGTACATTTATATAAATCCTTCTGATACATAAATTAAAATAATAGAGTTAATTTGTTATGTGCTTTTGCATAACGTTGCGCCGGCGCATTTTTTTTTTTGGTTATGTGAGTGTGTGCGTGTAATTATGTATGTATGCATAAGCGTACAGCTTTTTGGTTGTGCGTTTGTGGACCTTATACATACATATACCTACACGCGTGTATATACATACATATTTAAAAGCATTAAATTCATGTATATACCCAGTCATGCATGCATCAACCACATAGCACGAGTTATGACTCGTAATTTAATAAAGACTTTAGAGCAAGCTCAAGCCCGAAGTACGTCACAAAAAGAGCCCCACTGTTTGAACCAAAGTGCTGCACCATCATCAGCGTTGGATGCTAGCAACAGTACTAATCAGCAAGGAGCACTCACAGCCAGATCTTCCCAGAATAGACAAAAAGATATTGATTATTCAATAGTCCAAAATATGATTGAACAAACTGTAGCCCGTCTTGTATCCTCTCTAAGCGTTGGTAATCCCACATAACAAACGGAAGTAGTATCGGTACCAATTCGCGAGACACTGTTCCCTTTGACATATTCACTCTACACTCGAAAGACCACCGACATTATGCACAAATGGAACATCTGTTTTGATGGTTCTATCGACAGATTAGGAGAAGAGGAATTTATCTTTAGAGAAAAGTCCCATACAGATGAGACTTTGGATAGTGATTTTACAGCAATGTGCAAGCATATGCATGTATTGTTTATCGGTAAAGCTCAACATTGGTATTGGAGATACCATAAGCAAGTAAACCGGATAGTATGGTCTGAAATTTGTGCCGCTCTTCGTCATCACTATAAAGACTATCGCTCAGATTTTATGAGTATGGAGTTAATTCGATCTCGCGAACAAAACGGACATTGTAACCCCACAGTATAGTAGTGCCCCAGTGTCTGTTAAGCAAACTTGGTTGCCTACAGCACAAGCCTCTGTAGTTGATGCCGTTCCGCTTTATCAGCAATCCTACGATGATCGGCTTCAAAATTATCTTGTAGTCAAAAATTGTATTTTTAACAATTCGTCTTTAAGGTCTACAAAGCGTAAAGTCCGCTTAATAAATCATTATGAAATGTTAAGCGAACTCAAAAATTATTAGTTTCTACTATTTTTAATAAGAGTAAGGAATTACGCAGAAGTTTCGTTCTGAGGTTTCACAGAACTTGGTCTGTTGGACACCGGAGCAAACAATAGTTGTATAAGTTGAGTTCTTACCGCTGAAAATTTCTCGATATTTGCCCAGTTTAAGCCTTTAAAGTCTCAAGTAAATACAGCTGGTGGAGAAAAGCCAGAGATTATTGGAGTTTAAGACATAAATATCACTTATAACAGCATCACGAAGCTGCTTAAGCTTTATCTACTACCACCAACCTTCTTGAGTTTACCTCACTAGTTATCAAAGGGTTTCAGGACAAAATGCAAACTGACGTCGTTTACACAGATTTTAGTAAGGCATTTGATTCTGTTAGTCATTCTTTGCTGCTTCAAAAATTAAATATTATAGGATTTCCAGCAAAACTCCTGTCGTGGCTTTCTGAGTACTTGTGTGGCCGAACACAAAAAGTAGTTTTTAAATCTTCTGTATCCAAATCTATTTTTGTTACCTCCGGTGTTCCTCAGGGGAGTCACATGGGACCATTGCTATTTAATCTATTTATTAACGATCTTCCTGCTGTTATTACTAACTCTCGTGTTTTTATGTTTGCTGATGATGTAAAGCTATGTTTCACCTAAAATGATGATTCTCTATGTAACTTACTACAGTCTGACTTGGGGGCACTGTCGGCTTGGTGCCGTTATAACTTACTTAATTTAAATTGTTCAAAATGTAAAATCATGACTTTTTGTAGAGGTTCCCCTCATACTGCTCACTACGTGCTTGATGCTTCACCACTTGTCCGCGTTTTTGAAATTAAAGATTTAGGCATCATTCTTGATAGCAAATTAAAATTTGATTCTCACATATCGTCGATGGTCAATAAGGCCATAAATGTACTTGGCTTCATCAAGCGGTGGTCAAAAGAGTTTGATGATCCCTACACCACTAAAACGCTATATACATCATTGGTTTGCCCCATCCTGGAGTATGGATCTTGTGTGTGGTCCCCGCAATACGGGCTTCACCGGGATAGAATTGAATCTGTGCAGAGGAAATTTCTTCTGTTTGCGCTCAGATGTTTTAACTGGGTTCCTGGAATAGACCTACCACCCTATTCAAGTAGACTTCTTTTAATTAATCTTCCTTCCTTGTTGAACCGTAGAATTATGCATGGTGTAGTATTTGTCACTAATCTACTTAATGGTGATATCGACTCATCGGTTCTTCTAAGTCGAATAAAATTAAATGTTCCCATTAGATCCACACGTAACTTCCTACCCCTCAGCCTCGATCGTTGCTCGAGCAACTATTTAATTCATGAACCATTTCGTGTATTATGTTCTGACTATAACAAACTTTATTCCCTTGTCTCTCTGGAGACCTCGACTCCAGTACTAAAACGATCTATCCTTTCTGCCTTATCTAATCGTAACCACTAATCACTAATCTTCCACTGGTCTGATTGGGTTTTTCTGGGTTTTTCCCAATCCACGCAACAAATGTTGGACCAGTTATATTTATTTGGAATTTCCCAGAGCTTTAACTTTAAATTTTTAAATTTTTTATCATCATTTTGAACTTTATTTCAGATATTATAATTATTTATTTTATACTATATTATTTTAATATTATAATTATAGTTAATTTTGATTTGTCAGCTGCTCATAGCCGACATTAAATAAATAAATAAATAAATAAATAAATAAATAAATAAATAATACCGTCCATAAGACAAAAACTTATTTTAGGTCATTATTTTTGGAGAATATTTGAATTAGCACCTAATATCATTAGTACAATAAATTTACCCCCCAAAACTGAAAAAATGCTAAGGAAAACGCATTTCTTTTAAGCCCTCAGAAGCTACAACAACTTGCTGTTGTACAAGCATTATTTCCAGATGCTTCTGAGAGACTTGGACGCACCTCGTTAATCGAATCACATTAATGTCAGAGACGTGAAGTCCGTCAAACAGTGCTTCTATCCAGTAAGCCCTGCTGTCGAGAAGTTGCTGTCTAACGAAATCGATCGTATGATACAGCTTGATGTAATCGAACCTTCAGTCAGCCCTTGGAGTTCGCCCATGCGTCTCGTAGCCCAACAAAGTCCGCCTTTGTCTATTATTTATTTATTGTCAGCTATGATCAGCTGACATGAATCAAAATTAATTCTAATCAATATAAAGAGGCATAATTAAATTAATTAATTAAAAAAAGTTTTGATTTAGATCAGAAATAAAATTCAAAATTAAGATAAAAAATTTGAAAAGTTAACGGTAAAGCTCTGGGAAATTCAACATAAAAATAACTGGTAAAACATTTGTTGCGTGGATTGGGAAACACCCAGAAAAACCCAATCAGACCAGTGGAAGACTATTGATTAGTGGTTATGATTAGAGGTTATGATAAGATAAGGCAGAAAGGATCGATCGTTTAAGTACTGGAATTGAGGTTTCCAAAGAGACACGGGAATAAAGCCGGTTAAAGTCAGAACAAATAACACGAAGTGGTTCATGAATTAAATTAAATCAATTCTATCCTGGTGAATCCCATATTGCGGGGACCACACACAAGATCCATACTCCAGGGTGGGACGCACTAGGGATGTATATAGCGTTTTAGTAGTGTAGGGATCATTAAACTTATTCGACCACCACTTGATGAAGCCAATGACATAAATGGCCTTATTGGCCATTGAAAATATATGCGAGTCAAGTTTAAATTTAGGATCAAGAGTAATACCTAAATCTTTAAATTCAAGGACACGGTCAAGTGGTGAAGCATCAAGCAAGGAGTGAGCAGTATGACAGTACTTCTACAAAAAGAAATGACTTGTCATTTTAAACAATTTAAATCGAGAATGTTATAACAACACCAGGACGACAACGCACACAAATTCGACTGAAGTGAGTTACACAGAGAAGTATCGCTGTAATTAAAACAAAGCTTCACAATATCAGCAAACATAAATACACACGAGTTAGTAATAACACTTGGACGATCATTAATAAAAAGATTAAATAGCTAAGGTCCTAGGTGGCTCCCCTGGGGTACACCAAAGGTAACAGAAATAGGTTTGGATATAGATGATTTAAAAGCAACTTTTTGTGTCCGACCACACAAATACTCTGAAAGCCAAAACACGAGTTTCTGTGAAAATCCAATAATATTTAGTTTTTGAAGCAACAAAGAATGATTAACTGAATCAAATGCCTTACTTAAATCTGTGTATACCACGTCGGTTTGCATTTTGGCTTGAAACCCTTTGATAACAAGCGAGGTGAATTCAAGAAGGTTAGTGGTAGTAGATCTTCGCTTAACAAAACCATGTTGATAAGGGATAAAATTGAACTACATATGTGCTGTAGTTGAGAGTAAATAATTTTTGCAAAGACTTTTGGAATGGCAGACAACTCGGATATACCCCTGTAGTTTTTAATAAATGATTCCTTCCATATACCAGGAAACACAGCTGAGTCAATCGACAAGTTAAATAATTTATGTAAGGGTTTACAAAGTGAATCCGCACAATATATAAGTATACAACCTGGCACTCCATCTGGACCGGGCAAGTTGCCAGGTTTGATAGAGTTAAGGTCACTTAGGAGCGTACACTCAGTAATAACTGGGACATATATGCAATTGGACGTTTGAACTTGAAAAGGATAGGAATTACTGCAACTATATAAACTCGTTGAGTATACTGATTGAAAATACACAGCACATAGATCGGCCACAGCCTGATCAGAACTTGCTTTCGTACTATCGAGGTAAACTGAGGATGGCAAGCTTGAACATTTACGTTTAGAGTTGACAAATTTATAAAACTGTTTGGAATCACGTGAAAAGTTTAATCTACAACGATTAAGATAATTATTATAACAAGAAGTGTTAACAGAAATAAAATTAGACCTTGCCACTGTATACGAAGATAAATCTACAGTAGTTCCGGACTTTTTAAACCTTTTATAAGCTCTTGTCTTCACGTTTTTCAATTTTGATGTTTCCCTCGAAAGCCAAGGTGGTTTATTTTTACTTGAAGGGCAAGTGAACAAAAATATCCAAATGTGAATTCAAGGTCTTATAAAATATATATCACAACAAGAAGCACGAAAGCTTAACGATGCTTACCCTTTACCCAGTATCGATGGTGTTTTTGCTCGATTACCACGAGCAAACCTGATCACTATGCTCGATTTAAAGGATGCTTACTGGACAATTCAGCTCAATCCCGAAGCTAAGCCATTAACCGCATTCACTGTACCCGGCCGTCCGCTTTATCAATTTAAAGTTATGCTGTTTGGTTTGTGTAATGCCACGTCAACCATGTGTCGCACCATGGATGAAATAATTCGTCCCGATCTAAGACATTTCGCCTTTGGTTATTTAGATGATCTGTGCATAGTGTCCGAAGATTTTTCGTCCCGCTTAGCAGAATGAGTTCGACTGGCCGAACAATTTCGTAAAGCTAATCTTAGGCTAAACTTAGCCAAAAGCCAATTTTGTGTTACCAGTATAGTCTATCTAGGTTATGTGATTGGGAGCGGTGGAATTTGCACAGATCTTTCGAAGATATCCTGTATCGTTAATTGGCCAGCTCCGAAGAATTTAAAACAAGTCCGAGGATTTCTAGGAGTATGTGGGTGGTATCGGCGTTTCATTAATAACTTCGCCGATCTTACTTGCCCAATTACCGACACATTATCCACAAAACGTAAATTTGAGTGGACAACAGAAGCTCAGCTGGCTATGGATAATCTAAAAGAGGTATTAACCTCAGCCCCAATTTTGACGAACCCGGATTTTACAAGGAAATTTTATTTGCACTGCGATGCTAGCGACTATGGCATTGGAGCGGTGCTAGTGCAATTGGCTGACGACCAGGAAGAAAAACCAATTGCTTTTATGTCTCACAAGTTAAGTCGCGCTCAACGTAACTATAGCGTTACGGAACGTGAGTGCCTTGCAGTTATCCTAGCTATTGAGAAATTTCGCTGTTATTAAGACTGCAAGAGTTCGAAGTGGTAACGGATCACTCAAGTTTAGTATGGCTGATGCGGCAACAAAACATTTCAGGTCGTTTAGCCCGTTGGATTTTCCGTTTGCAACAGTAAAAGTTTAGTATATCTTACTGCAAAGGTAAAGAGCATATTATTCCCGATGCACTTTCTAGGCTTAGCGAAAGTGAAATAGCAGAACTTTATATGAACCCCGTGATAGATTTTCTTGAAGATATGTATTATGTCTTAAAGGATATGTTCACGCAAAACCAGGACCGATTTCCGGATATTAAAGTGGTTGACCAGTTTTTGCATATTCGAACCGAACATTCTGTTGGTAACGCTGTAGACGACCAAATAACATGGAAATTGTGGGTCCCTATGAGCCTGAGAAAAGACGTTCTTAAGCAAGCACATGACAGTATCACTTCTTCTCACGCAGGAATGCATAAGACTATTGAAAAAATGCGTCGCCATCTCTTTTGGCCTGGCCTGGCAAAAGACGTGCGAGTTTATGTCCGCTCTTGTGGCACTTGTTAAGAGAGCAAAGCGCCCAACTATACGCTTCGCCCTCCCATGGGTGATCACAGTCCGACTTGTAGACCATTTCAAAGGCTCTACATAGATCTGCTTGGTCCTTACCCCAGGAGTAAAAGTGGTCACGTAGGTCTGTTTATTGTTTAAGATCACTTTAGCAAGTATCACTGGCTGCAGCCACTTAAAAAGTGTACTTCTAAAGCGATACAAGAGTTTTTGTTAAAACAGATTTTTCATAGTTTTGGTGTTCCCGAAACGATTGTCAGTGACAACGGTAGCCACTGTAAAGCACATGATTTTAATGCTTTCCTTACGGAGCTCGGCATTAATCATGTATATACTGCCTTGTTTTCGACGCAAAGCAATGCCGCTGAGCATGTGAACCGTTCTCTGTTAGCAGCTGTTAGCGCCTATTTAAAATATGATCAGACCGAATGGGACTTACATCTCACAAGCATATCAGGTTCACTCCGTTCAGCTCTGCATCAATCGATAGGTTTTTCCCCATACCGATCTCTATTTGGACTGGATATAATAACCCATGGGTCAGATAATAAATTGCTCAGAGAATTATCCCTACTGGAAGATCCAGTTTTACCTATTTCGCGCACTGACAATTTAGCTTTGCTTCGTAAAGATATTAAAGCAAATATTAGTCAAGCGTACGAACGCAACATAACGCAATATAATTTTCGCAACAAGCCCGTGTCTTTTAAAGCAGATCAAGAAGTCTACCGTCGTAATTTTGCTCAAAGCAAGTTTACCCACAACTACAATGCTAAGCTTGGCTCTGCATTTGTCAAGTGTAGAGTTGGGAAAGAGATTGGTAATTGTTACTTTCAGGGCAAAGATGTTGGCACGTATCATGCCAAGGACATCCGTAGCTAATTCCCGCTAATATTTCCGTCTTACGGTGTCATATTATCGGGTGGTGTAATGGTCGCTGCCGAAAGTTTAAGTTTTCGTATATTTGTACCCCTTTTATCGCAATTATGTTTTACGATAAACATCTAGGTTTGGGGACAGCATAAACAAACATGTTCCAAAGCTTTGCCCTCAACATTCCGTCTGCGTTCGCAAAAATGTTGCTGGCCTTGCTTAAAACTGTCACGATAAGTGCAGAAAAATTATGCCTGCTTCAGATAGTAAAATGCTCAGCATATACCTAAAATCTTGGTTACAATATGTCGCGAGTGCAACATAATTCAGCCGCAATCAGAAATTCTGTACCGCAATCCACCTCAGTGTTCAAGCTTTTCTTCGTGACGCTTTTGCCTATAAAAATAACAAGCTGTCTAATTTCTGCCTCTTTTGCTGATCGGTTAATTAAATATATCATCTCTACGTGTGTTAGCGCCGCACGCTACACGTTTTGAGACTTTAATTGAGCGCAAAAGCTGCAAAAATAGTAATAATTGTTAACTATATGTATAAAATGGTGCCAAGGTTGGGTAAATGCAGATCTGCAGCTTAAACTGGTGTTGTTGTAATGTTGGCAAATTTCAAATTGCTACTTTTCGTAATTCTTTATCCGCCTTTTTTACAATTAAAGTAAAATCAATACACAATAATCCGAAACCCTTATACAAACAATAATTTTTAATTAAAAAAAAAAAAACAAACATTAATACAACGCTACAAACAACAACAAATCATCCGCATCGCTGGAAGGCCTTTCAACGAAGTGAGATTCACGTAAATGGAAAATTTAAAATATTGTTTATTAATGGTTAAAATGTACATGTGTTACATGTACATGTGTACATTTATAAATCCTTCTGATACATAAATTAAAATAATAGAGTTAATTTGTTATGTGCTTTTGCATAACGTTGCGCCGGCGCATTTTTTTTTGGTTATGTAAGTGTGTGCGTGTAATTATGTATGTATGCATAAGCGTACAGCTTTTTGGTTGTGCGTCTGTGGACCTTATACATACATATACATACACGCGTGTATATACATACATATTTAAAAGTATTAAATTCATGTATATACCCAGTTAATGCATGCATCAACCACATAAGTGCTAGTCTGACCAGCTCTTTAGTTTATTCAAATGTTGCGCATGCGGTGTAACCATTACAGTTGCGGCCAAAATAAATGGTCCGCTTGATTTTGTTTGAATTTTTACAGATAATTAAGTGCTTTTCACAAGTAATTGAATAATAATCGAGTCATCATGAATATACTTGAGTAAATAAAAATTAAGTACTAATGATTGGATAACGTTTTTTTAAGTTTTCTTGATTGCATGGTAATATAATAATGTGTGAAGTTTTTATATGGGATATTCAAACAAAACCTCGTTTTACAGCTATTAATAATAACAGAATTTTTAGTAATTTTTTTTATTAAGTTTTTCAGTAATTGTTTTGATCAATTTCGCTTTCGGTTAACCGGAAAGCTAGCTAGAGGTCTTATAATTAAAAATATTGTGTGCATTGCGATTCTTGGTCTGGCAAAACCCACTCCCAATTTCTACCGACGAGCATGGTCAAGGAGACCTCGACCGCCAGTGTTCAAGATCGCCTAGGAGTAGAGCATTTTACATATTTTTTGGCGCCCAACGTGAGGCTTTCATTTTTTTGTCACCCATAGTGTGAAGCGAGTAAGGCATGTAATTTTCTTAGATCTTTTGCAAGAATATGTTTATTTTTCGTTTTGCTTGCTTTACAAAACCCCCTGCGAGTAGATGGAATCTATATATTTTGTAGTTTTGAGAGTTAGGTTTGTTGACGTTGCTGAGACAGATAGTCTAGCTTCCGCTAACAATGATGCTTAATAATTTGTTTTAGTTTTTTAGTTATACGAATGTTGGTGGTTCTGTTTTGAATACCGTCCGAAATGAATGAATTCCACTTTTGCAGAATGCTCGCTTGCCTTCGTTAGATTTTTGGTCAGGAATGTTTGCAGTTATTTTTTTGCTTGAAAGACTGCCATAAACAATTACAGAATATTGGTGTTATAGCCGTGGGAGCATACCAATACTGATTGTCTCTTTGACAAATAGTTTTTGTATGACTAAGTTAAAACATTTTAGCCAAATTTCATAACAATTTGATTGAGTATCGATTAGATGAGTTTTTCTAAAGGTAACAATGTTGTTGTCTGGAACTCGTGGCTAGGTGACAAACGCCAACACTAGCCGAACAACAGAATTATCGAAGGAAAGAAACCGAATTATTCAGAACCTTTCTGATAGCTTCAATAGCCCAAACAAATAAAACAATAGAATATTTCATAAAAAATTTATTGTCATTATTATTTAGTAGTTGTTGTCGACCTACATTGTAATTTACCACCATATGCCGAATTCAGGAAAATTTAGTAATCATGTTAGTAACAAAAACCCGATTAGGAGACCAAGGCAGGTAGCCACTTTAGCTAGTACGGAAAACAAATGCTCTATATGTGATCAAGTGGTGGATAATACTTATCCATGTTTTTCTCTCGCATGTAGACATGTATTTCATAAGCCCTGCCTAGAAGATTGGATGGTATCTAATAAACATTGCTATGATTGCAACGAGCCCATCAATCAGACCGAACTTAAGTTAGTAGTAGGTAACTGTTCGCCACCAAGACCACAGTTAGCTGCACCTAGTGCAACTCAGGTTGCCCAGGCCCCAGCACGAGTTATGACTCGTAATTTAGAGCAAGCTCAAGCCCGAAGTACATCACAACAAGAGCCCCACTCTTTGAACCAAAGTGCTGCACCATCATCAGCGTTGGATGCTAGCAATAGTACTAATCAGCAAGGAGCACTCACAGCCAGATCTTCCCAGAATAGACAAAGATGCCGGCCTAGACGTTCAAACACAGGATATTGATTATTCAATAGTCCTAAATATGATTGAACAAACTGTAGCCCGTCTTGTATCCTCTCTAAGCGTTGGTAATCCCACATAACAAACGGAAGTAGTATCGGTACCAATTCGCGAGACACTGTTCCCTTTGACATATTCACTCTACACTCGAAAGACCACCGACATTTTGCACAAATGGAACATCTGTTTTGATGGTTCTATCGACAGATTAGGAGAAGAGGAATTTATCTTTAGAGAAAAGTCCCTTACAGATGAGACTTTGGATAGTGATTTTACAGCAATGAGCAAGCATATGCATGTAATTTTTACCGGTAAAGCTCAACATTGGTATTGGAGATAAGCATGTAAGCCGGATAGTATGGTCTGAGATTTGTGCCGCCCTTTGTCAGCACTATAAAGACTATCGCTCAGATTTTATGAGTATGGAGTTTATTCGATCTCGGACAAAAATAGCAAGGCTAAGCCCATTGCTCCGCTTAGACATGTATATTCTCTTGAAAATGAAGAAGAATACGCAACATCGGATGACCCTCAATTAGATACCGAACTTGCCGCGCTTTGAATTGCTCTTGCTCAGAGGAAGTGTTGGAATTGCGATGAGCTTGGTCATATCTAGGAAACTGTTTAGCAGTCCGTCGCATTTTTTGCTATGGATGTGTCACACCAGTGGTGCAAAACAAACTGTCGGAAAACCGCCGACAGGGAGTACCCAGCAACCGCCGGTTGCCCCCACATAACTAATCACGGACATTGTAACCCCACAGTATAGTAGTGCCCCAGTGTCTGTTAAGCAAACTTGGTTGCCTACAGCACAAGCCTCTGTAGTTGATGCCGTTCCGCTTTATCAGCAATCCTACGATGATCGGCTTCAAAATTATCTTGTAGTCAAAAATTGTATTTTTAACAATTCGTCTTTAAGGTCTACAAAGCGTAAAGTCCGCTTAATAAATCATTATGAAATGTAAAGCGAACTCAAAAATTATTAGTTTCTACTATTTTTAATAACAGTAAGGAATTACGCAGAAGTTTCGTTCTGAGGTTTCACAGAACTTGGTCTGTTGGACACCGGAGCAAACATTAGTTGTATAAGTTGAGTTCATGCCGCTGAAAATTTCTCAATATTTGCCCAGTTTAAGCCTTTAAAGTCAAGTAAATACAGCTGGTGGAGAAAAGCAAGAGATTATTGGAATTAATACATAATTATCACCTATAATAGCGTCACCAAGCCGCTTAAGCTTTATATAATACCGTCCATAAGACAAAAACTTATTTTAGGTCATTATTTTTGGAGAATATTTGAATTAGCACCTAATATCATTAGTACAATAAATTTACCCCCCAAAACTGAAAAAATGCTAAGGAAAACGCATTTCTTTTAAGCCCTCAGCAGCTACAACAACTTGCTGTTGTACAAGCATTATTTCCAGATGCTTCTGAGAGACTTGGACGCACCTCGTTAATCGAACATCACATTAATGTCGGAGACGTGAAGTCCGTCAAACAGTGCTTTTATCCAGTAAGCCCTGCTGTCGAGAAGATGCTGTATAACGAAATCGATCGTATGATACAGCTTGATGTAATCGAACCTTCAGTCAGCCCTCGGAGTTCGCCCATGCGTCTCGTAGCCCAAAAAAGTCCGCCTTTGTCTTCTATTTATTTATTGTCAGCTATGAGCAGCTGACATTTATCAAAATGAATTTTAATTAATATTAAGAGGCATAATTAAATTAATTAATTTAAAAAAATATTTGATTTAAATCAGAAATAAAATTGAAAATTAAGATAAAAATTTAAAGGTTAACGTTAAAGCTCTGGGAAATTCAACATAAAAATAACTGGTAAAACATTTGTTGCGTGGATTGGGAAAAACCCAGAAAAACCCAATCAGACCAGTGGAAGACTATTGATTAGTGGTTATGATTAGAGGTTATGATAAGATAAGGCAAAAAGGATCGATCGTTTTAGTACTGTAATTGAGGTCTCCAAAGAGACACGGGAATAAAACCGGTTAAAGTCCGGACAAATAACACGAAATAGTTCATGAATTAAATAGGTGCTCGAGCAACGATCGAGGCTAAGTGGTGTGAAGTAACGGGTAGATCTAATTGGGACAGTTAAATTTATGCAACTCAAAATAACTGATGAGTCGATTTCACCGTTAAGTAGTTTAGTGATAAATACAACTCCATGCATAGTTCTACGGTTCAAGAAGGAGGTAAGATTAATTAAAAGAAGTCTACTTGAATAAGGGGGTAAGTCTATTCCAGGAACCCAGTTAAAACTTCTTAGGAAAAATAAATGAAGTTTCTTCTGCACAGACTCAATTCTATCCTGGTGAATCCCGTATTGCGGGGACCACACACAAGATCCATACTCCAGGGTGGGACGCACTAGGGATGTATAAAGCGTTTTAGTAGTGTAGGGATCATTAAACTCTTTCGACCACCGCTTGATGAAGCCAATGACATAAATGGCCTTATTGGCCATTGACAATATATGCGAGTCAAACTTAAATTTACGATCAAGAATAATACCTAAATCTTTAAATTCAAGGACACGCACAGTGGTCGAAAAGGCTCATCTAGCAGCGTTTAATTAATATCTCTTAGGGTAAAATTTTTTTTTTTTTTTTAATAATTTTTTTCAGTTGCAAATATAGTTAGCAAACAATGTTCAGCAATAAAAAAATTTTTTTTTTAATTTATGTGAGCTTTTTATTTTGTCAAAGATGCAACTTTTTATCATAATTTGAACATTGTTTCGATGACCAAATTATGAAAAAACTTTAAAATGTTGTGTTTTATTTTTATTCCAATAAAAATATATTTAAATTTAATAATAAAAATAATTTTAAATTTTTTTTTTAATTATAATTAAAGTAGATTTTTTACCTCCCTATCCAATAAAATATCATTATTTGAATGGCGAAACGGACTTTTGCTTAAACTCGTTATTAGGGGATCTGAAGAAATTAATAATGAGTTCATCAGATCCTCCATTGTATGTGTGCGTGAAGTTTTACGACAATGTTTTAGACGAAACTTTCGAAAATCTTTATTTCTTGCCTCCAAGGCTTCTTCCGACATCATTCCAATAGGAAGTGGTACACATTCAATAACATCAGCTCCGTGAAGTAATATTCTATGTACCGAGCTTGGCATGTAGTACCAAGGATATTCACTTACAAACATTTTTGCGGTTTGTAAGGCGTACTCACGAAAGCTGTCAATATTTATGGCATATCCAGAAGCCATACTGCGTAAAATCACACCAAGTCTTCTTATTAAGTTTTCATTTACGCCAGTTATTTCAGCAGACAGTTCATGTTGTTCGAAAAACCTTCGAGCTGTATTGCCACTGTTTGTGTTGCCAGAGCCCTGCATTGGGATATCAACTAATAAGGCCATTTCGATCCTGAACCTTTTTTGAATCTCTTCTTTTCTTTTATTAACAATGTTCTTGTCCAAGCCGCGGGCCTGCCACTTTTTGATTGGAAGTCGATATCCCACATGTAACAAGCACTCAAAACAGCGAATCCAGGCATGTAAAGTCGATAATCCAAATTCATATAAGTCTTCGTTTTTCGTCAAACTCGCAATGAGATCTAGGTCATTCATCATTTTGGGCGTGGCCTTACATATGCCGCATGCTTGCGAAGAACTCTCTGCAATCACGCTGAATACTTTGCCATCGATCATTGTAAGCTGCAAATTGTGTTGAACTTCAAAACAGCTGAGACGGGTGGGCTCAATTTTCAGAATTTGAGATTTAATATATTCAATTTCGGCACGAACTAAAGCTTCAGACTCCTTTGCAAACATTACTTTGAGTGGTCTACAATACCGTGTTGATGATGGCCGGGGATTTTTCCAGAGTATGCTGCTTCCCCGTTGTAATTGTAGTGGCACAATACAAATAGCAAATAAATGTTGATCTACCATATTGTGATCAGAATTGGTAAAGCTCTGCCGGTAGGTTGAGTGTCCCGAACTCCCATCGCATCCCCATTTGTAAAAGACAGTCAAACTTTCATATTTGTTTTCATCAGATATTTGCCGAAATATATCCGGGTGGGCTTCAACTAGTCGTATTATTGTGTGATCTAGCATTTCTTGCAGACGAACTTCAGCACAACATTCTTCGATATTGACTTTGTCTGGATAACATTTCGTTTTGGCAGATAGTAAAACATTGTATGCTGGGTAGATGTTACAATTTCTCTCTTTTGCACTAGCTTGCAAAAGTTTATAGGAGTGCTTGGTCAAGTCTCCATCAATATACAGGGCCAAAGCTTCGTCTGGAGTGACCTTAATTGGGACCTGTGGATCTAATTCCAGACTCTTTTTGATTTTTGTAGACGCTTTGGAATCAGTGACTGCCATTGAAACTATTTGCGATGCGCTCCGTTTTCCAGCTTTGTACAAACTGACGCGTGTCGCTGTCATGAGTTCATTGCATGTGTTGCCATTCACTAGCTCCGAAACTTTGGTTACCTGATGTTTTGCGCTGCAATCTGCAAAATTCTTTTGTTTTCGACCTGAACCTGTGTGAGTTTTTTGTTTTAAAATGACTAAGTCTTCGTCTAACCAAACTTTGTATTTTTTATCGAATCGTTTCAAAACTCTATGGCATTCTTTCCACATTGCAGAAAGCCTTTTGCAAAAATTTTGAATGCTGTTAGCTATTAAGCCATGCTCCTCCTCAGTGCAATTCGATTTTTCAATAGCATTTGAATAAATATAATTCTCCAGAGCTGAACATCTTTTTCGAGAATCATTTTCGCTGCGCCATACTGAAAAAAGACTACGCTTGCAGACTGACATGGTGTCTTAAAAATAAAATTTTGTGAGCAGATGCACATGGCTGCGGTAGATCTTGGACATTTCACAAAGAACACGAACCACATTAATTTATAAAAATAGTATATTCGACAGCAAATGCCGGCGTCACTATTTATACTCTACAGAAGTTAAAGAATAGTCACATTTAAGAAGATAACAAAGTTGTTTGTTTTACCATAAATTACTATTATAACATATATCCACAGGTCACAAAACATTTATTGTTATGTAAATACATACCTTTATTATTGAAAAAAGCAAAAAACCAATTCAATATTAAATTTTTTTAAATTTTGCAGCACAATTTGCACACGTGCGCAATCTTAACACATTGTATTTTCAACAGCTGTTTCAACAAATGTTGTGATGAAAAGCTCACAGCTGATAATTTAAAGTGCAATTATCGATTTAATTGTTATCGATTTGCTAAATAACCATTTAGCTATCGACTCACAAACTCGTTTTGTAATTTGTTAAAAGTAAAAAATTCAATTTCGGTCCGCCAGATTGCTTAAATCGACCACAGTGACACGGTCAAGTGGTGAAGCATCAAGCAAGGAGTGAGCAGTATAAGGGGTACTTCTACAAAAAGACATGACTTTACAATTTAAACAAATTAAATCGAGAATGTTATAACGGCACCAGGACGACAACGCACACAAATCCGACTGAAGTGAGTTACACAGAGAAGTATCGCTGTAATTAAAACAAAGCTTCACATCATCAGCAGGCATAAATACACGCGAGTTAGTAATAACACTTGGACGATCATTAATAAAAAGATTAAATAGCAAAGGTCCTAGGTGGCTCCCCTGGGGTACACCAGAGGTAACGGAAATAGGTTTGGATATAGATGATTTAAAAGCAACTTTTTGTGTCCGACCACACAAATACTCTGAAAGCCAAAACACGAGTTTCTCTAGAAATCCAATAATATTTAGTTTTTGAAGCAACAAAAAATGATTAACTGAATCAAATGCCTTACTTAAATCTGTGTATATCACGTCGGTTTGCATTTTGGCTTGAAACCCTTTGATAAAAAGCGAGGTGAATTCAAGAAGGTTAGTGGTAGTAGATCTTCGCTTAACAAAACCATGTTGATAAAGGGATAAAATTGAACTACATATGTGCTGTAGTTGAGAGTAAATAATTTTTTCAAAGACTTTCGGAATGGCAGACAACTCGGATATACCCCTGTAGTTTTTAACGTTAGATTTAGAAGAATTTTTATGGAATGGAATAATAAATGATTCCTTCCATATACCAGGAAACACAGCTGAGTCAATCGACAAGTTAAATAATTTATGTAAGGGTTAACATAGTGAATCCGCTCAATATCTAAGTATACAACCTGGCACTCCATCTGGACCGTACAAGTTGCCAGGTTTGATAGAGTTAAGGTCACTTAAGAGCGTACACTCAGTAATAACTGGGACATATATGCAATTGGACGTTTGAACTTGAAAAGGATAAGAATTACTGCAACTATATAAACTTTTTGAGTATACTGATTGAAAATACTCAGCACATAGATCGGCCACAGCCTGATCAGAACTTGCTTTCGTACTATCGAGGTAAACTGAGGATGGCAAGCTTGAACATTTACGTTTAGAGTTGACAAATTTATAAAACTGTTTGGAATCACGTGAAAAGTTTAATCTACAACGATTAAGATAATTATTATAACAAGAAGTGTTAACAGAAATAAAATTAGACCTTGCCACTGTATACGAAGATAAATCTACAGTAGTTCCGGACTTTTTAAACCTTTTATAAGCTCTTGTCTTTACGTTTTTCAATTTTGATAGTTCCCTCGAAAGCCAAGATGGTTTATTTTTACTTGAAGGGCAAGTGAACAAAAATATCCAAATGTGAATTCAAGGTCTTATAAAATATATATCACAACAAGAAGAACGAAAGCTTAACGATGCTTAACCTTTACCCAGTATCGATGGTGTTTTTGCTCGATTACCACGAGCAAACCTGATCACTATGCTCGATTTAAAGGATGCTTACTGGACAATTCAGCTCAATCCCGAAGCTAAGCCATTAACCGCATTCACTGTACCCGGCCGTCCGCTTTATCAATTTAAAGTTATGCTGTTTGGTTTGTGTAATGCCACGTCAACCATGTGTCGCACCATGGATGAAATAATTCGTCCCGATCTAAGACATTTCGCCTTTGGTTATTTAGATGATCTGTGCATAGTGTCCGAAGATTTTTCGTCCCGCTTAGCAGAATTAGTTCGACTGGCCGAACAATTTCGTAAAGCTAATCTTAGGCTAAACTAAGCCAAAAGCAAATTTTGTGTTACCAGTATAGTCTATCTAGGTTATGTGATTGGGAGCGGTGGAATTTGCACAGATCTTTCGAAGATATCCTGTATCGTTAATTGGCCAGCTCCGAAGAATTTAAAACAAGTCCGAGGATTTCTAGGAGTATGTGGGTGGTATCGGCGTTTCATTAATAACTTCGCCGATCTTACTTGCCCAATTACCGACACATTATCCACAAAACGTAAATTTGAGTGGACAACAGAAGCTCAGCTGGCTATGGATAATCTAAAAGAGGTATTAACCTCAGCCCCAATTTTGACGAACCCGGATTTTACAAGGAAATTTTATTTGCACTGCGATGCTAGCGACTATGGCATTGGAGCGGTGCTAGTGCACTTGGCTGACGACCAGGAAGAAAAACCAATTGCTTTTATGTCTCACAAGTTAAGTCGCGCTCAACGTAACTATAGCATTACGGAACGTGAGTGCCTTGCAGTTATACTAGCTATTGAGAAATTTCGCTGTTATTAAGACTGCAAGAGTTCGAAGTGGTAACGGATCACTCAAGTTTAGTATGGCTGATGCGGCAACAAAACATTTCAGGTCGTTTAGCCCGTTTGATTTTCCGTTTGCAACAGTAAAAGTTTAGTATATCTTACTGCAAAGGTAAAGAGCATATTATACCCGATGCACTTTCTAGGCTTAGCGAAAGTGAAATAGCAGAACTTGATATGAACCCCGTGATAGATTTTCTTGAAGATTTGTATTATGTCTTAAAGCATATGTGCTCGCAAAACCAGGACCGATTTCCGGATATTAAAGTGGTTGACCAGTTTTTGTATTTTCGAACCGAACATTCTGTTGGTAACGCTGTAGACGACCAAAAAACTTGGAGCCTGAGAAAAGACGTTCTTAAGCAAGCACATGACAGTATCACTTCTTCTCACGCAGGAATGCATAAGACTATTGAAAAAATGCGTCGCCATCTCTTTTGGCCTGGCCTGGCAAAAGACGTGCGAGATTATGTCCGCTCTTGTGACACTTGTAAAGAGAGCAAAGCGCCCAACTATACGCTTCGCCCTCCCATGGGTGATCACAGTCCGCCTTGTAGCCCGTTTCAAAGGCTCTACATAGATCTGCTTGGTCCTTACCCCAGGAGTAAAAGTGGTCACGTAGGTCTGTTTATTGTTTAAGATCACTTTAGCAAGTATCACTGGCTGCAGCCACTTAAAACGTTTACTTCTAAAGCGATACAAGAGTTTTTGTTAAAACTGATTTTTCATAGTTTTGGTGTTCCCGAAACGATTGTCAGTGACAACGGTAGCCACTGTAAAGCACATGATTTTAATGCTTTCCTTACGGAGCTCGGCATTAATCATGTATATACTGCCTTGTTTTCGACGCAAAGCAATGCCGCTGAGCATGTGAGACGTTCTCTGTTAGCAGCTGTTAGCGCCTATTTAAAATATGATCAGACCGAATGGGACTTACATCTCACAAGCATATCAGGTTCACTCCGTTCAGCTCTGCATCAATCGATAGGTTTTTCCCCATACCGATCTCTATTTGGACTGGGTATAATAACCCATGGGTCAGATAATAAATTGCTCAGAGAATTATCCGTACTGGAAGATCCAGTTTCACCTATTTCGCGCACTGACAATTTAGCTTTGCTTCGTAAAGACATTAAAGCAAATATTAGTCAAGCGTACGAACGCAACATAACGCAATATAATCTTCGCAACAAGCCCGTGTCTTTTAAAGCAGATCAAGAAGTCTACCGTCGTAATTTTGCTCAAAGCAAGTTTACCCACAACTACAATGCTAAGCTTGGCTCTGCATTTGTCAAGTGTAGAGTTGGGAAAGAGATTGGTAATTCTTACTTTCAGGGCAAAGATGTTGGCACGTATCATGCCAAGGACATCCGTAACTAATTCCCGCTAATATTTCCGTCTTAAGGCCTGTTGTCACATACACCGTAAACCGAAACAGAAACAGAATTCAGTACATTTGCGACTGCGATAGAAACTGCAACAGAAACATCGGTATTTTTCAATTGTTAGCAATAGTAATCGAATTCAGTACATTAGCAACTAAAACCTAAACAAGTACTTTTGACTTTATTCGGTTGCTGTTAATCGACGATCACCTGTTTTCTACAAACGCAGATAACTTAACGCTGGTCAATTCTTTGTGCAATCGATATTTTTGTTTCTGTTTCGGTTTCGGTTTACGGTGTATGTGACACCAGGCCTTTACGGTGTCATATTATCGGGTGGTGTAATGGTCGCTGCCGACAGTTTAAGTTTTCGTATATTTTTACCAATTTTATTGCAATTATGTTTTACGATAAACATCTAGGTTTGGGGACAGCATAAACAAACATGTTCCAAAGCTTTGCCCTCAACATTCCGTCTGCGTTCGCAAAAATGTTGCTGGCCTTGCTTAAAACTGTCACGATAAGTGCAGCAAAATTATGCCTGCTTCAGATAGTAAAAAGCTCAGCATATACTTAAAACCTTGTTTACAATATGTCGCGAGTGCAACATAATTCAGCCGCAATCAGAAATTCTGTAACGCAATCCACCTCAGTGTTCAAGCTTTTCTTCATGACGCTTTTGCCTATAAAAATACCAAGCTGTCTAATTTCTGCCTCTTTTGCTGATCGGTTAATTAAATATATCATCTCTACGTGTGTTAGCGCCGCGTGCTACACGTTTTGAGACTTTAATTGACCGCACTACGCAAAGTCGAAAAATGTATAAAAGTAGTGCTATATTATATAGCTATTTATATAGCTATTTGTGCGTCGGGTGCATATGTACTATATGCCCAAACAATAATAATATAATACAAATCAACACTAACTCTACAAATGTGCTACGCCCACCTAGTTTTCTAATCTGGACGCATCGACATCTACCGATTCAGCACAGAGCTTGCCTTTAACTTTGTTGTGCAGAGCAGAAAATAAGGTATGCGCTGCAGTAAATATTTTTGTGTTTTTAAAAGTCGCTAATTAGTGTATTTTGTCTTTAGATCACTGGTTGATATATGTCCCAGCCACTTTAAAGCCCACATCAATAAATTTCGCCTTACCTACGGCCGCCCCATCTTGGTGTGGGCCAACAAAAATTTTTAAGCTCCAAAAGAAGATTAAAGCAATATACATTAAACGCCAGAAAGTTCGGATTCTTTCGTCGCAGATGAACATGTGCACGAAAGCTTAGCTAAACTTTTGCTTTAGTTGTATTACACCGCTGTCCAAACGCAGTTTCAATCGTACGCAAAATTGTCGCGTATTTGTTTTTCGTTTTAATTAATATTGTTTAATAAGTTTAAGCCATTGTGAAAATTGGTTAGTTTGACTGCAAAGCTGCAAAAATTGTAATAGATGTTTACTCAGTGCATAAAATGGTGCCAAGGTTGGGTAAATGCAGATCTGCAGCTTAAACTGGTGTTGTTGTAATGTTGGCAAATTTCAAATTGCTACTTTGCGTAATTCCTTACCCGCCTTTTTTTACAATTAAAGTAAAATCAATACACAATAATCCGAAACTTATACAAACAATAATTTTTAATTAAAAAAAAAAAAAACAAACATTAATACAACGCTACAAACAACAACAAATCATCTGCATCGCTGGAAGGCCTTTCAACGAAGAGAGATTCACGTAAATGGAAAATTTAAAATATTGTTTATATGGGGTTAAAATGTACATGTGTTACATGTACTTGTGTAAATTTATGTAAATCCTTCTGACACATAAATTAAAATAATAGAGTTAATTTGTTATGTGCTTTTGCATAACGTTGGCCCGGCGCATTTTTTTTGGTTATGTAATTGTGTGCGTGTAATTATGTATGTATGCATAAGCGTACAGCTTTTTGGATATGCGTTTGTGGCCCTTATAAATACATATACCTACACGCGTGTACATACATACATATTTAAAAGTATTAAATTCATGTATATACCCAGTTAATACATGCATCAACCACTTAAGTGCTAGTCTGACCAGCTGTTTAGTTTATTCAAATGTTGCGTATGCGGTGTACCCATTACAGTTGCGGCCAAAATAAACGGTCCGATTGATTTTGTTTGAATTTTTATATATTATTAAGTGCTTTTCACAAGTAATTGAATAATAATCGAGTCATCATGAATATACTTGAGTAAATAAAAATTAAGTACTAATGATTGGTCAACGTTTTTTTAAGTTTTCTTGATGGCATGGTAATATAATAATGTGTGAAGTTTTTATATGGGATATTCAAACAAAACCTCGTTTTACAGCTATTAATAATAACAGAATTTTTAGTAATTTTTTTAGTAAGTTTTTCAGTAATTGTTTTGATCAATTTCGCTTTCGGTTAACCGGAAAGCCAGCTAGAGGTCTTATAATTAAAAATACTGTGTGGATTGCGATTCTTGGTCTGGCAAAACTCACTCCCAATCTCTACCGACGAGCACGGTCAAGGAGACCTCGATCGCCAGTGTTCAAGATCGCCTAGGAGTAGAGCATTTTTGGCGCCCTACGTGGGGCTGTCATTTTTTTGTCACCCATAGTGTGAAGCGAGTAAGGCAAGTAATTTTCTTAGATCTTTTGCAAGAATAAGTTTATTTTTCGTTTTGCTTGCTTTACAAAACCCCCTGCGAGTAGATGGAATCTATATATTTTGTAGTTTTGAGAGTTAGGTTTGTTGACGTTGCTGAGACAGATAGTCTAGCTTCCGCTAACAATGATGCTTAAGAATTTGTTTTAGTTTTTTAGTTCTACGAATGTAGAATGTAGCCACGAGCGGAATAATATTGGATTGACCCCAAACATACTTGTAGTGCGGCCTGTAGGACCGTCTGTGACGACTTCCCAGGTGGGCCAGTCGATTTACAAACCAATACAGGGCCTCGGGTGCGAACTCTTAAACAGCCACCGGCAGTATATGGTCGTTCCTGATCAGTTCTGGAAATGGGGAATTAAGTTCGATGGTTACCTTGACCCACTCGTATTTATAGAAATGCTGGAAGAACGCGCCTAAACTTACGAAGTGGATCTGAATCGCTTGCCTAAACCGATGAGTGAGGCTTTGACCGGCATGGCGGGTTGTTGATTCTCAACGAGCGGATAAAGGGAAGTGACGTGGGGAATGTTCAAAAGGGAATTTTTAGAATTCTTCCTGCCTCCCCAATACTTTGACAAGCTAGTATCTAGTATCTAAAAGTATCAAAGGGTCTCGGGTACCAAAGCAGGTCCACGACGTGGACGCAACCGCCAAGCCGACCAATCCGTTTCGGAGCCCGCCAGCACAAGTAAAGTTGGCGCGGAATGAGACGGTCAGTCGCCTAGTCACCAAGCGTGAGGAGATCTCGAACAGTATGATGGGTCATGAGCAGGTTAGGTCGGCAGTCATGAGTCGCGTGTGCTATAACTGCTCACAAGACGGACACTTTGCCAGAGAGTGCCCAAATCCCGGGATGTTGATCTGCAGGCAGTACGGTATTCAAGGCATGAGTTTTGTGGAGTGTTGCAGAAGGAGAGCGGGAAACGGGCAGCCGCGTCATCCGGAGTGGGATCGGATGGGCACCGGCGCTAATCAGTCCCGGAACTAGCATGCCTTCTCAGCGTCGAAAATAGTCGCATAGTCGCCATGGTGAAGGTCGGGGAACGAATGGCGAAGGCGGTGGTCGACAAAGGAGCCACAAAGAGTGAGACAATCTAATCCTGGGGACGGATTTTCTATGCAAGCTGAGGACAACCATGCAGTGTGGTGAGGCAAGGTTAATCCAGAAGAGCTCCGATGCGCCAACCAAGGCGATCAAAAGAGCCGAGTTATGGCCAGAGGGCGAAAAGGAGCAAGAGAAAGCTGTACCAGAGGCGGGAAGCGAGAAAATGTCCTGGGGACACATCGCAGCGAGAACACCACGCTAGCCAAGTAAGAAGCCGACCGAGATGCATTTAGAGTCGTCAAGGAGCCATCGCTTCAACAGGTGGGAAGAACAGGAGTCGAGGCACCAAAATAAGGAGACCCCAGAGAAGGATCATTACCGGAGGGAGACGCCACGCAGCAATCGGTATGGCCAGCGGACTTGGAACTAGCCACACAGGAGTTCTTCAGGGTGGAGTTTAAAATGTTTGGGTGGCTGAAGGGCGCATCCAACGTAGCTGAGCATCGGATCATCATCAGCAGATCAAGCAGAGGTGCAGGTGAATGAATTGATAGAGGCGGAGGCAATCAAGCCGTAACGCAGTCCACAAACGCGCACCCATAGTGCTCGACGATCGACTATAGGCAGCTCAACGCACATTCCACACTGGACGCATACCCTGTACTCAGAATAAATTATATTCTGGAAAAGTTTAGATAGATTTGAAGCACGGGTACTGGCAAATCCCAATGGCGGCAGGGAGTACACCGCGTTTACAGTGCCAATCGTAGATTGTTCCGATGGCGATTCATGACGTTCGGTCTGCATTCGGCATGCGCGACTTTTCAGAGAACACATGTCACGGAAATAGGCCCGTAGATGGAGCCCGCCTACTTAGACGACATCATAGTGATCAGCGCCACGAAAGAGCAACACCTAGCAGACCTGAGAAAAGTATTTCGCCGGCTGAGGGAGGCCAATCTTAAGCTAAATAGGAAAAAGTGTTCGTTTTTCCAGGGGAAGCTACTATACCTAAGGCACCCACAACATAAAAAGAGCTCAGACGATGACTAGGAGGAGCGTCGTGGTACCGCCGATCCGTGTGCTTGGAGTGCTTGGCAATCGTGTGGGCGATCAGGAAATTTAAATGCCATCTGGAGGGATAGCGATTTAAAGTGGCCACGGACAACATCGCATTAAAATGTTTAGATTCGATAGAGAGCCCCACAGGTAGAATCGCGCGCTGGGCGTTAGAACTACAGCAATATCAGTTCGATGTTAAATGCAAGAAAGGAAAACTCAACGTGGTGGCAGACGCTTTGTTGTTAAACAGTTCCCCAGAGGGTGGAATCAAAAGATGCTTTGAAAATAAGCCGGATTACGTGGAAGATAACTGACAGATATACCGACACCTGGGTCACCACATGAATGACGAAGACTACATCCCCTGGAAGCTCTGTGTAATCGAGGAACAAAGGAAACGATTGCTACAAGAATGCCAGAAGCGCTGACGGCTGGGCACAAAAGAGTCTGCAAGATGATCATTTGGTTGTCACAACCTTACTACTTTCTAGGGATGTTCAGAGATGCAGCTAGGTATGTCAAACGCTGCGAAAGGTGCCAATTGTTCAAGAAGGACCAAAAGAAGCCAGCCGGACACAGCTTACCCGCCAGGTGGCGCAGCCAATGGCAATCCTGTGCGCTGACTTCGTGAGCCCCTTACCACGATCGAAGCAAGGTAACACAATTTAGATTGTTTCAGGACGCGGTCATAAAGAATTGGACCCCCTGAGGCGAGCAAGAGCGACCACGTTGCAAAAGGCTTTTCGCGAACGCATCTTATGCCGGTTCGGAGTGCCAAAGAGGTTCGTCTGCGACAAGGGAGTGCAGTTCACAAGTCGGATTTTCAAGGCTTTTTGAATTCTCTGGGCGTGGAGATGGAACACATCGCCCCCGTTTTGCCCTCAGAAAAAACCCAGAGAGGACCAACAGGACAGTAAAAACGATAAATGCGCAATACATTTCTTGAAATCAAAGTTCGTGGGACGAGTTGATACCCAAAACCTCTTTAGCCGTCAACTCGAGTATAGCGGATTCGACAGGCTTTTCCCCAGCATTCTTGGTGCAAGGAAGGGAAACTCGTTTGCCAGCATCGTTATACGAAGAGAAGACGCCAGGTACAGGAAGCACACCGCAAACGCCAGAGGAAAAGGCAAATAGGCTAAAGGAGGTATTCAACATAGCGCGAAGCAACAAGCAGCGAGCTTCGAAGAAACAAGAAAAAACTACGAGCAATGAGCTAGTCTTGTTAAGGACGCAAAAACTGTCAAAAGCTAGAAACGGATTTGCGGCAAAGCTAGCACCGAGTTACGAGAGACCATACCGAGTGAAGCAGTGCGTCTCGCAAGAGATAGATAAAACCTTTCCATGGGAAAGGGAGAAGATAACCAGGCGAGCCAAGAACAGGAAGCCGAACTCAACGAAAGCCGCCGGCCAGCAGAAACCAACAGGACAGAACAAGTGAATTTTTAAATGTTTTTCTTCCACACCGCCTCATACAAACACACAGCTTTCCTCTCTATACAGCAATAACATTCCTAGGCACACCGAACTACCCTATGCGGATGATGCCGACGGCACGCATGGACCCAGACGGTGGAACTACATGCACATAGAAACACTGAAGGACACTTTGGATATTTCCCACGTATAACAAATTATAAGAAAAACAACAGTAATAACGGAAGCGCAGAAGGAGGCGAAATCAGTCCCAATTCGCGACGAAAACAAGCGAAGAGGAGAACGAGGAGCAGAAACCACTCCAGGCAACTGAATCCAAAGCAGAAAGTGCGGAAGAAGAAAGCGAGGAGGAAGAAATACTAGAATGGGAAAAGGGTCTGGAATCGCTGGTAAATGAGACGTTTAAAAACAGAACACACGCCGGGTATGGATCCCTGGTCAAGGGTCGGAGAAGTCTACCTCACATCCCAAGAGACTGGACTTGCCACCCAAACAACCGCATAATTACAGATCAAGCAGTTGACGCATTACAGAGGGATCTATGGTATTTATTTATTTTTTTATTTATTGTCAGTTATGAGCAGCTGACATGAATCAAAATTAATTCTAATTAAAATATTAAAAAGTTGAATTAAATTAATTAATTAAAAATAGTAAAAAATATTACATTTATATTTGAAATAAAATTCAAAATTAAGATAAAAAATTTAAAAAGTTAACGTTAACACTCTGGGAAATGCAACATAAAAATAGCTGGTCCAACATATGTTGCGTGGATTGGGAAAAACCCAGAAAAACCCAATCAGACCAGTGGAAGACTATTGATTAGTGGTTATGATTAGAGGTTATGATAAGATAAGGCAGAAAGGATCGATCGTGTTAGTACTGGAATTGAGGTTTCCAAAGAGACACGGGAATAAAGCCGGTTAAAGTCAGAACAAATAACACGAAGTGGTTCATGAATTAAATAGTTGTTCGAGCAACGATCGAGGCTAAGTGGTGTGAAGTAACGGGTAGATCTAATTGGGACAGTTAAATTTATGCAACTCAAAATAACTGATGAGTCAATTTCACCGTTAAGTATGTTAGTGATAAATACAACTCCATGCATAGTTCTACGGTTCAAGAAGGAGGTAAGATTAATTAAAAGAAGTCTACTTGAATAAGGGGGTAAGTCTATTCCAGGAACCCAGTTAAAACTTCTTAGGAAAAATAAATGAAGTTTCTTCTGCACAGACTCAATTCTATCCTGGTGAATCCCGTATTGCGGGGACCACACACAAGATCCATACTCCAGGGTGGGACGCACTAGGGATGTATAAAGCGTTTTAGTAGTGTAGGGATCATTAAACTCTTTCGACCACCGCTTGATGAAGCCAATGACATAAATGGCCTTATTGGCCATTGACAATATATGCGAGTCAAACTTAAATTTACGATCAAGAATAATACCTAAATCTTTAAATTCAAGGACACGCACAGTGGTCGAAAAGGCTCATCTAGCAGCGTTTAATTAATACCTCTTAGGGTAAAATTTTTTTTTTTTTTTAATAATTTTTTTCAGTTGCAAATATAGTTAGCAAACAATGTTCAGCAAAAAAAAATTTTTTTTTAATTTATGTGAGTTTTTTATTTTGTCAAAGATGAAACTTTTTATCATAATTTGAACATTGTTTCGATGACCAAATTATGAAAAAACTTTAAAATGTTGTGTTTTATTTTTATTCCAATAAAAATATATTTAAATTTAATAATAAAAATAATTTTAAATTTTTTTTTTAATTATAATTAAAGTAGATTTTTTACCTCCCTATCCAATAAAATATCATTATTTGAATGGCGAAACGGACTTTTGCTTAAACTCGTTATTAGGGGATCTGAAGAAATTAATAATGAGTTCATCAGATCCTCCATTGTATGTGTGCGTGAAGTTTTACGACAATGTTTTAGACGAAACTTTCGAAAATCTTTATTTCTTGCCTCCAAGGCTTCTTCCGACATCATTCCAATAGGAAGTGGTACACATTCAATAACATCAGCTCCGTGAAGTAATATTCTATGTACCGAGCTTGGCATGTAGTACCAAGGATATTCACTTACAAACATTTTTGCGGTTTGTAAGGCGTACTCACGAAAGCTGTCAATATTTATGGCATATCCAGAAGCCATACTGCGTAAAATCACACCAAGTCTTCTTATTAAGTTTTCATTTACGCCAGTTATTTCAGCAGACAGTTCATGTTGTTCGAAAAACCTTCGAGCTGTATTGCCACTGTTTGTGTTGCCAGAGCCCTGCATTGGGATATCAACTAATAAGGCCATTTCGATCCTGAACCTTTTTTGAATCTCTTCTTTTCTTTTATTAACAATGTTCTTGTCCAAGCCGCGGGCCTGCCACTTTTTGATTGGAAGTCGATATCCCACATGTAACAAGCACTCAAAACAGCGAATCCAGGCATGTAAAGTCGATAATCCAAATTCATATAAGTCTTCGTTTTTCGTCAAACTCGCAATGAGATCTAGGTCATTCATCATTTTGGGCGTGGCCTTACATATGCCGCATGCTTGCGAAGAACTCTCTGCAATCACGCTGAATACTTTGCCATCGATCATTGTAAGCTGCAAATTGTGTTGAACTTCAAAACAGCTGAGACGGGTGGGCTCAATTTTCAGAATTTGAGATTTAATATATTCAATTTCGGCACGAACTAAAGCTTCAGACACCTTTGCAAACATTACTTTGAGTGGTCTACAATACCGTGTTGATGATGGCCGGGGATTTTTCCAGAGTATGCTGCTTCCCCGTTGTAATCGTAGTGACACAATACAAATAGCAAATAAATGTTGATCTACCATATTGTGATCAGAATTGGTAAAGCTCTGCCGGTAGGTTGAGTGTCCCGAACTCCCATCGCATCCCCATTTGTAAAAGACAGTCAAACTTTCATATTTGTTTTCATCAGATATTTGCCGAAATATATCCGGGTGGGCTTCAACTAGTCGTATAATTGTGTGATCTAGCATTTCTTGCAGACGAACTTCAGCACAACATTCTTCGATATTGACTTTGTCTGGATAACATTTCGTTTTGGCAGATAGTAAAACATTGTATGCTGGGTAGATGTTACAATTTCTCTCTTTTGCACTAGCTTGCAAAAGTTTATAGGAGTGCTTGGTCAAGTCTCCATCAATATACAGGGCCAAAGCTTCGTCTGGAGTGACCTTAATTGGGACCTGTGGATCTAATTCCAGACTCTTTTTGATTTTTGTAGACGCTTTGGAATCAGTGACTGCCATTGAAACTATTTGCGATGCGCTCCGTTTTCCAGCTTTGTACAAACTGAAGCGTGTCGCTGTCATGAGTTCATTGCATGTGTTGCCATTCACTAGCTCCGAAACTTTGGTTACCTGATGTTTTGCGCTGCAATCTGCAAAATTCTTTTGTTTTCGACCTGAACCTGTGTGAGTTTTTTGTTTTAAAATGGCTAAGTCTTCGTCTAACCAAACTTTGTATTTTTTATCGAATCGTTTCAAAACTCTATGGCATTCTTTCCACATTGCAGAAAGCCTTTTGCAAAAATTTTGAATGCTGTTAGCTATTAAGCCATGCTCCTCCTCAGTGCAATTCGATTTTTCAATAGAATTTGAATAAATATAATTCTCCAGAGCTGAACATCTTTTTCGAGAATCATTTTCGCTGCGCCATACTGAAAAAAGACTACGCTTGCAGACTGACATGGTGTCTTAAAAATAAAATTTTGTGAGCAGATGCACATGGCTGCGGTAGATCTTGGACATTTCACAAAGAACACGAACCACATTAATTTATAAAAATAGTATATTCGACAGCAAATGCCGGCGTCACTATTTATACTCTACAGAAGTTAAAGAATAGTCACATTTAAGAAGATAACAAAGTTGTTTGTTTTACCATAAATTACTATTATAACATATATCCACAGGTCACAAAACATTTATTGTTATGTAAATACATACCTTTATTATTGAAAAAAGCAAAAAACCAATTCAATATTAAATTTTTTTAAATTTTGCAGCACAATTTGCACACGTGCGCAATCTTAACACATTGTATTTTCAACAGCTGTTTCAACAAATGTTGTGATGAAAAGCTCACAGCTGATAATTTAAAGTGCAATTATCGATTTGGTTGTTATCGATTTGCTAAATAACCATTTAGCTATCGACTCACAAACTCGTTTTGTAATTTGTTAAAAGTAAAAAATTCAATTTCGGTCCGCCAGATTGCTTAAATCGACCACAGTGACACGGTCAAGTGGTGAAGCATCAAGCAAGGAGTGAGCAGTATAAGGGGTACTTCTACAAAAAGACATGACTTTACAATTTAAACAAATTAAATCGAGAATGTTATAACGGCACCAGGACGACAACGCACACAAATCCGACTGAAGTGAGTTACACAGAGAAGTATCGCTGTAATTAAAACAAAGCTTCACATCATCAGCAGGCATAAATACACGCGAGTTAGTAATAACACTTGGACGATCATTAATAAAAAGATTAAATAGCAAAGGTCCTAGGTGGCTCCCCTGGGGTACACCAGAGGTAACGGAAATAGGTTTGGATATAGATGAATTAAAAGCTACTGTGTGTGTTCGACCACAGAAGTAATCCGAAAGCCCAAACACGAGTTTCTCTAGAAATCCAATAATATTTAGTTTTTGAAGCAACAAAGAATGATGAACTGAATCAAATGCCTTACTTAAATCTGTGTATACCACGTCGGTTTGCATTTTGGCTTGAAACCCTTTGATAAAAAGCGAGGTGAATTCAAGAAGGTTAGTGGTAGTATATCTTCGCTTAACAAAACCATGTTGATAAGGGGATAAAATTGAACTACATATGTGCTGTAGTGTAGAGTAAATAATTTTTTTAAAGACTTTCGGAATGGCAGACAACTCGGATATACCCCTGTAGTTTTTAACGTTAGATTTAGAAGAATTTTTATGGAATGGAATAATAAATGATTCCTTCCATATACCAGGAAACACAGCTGAGTCAATCGACAAGTTAAATAATTTATGTAAGGGTTTACAAAGTGAATCCGCACAATATATAAGTATACAACCTGGCACTCCATCTGGACCGGGCAAGTTGCCAGGTTTGATAGAGTTAAGGTCACTTAGGAGCGTACACTCAGTAATAACTGGGACATATATGCAATTGGACGTTTGAACTTGAAAAGGATAGGAATTACTGCAACTATATAAACTCGTTGAGTATACTGATTGAAAATACACAGCACATATACGACCACAGCCTGATCAGAACTTGCTTTCGTACTATCGAGGTAAACTGAGGATGGCAAGCTTGAACATTTACGTTTAGAGTTGACAAATTTATAAAACTGTTTGGGATCACGTGAAAAGTTTAATCTACAACGATTAAGATAATTATTATAACAAGATGTTTTTACAGAATTAAAATTAGACCTTGCCACTATATACGTAGACAAATCTACAGTAGTTCCGGACTTTTTAAACCTTTTATAAGCTCTTGTCTTTACGTTTTTAAATTTTGATAGTTCCCTCGAAAACCAAGGTGGTTTATATTCACTTCAAGGGTAAGTGAGGGAACACTTATATCCAAATGTGAATTCAAGGTCTCATAAATTATAGAAATGGCATTTTCTATATCACAACATGAATCAAGGAGAAACCAATTAGTATGCAGTAGAAGATCATCTAATTTAGCAAAATTAGTTTTACGAAAGCAAAGGGTTTAATAGAATTTTTAGACACTGGACTAAGGCTTAGAATTTCTAAGGATAGTTCTTAGGATGGATGGTAAATATCTTTAGGCAACACTACCGGAGGTACTCTGCTAACATTACTGCAATCTGAGTCTGAAACAAATATCAAGTCTAACATTCTGCCACTACAATTATTCACCCTGTTAACTTGCGAAAGTCCGAACTCCTGAAGGCCATCGATAGGATCATCAGAAGTGGCTGGTAACGGCGCCGAAGATGTGTCATTCACAGACCATACAACATGTGGCATATTAAATTCACCAACCACTATATAGTGATCAATATCCGTCAATAACGACGAAACAAGTTGCAGGTCATTCAGATGGGATGTGTAAACGTTATTATCAGAATGTTGTGGAATATATGAATAAGTTGTATGCAATGAACGACCACTAAACGATATTTTTACACATAGAAACACTATTTCTGGTATACTATCGGAATGAATCTGTTCAGAAGAAATGCAAGAATCAACAGCAATAAGAACACCACCCCCCTTGCGGGATATGCGATCGCATCTGTACAAGCTATAATTATTAGGAAACACAAAATAAGGTTATGGGCCCAGTCGTGCGAATAACATGCAAAAAGCATAAGAGCAAAACGATATAGAGATTACTGTAAAAAAATTACTGTATGTATATGTGTGCCTGAATTAAAGACTTTAAGTAGAGAAAAGTGACAATGAGTTCCCTATACAACATTAAGAAGTCGGATGACACCAACTATGACACCTGGTGCTTGCTGGTACGCAGTGTGTTGGTTCATCCGGATTTATGGTCAGTCGTGTCCAATACGGAAGCTGTACCAACAGATCATGCCAGTGAGGAGTATAAGACATGGAAGAGTCACAACGACAAAGCTATGGCTGTGCTGTTTTTGTCAATAGGTACGTCGCAGATTAGCTCTATCAAACAGTGCGTCACTGCACATGGGATATGGAGCGAGTTGGAAAAGATACGCAGACCAGCGGGACCTAAGCGTAAGGTTACATTGTTCAAACAGTTGATAAATAAACGTATGACGGAGGGGAATCCAGTTCAGGGGCATGTAAATGAGTTTGTGAATATAGTCGACAAGCTATCACAAATAGGCATTACACTGCCAGAGGAATTAGTTGTCATTATGTTATTGGCAAGTCTACCGTCGTCCTATAAGAACTTTGTGGTTGCATTGGAAGCGCGTGATGATTTGCCGAAATTACACGTAGTGAAATGCAAGCTGGCAGAGGAGAACGAGCGGCGCAAAAGCTGCAATCAAAACGATAGCATACAGGCATTTTCGGCGCGCACGGTAGGCCCGAAGGGTAGAGAGAATAACGGAGCACCGGCAGAAAGGCGTCGTGATTTTCAATGTTTTAAGTGCGGCAAAAAAGGGCACTTCGCGAAATATTGCACAAAGAAGGAAGGCGAAAACGAGAGAAACAGTAATGAGCGAGATAGCAAGGGAAAAGAAAAACACAGTAATGAGAGAAATGGCAACGACGGTGAAAAACAGCGTTCGTTTGCTGGAGTTGCTACGAATAGAAGTCTGAACGGCGATATTTGGTGTGTTGACAGCGGCGCAACATCACACATGTGTGCGCGACGTGAATTGTTCGATCAGTTCGAACAATACATAGAAAACATCGAACTGGCGGGAAAAAGCTACATAGCGGCGAGCGGCCGTGGTACGGTGGTTTTGCGCAGCCTGTGTGGCTACACAATTACGCTGCGAGAGGTTTTATATGTGCCAGGATTGCAATGCAATTTTATATCGGTTGGAAAAGCAGTAGCAAATGGTTTCTCAGTAAAGTTTTACCCTGAAGTTGCTAAAATATTTGATAATAAAGGCTTTCTTATATTATCGGCCAGAAAGGTCAGCGGATTGTTTCTGTGTGAAACAAAGGGTATCGAGAAATTGTGTATGTCACAAGCAAAGAATGAATTGATTAAATGGCATGAGCGCTATGGTCATTTAAACGTGCAAAGTCTGCGTGAACTTAAAAGTAAGGATATGGTTCGTGGTTTGACATTTGATTCCACAGATGGACTTGTGGATTGCATAAACTGCATAAAGAATAAGTGTCATGTGAAGCCATTTGAAAAGTCGCACACAAGGGCAACTGAGTTATTGCATTTGTTGCATAGTGATGTGTGTGGGCCTATAAGTACAGCATCAAATGGCGGGTGCAGATATTTTCTCACTATAATTGATGACAAGAGTCGATTTGTTCATGTGTATTTTATAAAGCACAAATCAGAGGTGAGCAAATTGTTGCAAGATCACATTACAATGCTAGAGCGTCAGACAGGCTTGAGTGTGAAGTGTATCAGGAGCGATTACGGTACTGAATACATCAATAAAGATTTTGATGAGTATCTAAGATCTGCAGGCATAAAGCGGCAGTTGTAGGTTCCCTACACTCCTCAACAAAACGGGGTGGCAGAACGCTTTAATAGAACCCTAGTAGAAATGGCTAGAACTATGATAAACGCAGCAGGATTAGATGAAAGTTTCTGGGCGGAGGCTGTAGCATGTGCAGCGTACTTAAGAAACCGATCGCCCACAAAGGCTATTGATGGCAAAACGCCATTCGAGGTTTTTACTGGACACAAGCCAGTAGTAAAACACTTGAGAGTTTTTCGGTGCATTGCAGTTGCACTAGATAAGGGCGCAAAGAAAAAATTCCAAGAGAAGGGCAAAGAGTTTATAATGGTCGGTTACTCGAATACCTCAAAGGCGTATCGTTTGTATGACAAAATCACAGGTGATGTAAAGATCAGCAGAGATGTTTATTTCATAGAAAGTAAGCCAAAAGAAATAACTGATATCACAACGTTGCTCGAAGAGACCAAGCAGGATGCAAATGAGAATGCCACAGATCAAAACGATCAAATATAGTTAGCAAACAATGTTCAGCAAAAAAAAATTTTTTTTTAATTTATGTGAGTTTTTTATTTTGTCAAAGATGCAACTTTTTATCATAATTTGAACATTGTTTCGATGACCAAATTATGAAAAAACTTTAAAATGTTGTGTTTTATTTTTATTCCAATAAAAATATATTTAAATTTAATAATAAAAATAATTTTAAATTTTTTTTTTAATTATAATTAAAGTAGATTTTTTACCTCCCTATCCAATAAAATATCATTATTTGAATGGCGAAACGGACTTTTGCTTAAACTCGTTATTAGGGGATCTGAAGAAATTAATAATGAGTTCATCAGATCCTCCATTGTATGTGTGCGTGAAGTTTTACGACAATGTTTTAGACGAAACTTTCGAAAATCTTTATTTCTTGCCTCCAAGGCTTCTTCCGACATCATTCCAATAGGAAGTGGTACACATTCAATAACATCAGCTCCGTGAAGTAATATTCTATGTACCGAGCTTGGCATGTAGTACCAAGGATATTCACTTACAAACATTTTTGCGGTTTGTAAGGCGTACTCACGAAAGCTGTCAATATTTATGGCATATCCAGAAGCCATACTGCGTAAAATCACACCAAGTCTTCTTATTAAGTTTTCATTTACGCCAGTTATTTCAGCAGACAGTTCATGTTGTTCGAAAAACCTTCGAGCTGTATTGCCACTGTTTGTGTTGCCAGAGCCCTGCATTGGGATATCAACTAATAAGGCCATTTCGATCCTGAACCTTTTTTGAATCTCTTCTTTTCTTTTATTAACAATGTTCTTGTCCAAGCCGCGGGCCTGCCACTTTTTGATTGGAAGTCGATATCCCACATGTAACAAGCACTCAAAACAGCGAATCCAGGCATGTAAAGTCGATAATCCAAATTCATATAAGTCTTCGTTTTTCGTCAAACTCGCAATGAGATCTAGGTCATTCATCATTTTGGGCGTGGCCTTACATATGCCGCATGCTTGCGAAGAACTCTCTGCAATCACGCTGAATACTTTGCCATCGATCATTGTAAGCTGCAAATTGTGTTGAACTTCAAAACAGCTGAGACGGGTGGGCTCAATTTTCAGAATTTGAGATTTAATATATTCAATTTCGGCACGAACTAAAGCTTCAGACACCTTTGCAAACATTACTTTGAGTGGTCTACAATACCGTGTTGATGATGGCCGGGGATTTTTCCAGAGTATGCTGCTTCCCCGTTGTAATCGTAGTGACACAATACAAATAGCAAATAAATGTTGATCTACCATATTGTGATCAGAATTGGTAAAGCTCTGCCGGTAGGTTGAGTGTCCCGAACTCCCATCGCATCCCCATTTGTAAAAGACAGTCAAACTTTCATATTTGTTTTCATCAGATATTTGCCGAAATATATCCGGGTGGGCTTTAACTAGTCGTATAATTGTGTGATCTAGCATTTCTTGCAGACGAACTTCAGCACAACATTCTTCGATATTGACTTTGTCTGGATAACATTTCGTTTTGGCAGATAGTAAAACATTGTATGCTGGGTAGATGTTACAATTTCTCTCTTTTGCACTAGCTTGCAAAAGTTTATAGGAGTGCTTGGTCAAGTCTCCATCAATATACAGGGCCAAAGCTTCGTCTGGAGTGACCTTAATTGGGACCTGTGGATCTAATTCCAGACTCTTTTTGATTTTTGTAGACGCTTTGGAATCAGTGACTGCCATTGAAACTATTTGCGATGCGCTCCGTTTTCCAGCTTTGTACAAACTGACGCGTGTCGCTGTCATGAGTTCATTGCATGTGTTGCCATTCACTAGCTCCGAAACTTTGGTTACCTGATGTTTTGCGCTGCAATCTGCAAAATTCTTTTGTTTTCGACCTGAACCTGTGTGAGTTTTTTGTTTTAAAATGGCTAAGTCTTCGTCTAACCAAACTTTGTATTTTTTATCGAATCGTTTCAAAACTCTATGGCATTCTTTCCACATTGCAGAAAGCCTTTTGCAAAAATTTTGAATGCTGTTAGCTATTAAGCCATGCTCCTCCTTAGTGCAATTCGAATTTTCAATAGCATTTGAATAAATATAATTCTCCAGAGCTGAACATCTTTTTCGAGAATCATTTTCGCTGCGCCATACTGAAAAAAGACTACGCTTGCAGACTGACATGGTGTCTTAAAAATAAAATTTTGTGAGCAGATGCACATGGCTGCGGTAGATCTTGGACATTTCACAAAGAACACGAACCACATTAATTTATAAAAATAGTATATTCGACAGCAAATGCCGGCGTCACTATTTATACTCTACAGAAGTTAAAGAATAGTCACATTTAAGAAGATAACAAAGTTGTTTGTTTTACCATAAATTACTATTATAACATATATCCACAGGTCACAAAACATTTATTGTTATGTAAATACATACCTTTATTATTGAAAAAAGCAAAAAACCAATTCAATATTAAATTTTTTTAAATTTTGCAGCACAATTTGCACACGTGCGCAATCTTAACACATTGTATTTTCAACAGCTGTTTCAACAAATGTTGTGATGAAAAGCTCACAGCTGATAATTTAAAGTGCAATTATCGATTTGGTTGTTATCGATTTGCTAAATAACCATTTAGCTATCGACTCACAAACTCGTTTTGTAATTTGTTAAAAGTAAAAAATTCAATTTCGGTCCGCCAGATTGCTTAAATCGACCACAGTGACACGGTCAAGTGGTGAAGCATCAAGCAAGGAGTGAGCAGTATAAGGGGTACTTCTACAAAAAGACATGACTTTACAATTTAAACAAATTAAATCGAGAATGTTATAACGGCACCAGGACGACAACGCACACAAATCCGACTGAAGTGAGTTACACAGAGAAGTATCGCTGTAATTAAAACAAAGCTTCACATCATCAGCAGGCATAAATACACGCGAGTTAGTAATAACACTTGGACGATCATTAATAAAAAGATTAAATAGCAAAGGTCCTAGGTGGCTCCCCTGGGGTACACCAGAGGTAACGGAAATAGGTTTGGATATAGATGAATTAAAAGCTACTGTGTGTGTTCGACCACAGAAGTAATCCGAAAGCCCAAACACGAGTTTCTCTAGAAATCCAATAATATTTAGTTTTTGAAGCAACAAAGAATGATGAACTGAATCAAATGCCTTACTTAAATCTGTGTATACCACGTCGGTTTGCATTTTGGCTTGAAACCCTTTGATAAAAAGCGAGGTGAATTCAAGAAGGTTAGTGGTAGTATATCTTCGCTTAACAAAACCATGTTGATAAGGGGATAAAATTGAACTACATATGTGCTGTAGTGTAGAGTAAATAATTTTTTTAAAGACTTTCGGAATGGCAGACAACTCGGATATACCCCTGTAGTTTTTAACGTTAGATTTAGAAGAATTTTTATGGAATGGAATAATAAATGATTCCTTCCATATACCAGGAAACACAGCTGAGTCAATCGACAAGTTAAATAATTTATGTAAGGGTTTACAAAGTGAATCCGCACAATATATAAGTATACAACCTGGCACTCCATCTGGACCGGGCAAGTTGCCAGGTTTGATAGAGTTAAGGTCACTTAGGAGCGTACACTCAGTAATAACTGGGACATATATGCAATTGGACGTTTGAACTTGAAAAGGATAGGAATTACTGCAACTATATAAACTCGTTGAGTATACTGATTGAAAATACACAGCACATATACGACCACAGCCTGATCAGAACTTGCTTTCGTACTATCGAGGTAAACTGAGGATGGCAAGCTTGAACATTTACGTTTAGAGTTGACAAATTTACAAAACTGTTTGGGATCACGTGAAAAGTTTAATCTACAACGATTAAGATAATTATTATAACAAGATGTTTTTACAGAATTAAAATTAGACCTTGCCACTATATACGTAGACAAATCTACAGTAGTTCCGGACTTTTTAAACCTTTTATAAGCTCTTGTCTTTACGTTTTTAAATTTTGATAGTTCCCTCGAAAACCAAGGTGGTTTATATTCACTTCAAGGGTAAGTGAGGGAACACATATATCCAAATGTGAATTCAAGGTCTCATAAATTATAGAAATGGCATTTTCTATATCACAACATGAATCAAGGAGAAACCAATTAGTATGCAGTAGAAGATCATCTAATTTAGCAAAATTAGTTTTACGAAAGCAAAGGGTTTAATAGAATTTTTAGACACTGGACTAAGGCTTAGAATTTCTAAGGATAGTTCTTAGGATGGATGGTAAATATCTTTAGGCAACACTACCGGAGGTACTCTGCTAACATTACTGCAATCTGAGTCTGAAACAAATATCAAGTCTAACATTCTGCCACTACAATTATTCACCCTGTTAACTTGCGAAAGTCCGAACTCCTGAAGGCCATCGATAGGATCATCAGAAGTGGCTGGTAACGGCGCCGAAGATGTGTCATTCACAGACCATACAACATGTGGCATATTAAATTCACCAACCACTATATAGTGATCAATATCCGTCAATAACGACGAAACAAGTTGCAGGTCATTCAGATGGGATGTGTAAACGTTATTATCAGAATGTTGTGGAATATATGAATAAGTTGTATGCAATGAACGACCACTAAACGATATTTTTACACATAGAAACACTATTTCTGGTATACTATCGGAATGAATCTGTTCAGAAGAAATGCAAGAATCAACAGCAATAAGAACACCACCCCCCTTGCGGGATATGCGATCGCATCTGTACAAGCTATAATTATTAGGAAACACAAAATAAGGTTATGGGCCCAGTCGTGCGAATAACATGCAAAAAGCATAAGAGCAAAACGATATAGAGATTACTGTAAAAAAAATACTGTATGTATATGTGTGCCTGAATTAAAGACTTTAAGTAGAGAAAAGTGACAATGAGTTCCCTATACAACATTAAGAAGTCGGATGACACCAACTATGACACCTGGTGCTTGCTGGTACGCAGTGTGTTGGTTCATCCGGATTTATGGTCAGTCGTGTCCAATACGGAAGCTGTACCAACAGATCATGCCAGTGAGGAGTATAAGACATGGAAGAGTCACAACGACAAAGCTATGGCTGTGCTGTTTTTGTCAATAGGTACGTCGCAGATTAGCTCTATCAAACAGTGCGTCACTGCACATGGGATATGGAGCGAGTTGGAAAAGATACGCAGACCAGCGGGACCTAAGCGTAAGGTTACATTGTTCAAACAGTTGATAAATAAACGTATGGCGGAGGGGAATCCAGTTCAGGGGCATGTAAATGAGTTTGTGAATATAGTCGACAAGCTATCACAAATAGGCATTACACTGCCAGAGGAATTAGTTGTCATTATGTTATTGGCAAGTCTACCGTCGTCCTATAAGAACTTTGTGGTTGCATTGGAAGCGCGTGATGATTTGCCGAAATTACACGTAGTGAAATGCAAGCTGGCAGAGGAGAACGAGCGGCGCAAAAGCTGCAATCAAAACGATAGCATACAGGCATTTTCGGCGCGCACGGTAGGCCCGAAGGGTAGAGAGAATAACGGAGCACCGGCAGAAAGGCGTCGTGATTTTCAATGTTTTAAGTGCGGCAAAAAAGGGCACTTCGCGAAATATTGCACAAAGAAGGAAGGCGAAAACGAGAGAAACAGTAATGAGCGAGATAGCAAGGGAAAAGAAAAACACAGTAATGAGAGAAATGGCAACGACGGTGAAAAACAGCGTTCGTTTGCTGGAGTTGCTACGAATAGAAGTCTGAACGGCGATATTTGGTGTGTTGACAGCGGCGCAACATCACACATGTGTGCGCGACGTGAATTGTTCGATCAGTTCGAACAATACATAGAAAACATCGAACTGGCGGGAAAAAGCTACATAGCGGCGAGCGGCCGTGGTACGGTGGTTTTGCGCAGCCTGTGTGGCTACACAATTACGCTGCGAGAGGTTTTATATGTGCCAGGATTGCAATGCAATTTTATATCGGTTGGAAAAGCAGTAGCAAATGGTTTCTCAGTAAAGTTTTACCCTGAAGTTGCTTTAATATTTGATAATAAAGGCTTTCTTATATTATCGGCCAGAAAGGTCAGCGGATTGTTTCTGTGTGAAACAAAGGGTATCGAGAAATTGTGTATGTCACAAGCAAAGAATGAATTGATTAAATGGCATGAGCGCTATGGTCATTTAAACGTGCAAAGTCTGCGTGAACTTAAAAGTAAGGATATGGTTCGTGGTTTGACATTTGATTCCACAGATGGACTTGTGGATTGCATAAACTGCATAAAGAATAAGTGTCATGTGAAGCCATTTGAAAAGTCGCACACAAGGGCAACTGAGTTATTGCATTTGTTGCATAGTGATGTGTGTGGGCCTATAAGTACAGCATCAAATGGCGGGTGCAGATATTTTCTCACTATAATTGATGACAAGAGTCGATTTGTTCATGTGTATTTTATAAAGCACAAATCAGAGGTGAGCAAATTGTTGCAAGATCACATTACAATGCTAGAGCGTCAGACAGGCTTGAGTGTGAAGTGTATCAGGAGCGATTACGGTACTGAATACATCAATAAAGATTTTGATGAGTATCTAAGATCTGCAGGCATAAAGCGGCAGTTGTAGGTTCCCTACACTCCTCAACAAAACGGGGTGGCAGAACGCTTTAATAGAACCCTAGTAGAAATGGCTAGAACTATGATAAACGCAGCAGGATTAGATGAAAGTTTCTGGGCGGAGGCTGTAGCATGTGCAGCGTACTTAAGAAACCGATCGCCCACAAAGGCTATTGATGGCAAAACGCCATTCGAGGTTTTTACTGGACACAAGCCAGTAGTAAAACACTTGAGAGTTTTTCGGTGCATTGCAGTTGCACTAGATAAGGGCGCAAAGAAAAAATTCCAAGAGAAGGGCAAAGAGTTTATAATGGTCGGTTACTCGAATACCTCAAAGGCGTATCGTTTGTATGACAAAATCACAGGTGATGTAAAGATCAGCAGAGATGTTTATTTCATAGAAAGTAAGCCAAAAGAAATAACTGATATCACAACGTTGCTCGAAGAGACCAAGCAGGATGCAAATGAGAATGTCACAGATCAAAACGATCTTAATAGTGATACTGAAGAGGTGGAAAGCGAGCAGGAGGAGAATAAAGCGGCTAAGAGAGGACCAGGCAGGCCAAAAATAATCAGGACTGGACTACGTGGACGGCCAAGAAAACAGTATAACGTGGTGAATCTGATGTCTAACAGCGACGTCGAGATACCTGTAACGGTGCAACAAGCACTAGCGAGTCCTCAGGCTGATCAATGGGAATCGGCGATGCAAAATGAATATGACGCTTTACTACGTAATCAGACGTGGGAGCTGGTGAAGCTACCGGCAGGTCAAAGGCCAATTGGATGCAAATGGGTATTTACGCTAATAAGGAACTTAGCAGGTGAAATCGAGCGCTACAAAGCGAGCTTGGTGGCGAAAGGATGCAGTCAGAAGTATGGTATCGACTACGAAGAGACATACTCACCAGTGGTTCGCTATGCCACTATACGTATGGTATTGGCTATGGCAGCTGAATATAAATTGTTTGTTCATCAAATGGACGTATCGACCGCATATTTATGGCACAAAGTCAGGAGAAGTGCTGAAGCTGAAGAAATCGCTATATGGCTTAAAACAAGCAGGCCGTGTCTGGAACCAAACACTGGATGGCGTTTTAAAGAAGATTGGTTACAGGGCATGTGCAAGTGAACCATGCCTGTACACGAAAGCTTCAAAGCCAAAGATGATCAACGTGATTGCTGTCTACGTTGACGACTTGCTGTTGGCGTGCTCAGACATGGGTGAGATGGTGGCGACTAAAAATGCTCTTGCTTCCGAATTTCAGGTTGTCGATAAAGGTCCAGTCGCAAACTTCCTTGGTCTGGAAGTAAAACGAGAAGGCGAGACAGGTGCGATTCGTGTTGGCCAGAAAAAGCATATCCTGGGACTGCTTCATGAGCTGGGCATGGACGATTGCCGCACGACGTCAACGCCATTGGAAGCCAATTTCCAAGTCAACTGTCGGAACGATAAGTGCAAGCGTGTTGATGTGACAGAGTATCAATCTGTCATTGGATCCCTTATGTATATTGCGCTGTGCACACGCCCTGACATTTTGCACTCGGTGTGCAAACTATCCCAAAAGAACTCGGATCCTCACAGTGAGCACCTAGCAGCGGCAAAGCAGGTGCTACGATATCTGCACACTTCAGCAGATCTAGCGTTGGTCTATAAGAGAACCAACAGCCCGATTGCGGGCTACGCTGATGCAGATTGGTAGAATATTAAAAAAAAACCTTGTTATTTATTAATAGTTAACACTTCAGGAAGCTTAAAAAAATTTTTGTTTTTTGCTGGGTGGCAACTCTCTTTATGTGGCAGCCAGCTGATGGCAAGCAGATTTCGATTGTAAAAGCTACCGCGCAAATTTTAATTCTGCAATTGATCAGTGCGTATGTTTTTATGCAGTTAAATATATGTATTTAGTATGGAAAACAAAGATCAAGGTATATATAATCTGTATGTTATGGCAAAAGTACATAAATATTTGTATTTCTGTTTTTGTCCAGTGTTGTTGTTGGTTGTATTTGAACAAAACTTTTAACAATTGTAATCGTGTTCCGTGAAGTATTTCTATATAAGGAGCAAGCCAGAGCAGGCAACTAATAATGGCAAGTTACTTACTTAAATGTCTATTTTCATTTGGTAAAAATCTCATTTCCCCGTTTTCCCCCGTTTGAACAAAAAATGCACTTGTAGTTGTTGTTGCGATTACCAACAGCGAGCTTGCCGATATTTGGAACAGCAACAATCGCAACGCAAGCGCTATAACGTCGTTTATATTAACAGAAACAAATAAAGATTATTTGAGCATATCGCACATGAAAACAATAGAAGCCAAAGTATCCATTTTTGTAAAACATATTAAACGGTATTTACGCAAACATCACGCAGATCTGGATAAAATTAAGTCGATTTACTCAGAATGGTTTTCAAAAAGTTTTGAAATTCGAATCGATATGGAGGATACCAAAAATGCATCACCTTCCAAAACAGGACGCCCAAAATTAGGGTATACAGAGGCCGGGTCAAGGCTTAATAATATAACTGAAGTTTTTTATTGATCTATTGACTCATCCGGTCCTCTTATTTCAAGGTTGAACATACATAATACACCAAAACTGCTTAAAAAAAAATCACTTCCTAGAGAAAATATTGCGATTTTGGAAACTCCAACCTTAAATATAAGTTTATGCTATATATCTGAAGAAAAAATTAATAAAAATTTTAATTTTGATAATAATAACATGGAAAGTGAAACAGATGACGAAGAAGATTATGATAACATCAATGAATATTCGTTCTTTTAGATTAGGAATATTTTTAACTGCTTATTTGTAAAGTTTGTATTAATATAACTACATATATGAATAAAAATTTGTTATCATTTTTATTTAATATTATGTCTAAGTATAATAAAATAAAGCTTTTCATTTTGTTTCAATTTAAGTTGAACATATATAATTTGTTCTTAAATAAATGCACTTATTAGTGGCGGCCTGCGGAAAAAAAGGAGTGACCCAATTGTCGAAAAAAAAATCCGAAATTAGAGTTTAATATAACGAACATTTTAAAAAAAAATTATGTCTCTAGCTTTATTTTTAGACTTTATGCCGCCAAAATCGACAAATCGCCCATAGTGCAGTGCAACAATTTGTGAAACAAAGGATAAGCTGTTTACATAAAGTTTAGAAAGTTTAGTGTTAAGGCCCCTTACATTTTGGTAGGCCAAGCTTACTTCTTTTGATAGTTTTTCTTCTGTGGAGGTGGAGTCAACAGGGTGGCTAACAGGCGGTGCACCACTAATCCTTATTCCATTATTATTACTGTTGCGCCTATTGACATACTCCTTCACGACGAGCTGCGGCGGCCAAAACTTTTCTGAACAAATTGTTGTGAAAAATTCGGGCGGAACATTCAACTTGAAAGAAGATATGCTTCGGGCGTGTTTAAATTTAAACTTTTCAACAGTAATACGAGGGGAATTAACTTTTCTTTTAACGTAGACATTTACGTCCTCCAATGAAGTATCGGAGGCAAGCCTAGACACGAATATGAACTTATTTACCGGCACAAGCTTGTTTACCCCTGCTGTACCTAAAGTATAATTAGTTTCAACACAGTCTGTTGAAACTGAAAGATCGGGAGTTAAGTTTGTAGACGGACTGTTAGAGTTTACATTTCTAGCAGGCGAGTTAAATAACATTAGCGGGCTAGCAGAAATACCCGCTGGGGGATCAATGCTAGGCACCAAAAGGGATTTGGTGGGCGGAACAGGTGAGGCAGTAAGTGGATTAGGACCCGAAGTCTTCTTTCTCATCGGAGATTATAGAAAGACGCGGAACACGAGAAAGGTTTACGGTGACCGTGCGTGGGAACGCATACACCGTAGCCCAACATATCGGTGGCAGGATCACGAAAACAAAGAAAAATAGGGGGGGGTGGGGGAGGTGTGTCGTAGGCCCGGCACGAGCCTGCTACACATACACGATTAAAACTAGTTATTTACATATAAAATAGACAATAGACAATTACGAAAAGATTAAGAAACACACAGGAAGAAACAGAAATGATTTGAATTAACTACTTACAATGATTATTATTATTATTAAATCAATTATTTACATATAAGTTATAACATTTAACAACGTGGGGCTGTCATTTTTTTGTCACCCATAGTGTGAAGCGAGTTAGTCAAGTAAATTTCTTAGGTCTTTTTTGCAAGAATAACTTCATTTTTCGTTTTGCTTGCTTTACAAAACCCCCTGCGAATAGATGGAATCTAAATATTTTGTAGTTTTGAGAGTCAGGTTTGTTGACGTTGCTGAGACAGATAGTCTAGCTTCCGCTAACAATGATGCTTAAGAATTTGTTTTAGTTTTTTAGTTCTACGAATGTTGGTGGTTCTGTTTTGAATACCATTCGAGAAAAAAAAAATAAATTCAAATCGGGAGTTAGCAAAATAAACACCAGCTATAAATGAATTCCACTTTTGCAGAATGCTCGCTTGCCTTCGTTAGATTTTTGGTCAGGAATGTTTGCAGTTAGTTTTTTGCATGAAATACTGCTATAAACAATTACAGAATATTGGTGTTATAGCCGTGGGAGCATACCAATACTGCTTGTCCCTTTGACAAATAGTATTTGTATGACTAAGTTAAAACATTTTAGCCAAATTTTATAACAATTTTATTGAGTATCGATTAGTTTGAGTCTTGATCTTCCCAGAATAGACAAAGATGCCGGCCTAGACGTTCAAACACGGTCGGCCGGCCACAGGATATTGATTATTCAATAGTCCAAAATATGATTGAACAAACTGTAGCCCGTCTTGTATCCTCTCTAAGCGTTGGTAATCAAACATAACAAACGGAAGTAGTATCGGTACCAATTCGCGAGACACTGTCTCCTTTGACATCTTCACTCTACACTCGAAAGACCACCGACATTATGCACAAATGGAACATCTGTTTTGATGGTTCTATCGACAGATTAGGAGTAGAGGAATTTATCTTTAGAGAAAAGTCCCTTACAGATGAGACTTTGGATAGTGATTTTACAGCAATGTGCAAGCATATGCATGTATTGTTTACCGGTAAAGCTCGACATTGGTATTGGAGATACCATAAGCAAGTTAACCGGATTATTATTATTATTATTATTGGGTTGAGGAACGTGCACTGCAACCACTATTGTGTCCTCTTACAGTTATGTGAGTTACAGCTCCTCGAACAGCCCAATCGAACGCAGGAACGCGACGATGTGGCATGGTCGGAGAGCCCTCATCTCCTCAGTAGACAGAGAGAGGCTCCCCAGAAAAGAGAGCCTCAGACGACAAATGGCGGGACACTCCTCAAGCAGGTGTTCTGGAGTTTCATCCCCCTCCAGACACATTCCCCTAGCTTGAGAGTGTGCAGATGCTTACGCATTTTGCAGTGCCCGGTTAAGAAACCCGTAACTATCCGAAGAGATCCTTTGCTCAGCTTCAGACAGTCCTTAGTTCTCTTCTTGTTGTAACTACCTAGCAGTCGCTTACTCTGTCTTGCCCCCTGCGAAAACCGCCACGCATCCTCGCATGCAATGAGCAGATCAGAACAGAAGTAAACCGGATAGTAAGCTTGATAAGTCTTCGTGTAAGATTTCCGACGACGAGTGTTGAGCTATTGAGCTTTTTTAATAGCTATCGAATTTCCAAAACTGTCAGTTAATAAATATAAATGCAGCGAGATTTGCATTAAATATAATAAGATTTATTTGCCTTCGTGGCTGAACAAAGATTATGACCGATGTTTAACCTTTGTTATTACAATCAACCCCGCTTTGGGCTGCTTAATAATTAACAATGTTAGTTTGTCGCGAAACAGACAAAAGTTCGAACTTGAGCTACCGACGAATTTGATAGAACTGTACTTCTGCCGAATTGCAGCAGCAGCTTGCACTCAGCTGAAGGCCAAGGGCAAGCAATAAAGCATGCAAGAAAAGAAATATGGAGAGCATATGCAAAGCAATGGTTATGAGAGTTACTTTAAGCTGCTCTTATACTGCACATGGGTCAAGAGTGATTAAGAGATGAATTGTTAAGCTTATGTTATTTTGGTGCAGATGGCTGCGTAACCAAACATTCTCCCTCCGTTGGAAGACACGGGCTTTCAACAACATCCTGTTTGGGAAGCGCACATAATTTGCGCAAAGCTCTCTTAATGATCCCAGTTGATGTCTTGAGAATGGCTACTCGGGAGACGCCGTCAGCACCAGCAACAATTTCGACCACGCGAGCCAGTGGCCATTTAAGGGGCGGCAAGTTTTCGTCCTTTACCAGAACAACATCATTGATGAGTACACCAGGCTGTGGTGTTCGCCATTTTGAGCGCTGCTGAAGAAGCGTTAAGTATTCTTCACGCCAGCGACTCCAAAAGGTTTGTTGGTAATACGCTATACGTTGCCAGCGATCTAGGCGGCTAACGTTCAGCGCAGTGACAGCTGGCTCCGGGTACAGCACGAGTTGCACACTACCAAGGAAATGCGCAGGAGTTAGAACATCCAGATCTGCAGGATGCCCTGAAAGTGGAAAAAGAGCTCGTGAGTTAATTATTGTGGCAATGTGGCAGACAAGTGTGCGAAGATCATCCAGGGGCAAAAGCGAAGGTCCGACCGATCGATAAAAATGATATTTTGCTGTTTTCACCGCCGCTTCCCAAATTCATTCTTGGCTCCCACGAAGTTAGTCGCATTGTCCGACCATATGCGAGAAGGCTTACATCTAGTTAGGATGAAACGCTTAAGAGCGTTTAAAAAGGCAGCTGTGGACAAATCAGGAACCAGTTCGAGATGCACTGCCTTTGTCGCGAAGCAGATGAAGACCGATATGTAGCATTTTACAGGTCCTTTGTTTCGAACCTCACTCTTGAATTAAAATGGTCCACAGTAGTCCACTCCAGTGACAGCGAAGGGATGCGAGCCACTCACACGATCTCGGGGAAGATCCTCCATGATTGTCTCAGCTAGAACCGGCTTAGCCCGAAAGCACATGATACATTTGCTTGTCACGCTGGAGACAGTCTTACGGCCACCAATAGGCCAATAGTGGAGCCGAATGTGAGCACGAAGTGCACGAGGTCCAGCATGCAGCTGACGCCTGTGAAAATGCATGATAATGGCACGTGTGACGGGATGATGGCTCGGAAGAATTACAGGATGCTGAGCATCGAAATCCAGGCTCGAATGCTTTAGGCGACCACCAATACGAAGAAGTCCGAACTCATCCATGAACGGGGTAAGCGAGGCAATACAGCTGGATGATTTGATAGTTCTTCCACCTTGAAGAGCCCCATATTCATCGCTTAGGTTAGCTATCGTGATGCTGCGCAATAGTAATTGGGTGTCTTTGTGTATTCACTTAGCTGTAAGACCGGGATGTTTGATGTGCTTTCGAAATTTATATATGTAACCGAACACCCGTCGTAGGTTATGAAAGGAATTTACAAATTTGCATCCCATGCTGACATCAGATAGTTTAACGGTACCAATTAGTGCTCTTTGCCGCAGCTCTGGAAGCGCCTGGGGCGGCAGACATGATGCAGGCCATTCGCACTCTCTTTTGGCTAAGAAATCGGGGCCATGAGACCACAACGATGATTCAATGAGTTCGCTTGGGAGAACTCCTCTAGAAAGAATGTCTGCTGGATTGCATGCCGTTGGTACGTAGCGCCATTCCGTTCCGGTAGTTAATTCCTGTATTAAAGATATGCGATTAGCTGTAAACGTTTATAATCGAGAAGGCTCATCACGTATCCAGGATAAAACAACTGCAGAATCCGACCAGCAGTAATACCTGCAATTGAACAAATTTATTTGAGCTACCTCTCGAAGAAGATGCGATAGAAGTGCTGAACCCGGTAACTCTAATTTTGATACTGTAAGCGTCCGCAAGGGTGCCACTCGAGACTTAGAGCACAATAGATGAGCCATGCGCCTTCCCTCTGTTATAGATACGACGTAGATGCATCCACCGTAAGCTTCAATGCTAGCATCGCTAAAACCATGAACTTCGATGATGCCCTTTGGAACAATAACCAGACGCGGAAGCTTTATTTTCTCAGTATGAGAAATGTCAGCACATAACCTGTTCCAAGAACAATGCAATGACGCAGGAAAACTTTCATCCCAATCCAAGTGCTCTCTCCAAAGGTGCTGCATAAAGATCCTGGCCCTAGATATCACGGGTCCAATATGCCCAAACGGATCATAGAATCGAGCAATGGTAGATAGTACCGTCCGTTTGCTAGGCTTGCCAGGCGCTTTCATCGGAGAAAAGTTGAACAGGAGGCAGTCTCAAGCTGGATCCCATGCCAGTCCAAGAGTCTTAGTGATATCTGTGCCATCATCAAACTTTAGAAAAGTCTCCTTATCCTCATCAGGCACCTGTTCAAGCACGCGAGGATCATTGGAGCACCATTTCCGAAGCTTACAATTCCCTTTCCTTAGAAGACTGACTGTTTGATGCATGACTTCAACTACTTCTTCGGCAGACTCGCCTCCAGTGATGAGATCATCCACATAGAAGTCGCTCAAAACGACTTTGGATCCAACAGGAAACGATATTTTTTCATCAAGGGCCAACTGCTGCATGGACCGAACCTGTAACTGTATCGAGCTTGAAAACTTGAAGTTCCTGATGAGGCGCATCACGCCAAAGGATGCATTGCAAGTACGAATCTGATTCGGCCATCCTAACGCACTTATACATTTTGCAAATATTACCAGTCAGGGCTACTGGAAATGTCCTGAACTGCAACAGAGTGCTGAAAAGCTTGCGTTGTATTGTTGGGCCTGTCATGAGGATTTCATTTAGCGAATGTCCAGAAGAAGGCACAGCTGAACCATCAAACACAATTCTAAGCTTGGTGGTTGAGCTGTCCTCCTTCAGCACGCAATGATGAGGTAGATAATACTTGCAGCGACTTAGCATGTGCAACTCAGCAATAGACATGTGATTAAGGTTCACATACTCTTTGATGAACGCCGAATACTGAGACTTTAACTCAGGATGCCGCTCCAATTTGCGTTCCAGATTACAAAAACGACGATAAGCTTGCTGCACAGGGTGTTTCACTGGAAGGCGAACCGAATATTCGCCAGTGCCTAAACGAGCAAAACTTTGTTTAAAATGCGCCTCACAATCAAGTTCCTCCTTGGTAAATTCATTGACTACGCTAGAAAAGGATTCTACCTCCCAAAATCGACGTACGATTTCATCAAGCTTATGATCAGCGCTAGTAGTTGGCGTTGAAATAGAGCGAGTGGCCATCAATGAGGCAGGGCTTGTCGACGACGTTCCTCCTGTTACTATCCAGCCCAACTGAGTTTTTTGGAGAAAAGGTAAGCCAGAAGCGAGTTTAATGCCATGTTCACACTATAAAAATGTAATCTCTTCAGTACGATAATCTACTTGCGATAATCTTATCCGTTCACACATCAAACAGCTGATTGGCATTAGATTAAGTTTGACAGTTGTTTGTTTACATTTATAAATCAAGCTAATGAAATAGCAAACAGCAGAGAAAATTGAAATTAACCATTAGTGAATACAAATGCCACCAAATATTATTAAAATTATTTTTTTTATGACAAAAATGCTGGATATGGCGAAAATAATGAAGGATCTGCTGAATACTTCAAGAGCATAAAGAAATCTTGTGCTAATGAAATATAAAATGCACCTCACGTTATGTGCAGCCATATCTGAGGCATCTGTGTTGTGCACTTTAACTTTTATTTTTGCGCCCGTGAAGTCAAAGCCAAAGTTCCGCATCTCTACCGCCATTTCCTGCTCTGCCATATCTCGATGAGGCAGATTTCTGCCACCAATTAATTATTTCTTTTTTGCTGCCATAACTTCTGTTTTTTTTTCTGCAACAAATAACAGCTGTTCGCATATGAGTTCTTCTAGCAAATTAAAGTTTTTTCATAGCAATCAGCTTTAAAATGTGCAAAAACAGCGCCATCTGTCGTTGTTGTTAAACAAACACAGGGTTGCACTCCAATAATCTACTAGATTAAAAGTTAATCTCGTCAGTGAGGGGATTACGTTTGACAGTTCTTGTATGAGTTAATCTCACGATTACAAGTAGATTAGCGCTTTAATCTCGTCAACGACGCTAACCGCGAGATTAACTGGTATATCAGAACATGGCATTATTTGACCATCGCATAACAATTCAAAAAAGAGACCAGCTCCAATAAAAGGATCGATTTGTTGCGGCTTAAAGAACTCTGGATCAGCCAAGCGAATGTTTGAGGGTATGCTCCAACGATCTGTGCTAACATCATAGCTCGGCTGATGTCCAGTAATAGACGGAGCTACTAAAACTGAGATGCTAGCAGCGTAGTCAGATGTTCGCGATTTAAGATTTATATCAGCTGCATAGCCCTCTGAGTAAACACTAGACTCCCCCAATCCAGAAATCAAGTAGGCGACCGATGTTTGCGCAGCTGGAGGTATTGAGCTAAACGGGATGTAATAATGTGCACCTGCGACCCAGAATCGAGTAGAGCACGGCACGGAACAAGAACACCAGTGCGACTCCTAACGCTGACGACAGCAGTTGCCAGTAGCACAATGTCTTGACTAAGATTTTGGGCTACCAGTGTCGATGAAGAGCTTGCAACAGGCGCATGCGGAGCAGATGTAATCTGAGAGCCCTCAATCTGAGTCTCAAAATGAAGAAGCGTATGATGCTTTGCCTTACAATGGTTGCAGTAGGTCGAACTGCACTCTTTCATTCGATGCCCTTTGCGCAGGCAATTAATGCAAAGAGACAGTTTCTTAACCTCGCGAAGACGCAGCTGCGGAGTTAGATTTCCAAAACGGGAGCAATTGTAAATCGAATGGCCAGATGATTCACAAAACACGCATTCAATTGTGCTGGAGTTAGTAGCGACAAAAGCCTTTCTACTGGTGTTAGGGGTTTTGCTACTTTGTCCCACCTTAGAGTTAGGCGTATACGTTGCCATAGCGTGTTCCACATTTTCCAAACTTTGACAACGTCGATCCAGAAAAGCCATGAATTGCTCACAGGTCGGTATTGTATCCAACGTTGATGTCTCCTCCCAACTGATCTGAGTTGCCTTGTCCACCTTCTGCAGCAAGCTGTGCACAATTATGAAGCCGGCGATCTGCTCAACGCTGCCCATGCCTTGAAGAGCACGGATATTGGCGTTTACCGTATCCGAAAGGGTTCGAAGCTTAACCACTGACGACTTCTCGATGCAATCCAAACCCAAAATCTCAGTGACATGTGCCTGGAAAATAAGACGCTTGTTGTTAAACCACTTTCTAAGTAATTCTAATGCCACTAAATAATTAGCGCTGCTGATTTCCAGAGAAGAAACACATTCTAAAGCTGGTCCCTTCAGGCACGATTGCAAATGCTGAAACTTTTCCACATCTGAAAGTCCTAAATCGCCGTCAATGATTGACGAGAACACTGAAATAAAATCGGCATATTTTGTGTATCCTCCGCTGAACTCTGGAAGCCTGAGCTCAGGCAATCGAATCCGGCTCTGCGACAATGTGTGATTGTCAGCAGATGCGTCATGCCTCATAGTCGAACACAAGGGCGATGATAATTTTCGCTTAGTAATCGCGCGGCGCAAGCTCGTTTCAACTAGTATAGATAGCTCATCAAACGATTCACGAAGTTCACTGCCGATTTCATCATAGTCCAGTTCCTCCAATGCGTAATGCATGTTGTTGAAATTCTGCTGAGCGCTTTCCAGAGCTTTAAGCCGGATCGCCAACTCCTCTTCGCTGAAATGCCCAATATGCTCCGGAGAAATACCTTTTGCCATCCGCTTCACTTGCTCGTTAATAGCCTTGGCCTTGTCTTTGTAAAACGAAGTATCAAGCGACGGAAATGCAGCAGTATTAATCACTTCAACATTATTCGGCATGTTGAATATGTTATTTTTTATTTTATACGTACGCGCACTTGCAAATATAGTTTGAGAGTCACTGAATGTCAGAGACTTGCAATTTATAGTTTTAGGTTCAGTGAATGTCAACAATTGGACGCTATTGTTTAAAACTCAGTGAATGTCAAACACAATCAATTTATTGCCTCGACAAACACTTTAATGCATTACAGTTTTAAATGCACTGACGTTCTAACGATTTCATATTTATGCAAATGCAGCTGGTAACAACGTATCAATTAAATTGCATCAATATTACAAAGTCAAAAAAGAGCAAACACCTTGGGCACAATCAAATGGAAAACGAAACGGGAGCAGAAATAGCAATGCAGAAACGGTTTCTGCAGCGGTTCTTATAAAAGAGACAAGAGAGTAGTATAATGAGCGGGCGTCAATGCAGGTCAAACATCCGCAGCGAAAGCGAACGCAAAATGGAGTCAGAACAGCGATATATTTAAGAAATTAATACCATGTTCTGATATACCAGTTAATCACGCGATTAGCGTCGTTGACGTGATTTAAGCGCTAATCATCTTGTAAACGCGCGTTTAACTCATACAAGAACTGTCAAACGTAATCACTTCACTGACGTGTTTAACTTTTAATCATGATGATTATTGGAGTGCAACCCTGTGTTTGTTTAACAACAACGACAGATGGCGCTGTTTTTGCATATTTCAAAGCTGATTGCTATGAAAAAACTTAAATTTGCTAGAAGTAATCATATGCGAACAGCTGTTATCTGTCACAAAAAGAACAAAGAAGTAATGGCAGCAAAAAAAAAAGAGTTAATTGGTGCGATGGTACTTTTATCCAGCACTTTTTCATTACAAATCCCTCACATATGGCTGCACGCAACTCGAGGTGCATTTTATATTGCATTTGCGCAATACTTATGTGTGCTCTTGATGTTTTGAGCAGATCCTCCATTATTTTTGCCATATCAAAAATTCTTATCATATAAAATATAATTTGGATAACATTTGGCGCCATCTTTATTCACTTTTCTTTAATTTAGATTTTTTATGCTGTTTGCTATTCAGTTTGCTTGATTTATAAATGTAAACAAACAGCTGTCAAACTTAATCTTGTGCGAAACAGCTGTTTGATGTGTGAACGCATAAGTTTATCGCAAGTAGATTATCGTACTGACGAGATTAACTTTTCATAGTGTGAACATGGCATAAGAGGAACGAGATCATGTCGGGGTCACCACAAGTTTGAGCTAATTAGCTTTTTCAATAGCCATCGAATTTCCGAAATGTCAAAATAATATAAAACGCTGCGAGATTTGCATAAATTTAAAAAATCTATTTTAATCTCCTTCTTGGCCCCAACTTATATTAATTTACAAATGAATAGGCTATTGCAAGCTAAATTACCGACTGCCGAATTGCAGCAGCGGCTTGCACTCAGCTGAAGGCCAAGGGCAAGCAATAAAATATGCAAGAAAAAACTAATGAGTTTTAGAACTCACGAGCGATGTGTTAACACCTGTTTGTACCTGTTTGGTTGCTATATATAAGAATAAAATAATTAAATGAATTTAGTTATTTTTGCAATTAATAAGATTCTTGGATATAAACGATAGCTGCCTCCTTTACGTATTCTATGACCTTTTGATACCTGTCCTACCCCACAAAACACATGCACTAGCAACTGATATGCACCTAGCCAACCAAGTATCTTGAGCTAAAAAATTTTTCTGCTTTGTGGTTGCTAGCGTCTGTTGAGATTCCATAAAAAACCTTATTTTTGGTAAGCGTTTCAATCACTGTGTTAATCGAATGTGGCGCCAAAACACTTGTAATGAGAGCCGTTGCTTTAGTTCTGGCTGTAGACATTTTTGCAGCGATTTGCGAATCCGGAAATAAAATTTTATTTAGTTTGGTGGTACAATCCAGAGAGCTAAAGGACTGGTGATGATTGACTGTTTTAAACGCAGTAGTTTACTCTGCAAGACAAATCAATTCCTCTTGCTTAGAGTCCTGCTTAACCAGAAATGTAGTCAAATATCGCGAAGTTGTTGCCACACGCAATCTTGATATGTGTTTCGTGCTCTTAACATGGTCAGCAACACTAGACTTTCCGCCATGGCTGATTGACAAATATAAATCACAAACAGAACAATAAACTTCATGCTCGTTTCGCCCTCTTTTTATGAATGACCATTCTGTTGTGTACGTGTCTGAAAATTTACACTTTCTTTTTGGCATTTTCCGTAAAAATTTCTGAAACAATACAGTTAAACAAATATTCAAAAGGAAAACATAAAATTGTATACCAAAAGATGGATTTCCAGTACAGAAAAAGCTCACACAACAGATATTAACTTGACACAAAACACCAACTGCGGCAAGACGAAATGTTATTTGAATAAGAACAGCTGTTGCTAGAGAATGAAAGAAATCTGATCGACTATCGATTAAAAAAATATCGACAAAACTGGCAAGAGATGGCTGATTACATTTATATTCATTTGCAAACATTTATTTTAGTTTTTATGCACATACTTAAATTTTTTCGATAATATTTTTGACCGGGACATTTTTACTGTGCACCGGGACACCGGGACATCAATCTTGAAACCGGGACATGTCCCGGAAAACCGGGACGCATGGCAGCGTGCCATAGGGTAAAAATTGGGAAGAGTATGTATGATCAGCAATAGCAAAACTGATATTTGACTGCCTTGGAATACAAAATCTTGTTTTCTTAGTCAAGCGCAATAATGGGGGAAGAAAAATAGTTTTGTGGACAAGTGTCTGCAGAGGCCTAGTTTTTGGCTCAAGATACTTGGTTGGCTAGGTGCATATCAGCTGCTAGTGCATGTGTTTTTTTGGGTAGGACAGGTATCAAAAGGTCATAGAATACGTAAAGCAGGTAAGCTATCGTTCATATCCGAGAATCTTATTTATTGCAAAAATGACTAAATTCTATTAACTATTCTTTTCTTTTTTATGCTAATATATAGCAATCAAACAGGTACAAACAGGTGTTAACACGTCTAACGTGAGTTCTAACATTGACTAGTTTTTCTGCTTAGTGATATTATATTTTTAAGAGTAGTATAAGGTAGTTTTGAACAGTTCAAAAATATGATATACACTAATTAAATACTTTAAAAAATTTAAATTCATGAATGAATTTCTTTAACTTGTTCATAAACTGTCAAATCATAATGGATGAGACTGTTTCAAATATGATATACAATTGCTACACGCATGTTTAAGGGTGCAGCAAATGCACACATGAAAACACACAGCCAAATATCTGTATTAAATTGCTGGTCAATAATATCTTTCATGTGTTCTGTTTTATGACACTAGCCAACAATTTTGTCATCGCACCTACTGTACAGCAATGCAAATATGCAGACAAACTCTGAATGTTTATTCAGAAGCTTAGTAGTGCATTTGTCGAAGTCGGTTGCCGCCTACACAGAAAAAGTGAAAATGTCAAAAATATCAAAAACCTCGACAAGCAGGCCCGGCAAGCAATGAAACAAACGCACTTACACCCAAATACAAAAAACGTTTACAGTTATTGGTTGTTGATCACTATTTGGCTCGGGCGTTGAGCGCAAGAGATAGTGAAACAAAAATCTGCTCATGCGCTTGCTCACACTTGTGCAAAGCACAGAAGGGGCTACCACCGGCACTCTGAGAAGAGCTTTTACTTCCAATTGCACAGTCTATATATTAGACTGGCCAAAGCAAAGAGAATGGAATGAGAGTGTGCAATGGGCAAAAAAAGCTTTGAAAGCTTTTTCTTCTCAGGTGCCGATGGTGTTTCATTTCTCTGATTTGGTGTGTTAGCAACAAGTGTGAGCTAGGCGTAAGCGGACTTTTGCTACCGACAACCCCAAATGATAAATATTTGTTAGTGTTTGTATGCATGTGCGTTTGAATACATATTCGGAATTTGTGTCGATCTTTGCATACGTGTAGTTGAGTTGGCAAAATGATTGTTTATTGTCATAGAATTAAAAAAAAAAATAGTACGTATGACCAGTAATTGCAAAAACACTCCGCGTTTTAAATGGTAAAAACTCTAATTACTTAAATTTCGTTTAATCACAGGTCAGTTCACAGAGGATGGCTCATTCATTGGGCAGTATGTGCCTGGCAAACTACAGCCCCCGGCTAGCCCACAGCCGCTGAAAAACTCCATTGAGTCGCATCAGCAGTCGCAGCTGGCACAAACTTTCGCTTTAGCTCTTGAAGGAGCCAATGCAGGCGGTGTTTCCAGTAGCAGTGGTGGCTGCGCAGCAGCCGGTACACCGAACTCAGCTGCTGTTGCCACCTACGTCTAAGAACTTTCAACATGTCTTGAATAATATTTTGTGTAACCAAATATAAAATATATAATGTTTTAGCTAAAATACGCAAGAATCCAACTTAGTTGGGCAATTGACCTCTTTTACACGATGAAGTTTTTGCTCATGCAACATTCCTTTGTACGCAAAGGGAGTAGTGGTGCAACAACTGCAAATAATTCTCATTTAGCTTTGCCTTATACCAATTGCTTGTAAACACAGAGTTGCACAGTGTTTGATGTGAATCAAAATCCGATTCCTCAACCGCCATAGCTGTCGCACTCAAAAGTTCTTTTACTGAACCCATTTTACTTACTTGTTACTTTTATCTAATCAATAAGATGTTAACAAATAAAACAATAGATATAAGACAATAGATATAAGACAAATAAGACAATAGCGACCAAATTTTCAAAGAAGAACAGAATGAAAAAAATAAATCATGAAAAAACTTTATCGAGTAAAAGGGGTCAAACTCTCAACACTTTTTTTTTTGTCCGTCCTCTTGCCTATAAAACAGAATAAAATCAAGCGCCGTCTGTTTCTCTAACAGCAAACGCATCGAAATTTCTTGCTCAATAAATTCCTTGAGCTCATCATTAGAAAGAGTATCCGCTTTTTCTTGAAATATTTCTATGAAGTCCTACACATTTACTTTGTAAGGTAGCTTTTCTTAGGCTGAGGTAGATCAGTCTGTCCAGGGCCACCCTACAAGAAATTTGTATTGTGCCGGGACTGTTGGATTGTGGATATGGGTAAAAACGCCGTGTTTTAAAAAAAAAGCGGGTAGCATGTGAGTGTGGTAATTTCCCTTCGTCTGTTCCGGCTCGAATGCTCCTGGTATTAACCAAAGGCCGCACCGAGTTCGAAGACAGGCAAGCGTCGTTTGAGAACACGTGGGCTGACGCGGTATAAACCAAGCTACCAGCCAACGGAGTCCCAAACGGTGGGCGACCACACGCACTTTTCGCACTCGTACAGTTCCTAACAGATTTCTACAATTACGACCCACACGTCATTTTCCACTTTCATTATAATTGTGTTTCTCTTTATTCTTAAAAAGTTTGTCCCTACTCCCCTGCCTATTCGCACCAGACCATAGTCATAGGAATTTGAACAAAACCTCGCAGCCTCGCTTACCCTGGCCCCTCGTATGTGTGTGTATGTGGGTTTGCTCTTGCTTGCTCCTGATCGTGCTTGGTCCTCGTGGTTTCCACTGCGCCCTCGGGTGAGTTACATTGTCGCCGTAGCGATCGCGACTTTACTTCTTCGAGCTCTCTCCGTGACTGCCTTCCGCGTTTTCTCGTCAGGGCGATCGTGGCCCTTCGCTGCTGAACCCTTTCCATGCTGCGTTTATCGGCGTCGCTGCCCACGCTTCGGCTCGTGCCAGGCTTGGTTCTTGTTCTAGCTGCTGCCATGCGCCGTTGGCTCGCGTCGTTGCTCTCTCTCTCTTCGTTTCTTCTGTTTCTGGCTCGTGCTGTCGTTGCTCTGCTGCCGACGTTGCTTGGCTCGTGCCAGGTCTCTGCTGCCGTCGTTCTGCTGCCGTTGCTTTGCTTGTGCCAGGTCTCTGCTGCCGTTGCTCTGCTGCTGTTGCTTCTATTTCTGGCTCGTGCTGTCGTTGCTCTGCTGCCGACGTTGCTTGGCTCGTGCCAGGTCTCTGCTGCCGTTGTTCTGCTGCCGTTGCTTTGCTTGTGCCAGGTCTCTGCTGCCGTTGCTTGAATACCTAAACCCCTTAACCCTAGAAGAATGTAACACTTAAAAACTAGAAAACTAAGCAAAAATATATACAGTCGTCTACATGACTCTTAAATGCTATAAAATTATGACTTAAATCCATATTTAAACAATAAGTAGAACTATATATACCGTAGTCTTCGTGACTAAAAATGTGACTCGTTACAACTTTATCTACACTACGGAGTTTGCTGGTTGAAATAAAAGAGTGCTAAACCGAAACAACGCTAAGCAAAACAGCGATAAGCGGGGTCTTACTGTACTTACTATAATAGGAACCGAAGAAAAAGACACGGAAAATCGCATACATAAGTTAACGACAGTTCTTACCACAGCCGCTCAGTTACGCCAGCGCAGGTGCACCTAAAATGCACTTGCCCAAAAATCATAATCACGACAACAGCGCGTGGAACACATCCGCCACGTGCGCTGCGTCAGCACATTCCTGCATGCACCTGCATGGGACCAACGGCCAGCGCGTTATACATAGGCGGCAGCAGCGATGGCAGCATCAGCGGCGACAACTGCAGAAGCGATATTCAACAGGCGGTCTTTGGCATAACTTAGAATTGTCATAAGTTAGTTCTAAACCAGCACTTAATCAAAATAAACGTGTTTTTTTATATTAAAAAACCGAACCTTTTATTAATTGGCGCCCGAGCAAGGACCGGTCAAAACTCAACGAATAATATCGTGTCACATACCAGTGCCTTATAGCCACATAATGTACTCCGCAAAAGTGCCTCAAAAGATCTACAGCGCGATTTATTCAAAAGACATAACCGGTCATTCACCGTCGACGGATCTTTTGTATTAGTTTGCAGACCACCACGAACACAAGTGTCCCCCAAGATTCCCAGTCACCTGTTGCATCGCCACTCCGCTGCAAAGCCACAGGACAAAAGGAATTCATCCAAAGGACCAGCGCGGAAGATTCGCCGGATGTTTTATTAATCGTAAGCTTAATGTTTAAGTGACTGAAAATAAAAAGCACAGAAATAAAAAATAATTAAAAAAATCTAACAAATAGAAAATGAAGAAAAATATAAAACAAACAAGTAGATACCAGTAATAAAACAGATTGAAAAAGACCTGATTTCAATGGGGTGCTGATACGGCAGGGGTGTACGCTGCCTTAAAGACTGTCTGGTGCAGATGGGGATGCCAAAAAGCTATCTTCCTTCGAGAGATCTATGTATCATCCTCCTACCAAATGTGGTGAATCTAGCTCAAAGTTAAATTATTATGGTGGAAGGGGGGCTGGAGGCTAGCATCCAATTTTTTGGGTTTCTTCATCATCAATCTTGGCACCAAATTTGGCGGCTCTAGCTCAAAAGCTGTGGAAAATATAGGCGTTTTTGATTTCAAAATGCAAAGGGCAGAGGAACGGGAGGGAGGGGGGGGGGGGGGCTTGGCTCAAAAACTTTGATTCAGTTTTTTGGGGATCGTTAGCAGCTATCTTTTTACCAATTTTGGTGACTCTAGCTTTAACGCTTTGGAAAATACACGCATTCCCGTTTTTAGTGAAGCATTATGGCGGTTTGGGGTAGCTTGGGCAGTATGGATGGGCGTGGCACCCAAAGTTTTTATGCATTTTTTTGGGGGTTGTAATCACCTATCTTGGCACCAAATTTGATGGGTTTAGCTCAAAAACTGTAGAAGATATGGTCATTTTTGGTGTTAAACTGCGGGGGGCTGGAGGCGGAATGGGTAGGCGTGGCTCCAACATTTTTGATGCAGTTTTTTGGGGATTGCTAGTAGCTATTTTCTCCAAAAATTTGGTTGTTCTAGCTGTAAGATCTTGCGAAATAGCTGGATCTATCGATTTTGCGTTATCGAGTTTACCGATTTGCCAGCCCCCTAGTTATCGTAGAACTCCAATTTTAACACTTCAATTTACTATGCCATAGATAAAGACATTTGCAAAGTTTGAAGTCTCTAGCTTGAAGGGTGCGGAAAAAAGTTGCGTTCATACAGACGGACAGACACCATGACGGACATTGCACGAACCCAATATACTCTTTACCTTCGGTATCGAGAATAAAAATTACCAGAAGTTAAAATAAGTTAAATATATCCCATATTTTCTATAAGTAAAATACAATTAAAATTGAAAAAACAATTCTTGACATAGTAAACTTATTGTTGAATATAGTTAAATCTTCTGGCAATCCAGAACAATCTTTAAATGGTTTTAGAAAGTTTATAAGACTTTCTATTAAAGTAAAATCTATATCAGCTATGCGTTTAAGCTCATTTTTTGATAAAAGTAAAGTTTTAATTTCTTGCTGGACGTCGCAAATGCTTTCAATTTCAATTGTAGTAGGCTGATAAGGTGGTTGTACTATAGATCGATACACAACCGATGAATGTGAAGGTTGCTTGATCGAGGATCGAGTAGTTCTTATAACTACGCGATAATTATATTGCGCACCAAACTCAATGTAATAAGTAGGTTGTAGAAAGTGTGCCGAATGAAACACAAGATAAATTTGGACAAAAGAAAATAAAAAATAGAAATATATTTAAATAATCTGACCACACAATTTTATTTCGGGTAAATACGGGTTGAATGGACTAACCCGCACCCGCCCGCACCCAAACCGAAATATGATTTTTCAGCCCGCACCCACGGTTACCCGCGAGTGCCCACGGGTACCCGATAAGAGCCCAGCCCGTGGCCACCTCTAATCCAGAGCTACATGATATGGACACATTTGATTCCATATCACAGCATTTCCGGCACCTGTTTGACGAATTACTAATGGGAAACGCACTCATACAACACACACGAAAACGCCGGTCCCCACTTGATGCCGTGGGCAATATTGCAGTCTGTTTGGAGTTTTAGATTCGGAATCATTTCTACTGCACCTGCTGAGAAATCAAACATCAGTACTTGAATCAACCATCAACGTTGTCAAGAAGACCAGGTCCAGCGCCTAAAATTACTTGAAAAACAAATGGCAACCATTAGCCAAAGCAGAGGAAGGTACACAGGCGCACGTCTCACAGAGACATACCTGGCACTAACAACTCAATTAATACTGCTAGCAGCCACCCTTCAGCGCATGCAATCAAAAATAGTGGACTAGTACTAACAGGAGTTCACCACCATAAAATCAGCCCAGTTTTGATTTCCCCAATCCAGATAAAGGCTCAATTGGATCAAATACGGGATCATTTGCCACCAGATCAAATGTTGTCCGTGACATCATCCAACTTCATTCAACTCTACAGAATAATGAGAGCAGAAGGCACAGCCACCGACACTCATGTTATATTCGGAGTAATATTACCACTTGTGTTAACGTCGATATTAGAACTGTTTAATATCGTGCCAATTCCGGTGTGGGACTCAACTAGCTGGAGATTGTTTGAGCTTAAAACACCTATAATCGCAGTTAACAACCACAGGGATCAATTCATGGGACTGACAAAGGATGATCTACGACGCTGCCTCACACTACCACACCAAGACTACATATGCTTCGACCATCAAGCTATGTTCAACGTAAACAATCGATGTGAGTTTCAGCTTTTTAACAACAAGATACCAACAGTGTGTCAAACAACTCACAGAACAACCAAAATGGTATGGATAAAAACACACCAGCCGAACAATTGGATATTTGCAACCACCTCGGCAATGGAATTGCAAGCCGTATGCAATGAAACACCGTCCACAATACTGATAGAAGACACCGGATTGCTTACTTTATCGTCTGGCTGTACTGCCCGAAACTCGGAGATTAGCATCAGTACGTTCCGCACCATAATAAGTCAATTAAAACCAAGTTATGCCCACTTTGGCGATCTCATCAAGCCAAACATCTACGATGTACCTGCGACAACTTTCAACATCTCAGAGTATAAGGCCCAAGAAGACAACGATCTGGACGACCTACAGCGAAAATTGGCAACACTGAACATCCAAGAGCTGCCTAACCAATCAAGCTCAATACTACAAACCCATATAGCTTCTTATGCTGAGTTAGCTGTGTCCATCATATTGCTGTGCGCCTATGAAATGCGAAAGAGAAGCCTATGAAATGTTCGCCCAATCGCCCCCAGGACTGAAGCCAGCCATACATCCGAGCCAGCCGTATCCCCAAGACGATTCACACTAGACCAAGACGACGGTTGAACACCTGTTCAACGGCCGGGAGAATGTTTAGGCGTATATATATATATATTTAAGTCACAACACAAACACATGACACACAATAATAAATACAATAATATATGCTAATTAAACACAACATAAATATGTCAATAAAAATGAAAATATCATAGGTCAGAACTTAAAATAGGTCAATTAAAAACAGCATCGTGAGTCAAATTGTCTTATTCGCGGAAACTGCTGCCTACACAGCACATGTAACTAGAGCCGCGGTCAGCCAACCCAGTTGTTCCCAATAAACAATTCTGCAGTGGTAAGCAACTGCTGCATACACGATTACTCAAATTACACATATGTAAACTGAGATATATTTTTCTATAAATACTAGTACTTTGGTTAATAAAATTCAGAGTCTTTACTTTCCATTCAAGCAAACACAAGTCTTTAATTTTTTCTACAGGAACTCCCTCTCCGTAGAACGCCTAGTTACAAGTGCTAGTTGCGACGCCTTATTTGCAGTCAGTTTATGTACTGAATGCTTATATACAAACAAACAGGAAGCACACCGCAAACGCCAGAGGAATAGGCAAATAGGCTAGGGAGGTATTCAACATAGCGCGAAGCAACAAGCAGCGAGCTTCGAAGAAACAAGGGAGAACTACGAGCAATGAGCTAGTCTTGTTAAGGACGCAAAAACTGTCAGAGCTAGAAAAGGATTTGCGGCAAAGTTAGCACCGAATTACGAGAGACCATACCGAGTGAAGCAGTTCGTCTCGCTCGAAGAGAAGGTCACCACGCAGAAGGAAGGCACCCATAGGCACACCGAGCTACCCTATGTGGTAGATGCCGAGGGCACGCATGGACCCAGACGGTGGACCTAACGTGCACATAGAAACACTGACGGACACGTTGGATAGTTCCCACGTATTACAAATTATAAGGAGGTCAACAGTAATAACGAAAGCGCAGGAGGAGGATGAAACAAGCGAAGAGGAGAACGAGGAGCAGAAACCACCCCAGGCAACTGAATCCAAAGAAGAAGGTGCTCAAGCAGAAAGCGAAGAGGAAGAAATAATAGAATGGGAAAAGGGTCTAGAATCGCTGGTAAATGAGACGTTTAAAAGGAGGGACGGAGGGACTGGACTTGCCACCCAAACAACCGCATAATAACAGATCAAGCAGTTGATGCTATACAGAGGGAGCTATGGTATAGAGGGAGACTCGAAACACGAGAAAAGTTTACGGTGACCGTGCGTGGGAACGCATGCACCGTAGCCCAACATATCGGTGGCAGGGTCACGATCACAAAGGAAGGGTGAGGGGTTTTTGAAGTAGTCCCGGCGCAAGCATGCTAAACATGCACGATTAAATCTAGTTATTTACATATAAAATAGACAATTACGAAAAGATTAAGAAAAACATAAGAAGAAACAGAAATGATTTGAATAAACTACTTGCAAAGATTATTATTATTATTAAATCAGTTATTTACATATAAGTTAAACCATTGTTTATTGTTATAGGTCACAACCACCAGATGAATACAAAACTTGAATTATTTTTAGTGAAGAATACATAAAGAGAAAGAACATAGATGTACTGCCAATAAATTTAAGTTACATATAATACGCTTTGCATAACACTTAATATTTAACGACTTAACGTAAGAGGCGACAGCCAGGCAAGCGACAAAAGAGCGGGAATCAAGCGCGTGCTCGCGACAAGTGGCCCAAATGTAGCGAGCAGCAGAAAAGGAAGAAGTGCGCTGAACTCAAGCGCGAGACCAGCAAATCAGTCGGCACGGAACAACGAAATATAACAGACGCGACGGTGGGTTTTAATGAGGCTTGAGTAAATGGGAACGGTAAAGGCAAATAGTGATCGATGCAGCTGATTTTCTGGCTCGCCAAAGGGCATTTCGGCGTATAATTTCTAACGGATAAATATAAACACAAGACAATAGTAAAATTGTAAGTACAAGCGGCCTCACCAAGAAAGTGGAGGCGCCTTATAAAAGGAAAAGGCTTGAGACTCTATGTGTTTTTATGAAGAGAGGTTATGGGGATTTCGCGCGTTGACCTATAGCTACCCCTTGTTCGCCGAAATGCAATGTGCACGACTAGAGGCACCGCTCCAAAGGATTTCCTTGTACATCTGCCTAGTCGCCCAGTTGTTTAAGCAACACCCCCCGGATGTTAGACGATTTTCATTGGACAGACTGAGATCTGTACCCCGGCGAAATAGCTTCTTTACAAGTGGCGCCCGAGCAGGGACTTAAAGTGTAAGAGATGTAATACAATTTGGAAGTAAAACCCCGAACGTGTTACTAAGAAGTGAAAATCGCGAAAGTCGTACATACCTGGTCATACCCCGTAGGTCGGGAAACGAAAAGTAATGGCGCGGGTCATAAAAGGTGCCAGACGGTCATTTGTCGCCAAATGTGCAATTGTCGCGACAAATTATATTTTGGTTTGTGTTCAGCATCGAATTGATCTGCGCTTAAAGTGCATGTGCAGCGAATGCCAGAACGCGCCAGAAACTCAAAATTGGAATTGGTCTTGGGTGTGGTGGCTCATTGCGGTACAGAAAGACGAGAGTAAAAAAAATAGCAAACAAAAATAATTAATTTAATAAAATGGAAAACAAACGGAAAAAATGTTAATGTCAATACGACAAAATATACGCTGCTGTTGTTTAATTAAATTTTAAATCAATTAAAATGTATTTAACGGAAATTTTTAAGCCAATTAAAAATTGATTAAAATAAGAAGAACGAAAAAATGAAATTCAATTTAATTCAAAAAAATACTTGAATTTAATTTAAAAAAATTAATGAAATGGGAAAATTTAAATAAAAGGTCATTGACAAAATAATAAATTTAAATTGATTTAACAAAAACAAATTAATTAAACAAACATTTTTAATTGACAAAAAATTAAAATTTAATTTAATCAACATATACGAAAAATTCAAAAAACAAATGATTAGGTTAGGTTAGGTTAGACCGACTGACCCTTCCAGGGGAGTGTCACACATAGACCGCAAAGGGTCCTTAGTGGAGTCGGTGGTTGCAGATGGTTGGGACTATCTCAGTGTGAGGTCCTGTGGAGTGTGTGTGCTTCGTGCAAACGCTAGAAGCATTTTTGGTTCCTGCTTGCTGGCTTCTTCGAGTGCAGCTAGAAAGGGAACCCGGAAGTGGTGAAGTCGTTGTGCTGCCAGTGCGGGGCAGATGCGTAGGAGGTACTCTAGCGTTTCCTTGACACCTGGATTCTTGATTTCCTGCATTCGTCGTTTTCTGTTATGCCTTATCTTTTCGCGTGTACTGCGACTAGGCAGTGGGCTGTCAATAGACCCACAAGCCTTCGGCAGTCATGCCCTTTTAGTTTTAGCATATATTGCATCAGTTTTTCGTCGTATGTTTTGCATATTATTTTAGAGATTTTGCAATTAGGGGTATTCGTCCACCTCAGTGCTGCTGTATCGCGTGCCTTTTCTTCCATATATGAATGTAGCTTGCGCAGGGATATTGGGTTTTCCGAAAAGAGACTGTTGAGTCCCATTGCACCTTGCTTGGCTAGATTGTCTGCCAGTTCATTTCTTTCGAATCCCCGATGGCTTGGAATCCAGTAGATGCGCACCTTTTTAGAAGTGCTTAGTACATCCTGTGTTTCCCTGCTCGCCAGGACATTCCGAGAGCTTATCTAGTGGGCCTGCAAGTAAGTAAAGTATTCTATTTTTGTGTTGCGACGACGTGTTCTGGTTGCGATCAGAACATAGTCTGTTTCGACTTTGATCTCCCTTCCAATAGTACTATGCCCGTAGTTGTGTACCGTCATGTTGCCTATCGCGCAAAGACGTTGTGCAGTCTTTTTTGCTGTTAGGCGTGCCTGTATATCCACGGGGTAGACGTTCAAGATGGTCTGTAGTGATTTTGTTGGTGTGGTCCTCAGCGCCCCTGTGATGCACGTAATTGCATGTCGCTTTTTCCATTCTTTTTAGGTATGTGGACTTCTCTGTGGCTTTCCACCATACCAGTATTCCATAGAGCAGTATGGGGCGCACAATTGAGATTAGAATCCAGTGTGTCAGTCTTGGTGAGAGTACCCAAGTGCTACCCAACATCTTTTGCGATGTTGAAGTGCATTGGTGGCCTTTTTCACCCTTTCTTCCACATTGAGCTTCCAACTCGACTTGCTATCCAAGACTATCCCTAGGTACTTAATACTTCCTTTTGGTATCAGCGTCTTATTGTTTGTTTTGGGTGGAGTCCAGCGAGGTACTTTTTATCTCTTGGCAAAGAGAATGAGGTCCGTTTTGTCCGCGTTGATACTTAAACCGGCTCCCATGGTCCAAGCTAGTATCTCTTTGAGTGTGTGGTCCATGACTGAGCTGATAGTCGATGGACACCTGCCCGTGATAATTATGCTTATGTAATCTGCATAGGCGGTTATCTTCGTTGCTTTTCGTTTGTATTTCCGTAGTAGGTTTACTACCAAGTTCCACAGCAGGGCTAAAAACACTCCTCCTTGGAGGGTGGCACATTTTTATTTATTTATTTATTTATTTAATGTCAGCTATGAGCAGCTGACAAATCAAAATTAATTATAATTATAATATAAAAAAGCATAGCTAAATTAATTAATTACAAAAAATTTATATAACAATTTTATCTGAAATAAAATTCAAAATTAAGATAAAAAATTTAAAAAGTTAACGTTAACACTCTTGGAAATTCAACATAGTAATAAAAATAACCCAGAAACCCAGAAAAACCCAATCAGACCAGTGGAATATTATTGATTAGTGGTTATGATTAGATAAGGCAGAAGGGATAGATCGTTTTAGTTATAAAATTGAGTTCTCCAAAAAGTTACGGGAATAAAGCCGGTTAAAGTCTGAACAAATAACACTAAATGGTTCATGAATTAAATAGTTGCTTGAGCACCGATCGAGACTAAGCGCTGTGAAGTAACGGGTTGATCTAATTGGAACAGTTAAATTTATGCGACTCAAAAGAACTGATGAGTCGATTTCTCCATTAAGTAGATTAGTGATGAATACTACACCATGCATAATTCTACGGTTCAAGAGGAAAGGAAGATTAATGAAAAGAAGTCTACTTGAATACGGGGGTAGGTCTATCCCAGGAATCCAGTTAAAACTTCTGAGCGCAAACAGAAGAAATTTCTTCTGCACAGTATCAATTCTATCCTGGCGAATCCCGTATTGCTGGGACCACACACAAGATCCATACTCCAGGGTGGGACGCACTAGGGATGTATAAAGCGTTTTAGTAGTGTAGGGATCATTAAACTCTTTCGACCACCGCTTGATGAAGCCAATGACATTAATGGCCTTGTTGACCATTGACAATATATGCGAGTCAATCTTTAATTTACGATCAAGAATAATACCTAAGTCTTTAAATTCAAGGACACGGTCAAGTGGTGAAGCATCAAGCAAGTAGTGAGCAGTATGAGGGGTACCTCTACAAAAAGACATGACTTTACATTTTGAACAATTTAAATTAAGTAAGTTATAACGGCACAAGGCCGACAGTGCACCCAAGTCCGACTGTAGTAAGTTACATAGAGAATCATCATTATACGTGAAACATAGCTTTACATCATCGGCAAACATATAAACACGCGAGTTAGTAATAACATCAGGAAGATCGTTAATAAATAGATTAAATAGCAATGGTCCCAGGTGACTCCCTTGACGAACACCAGAGGTAACAAAAATAGATTTGGATACAGAAGATTTAAAAACTACTTTTTGTGTTCTGCTTCCCTTATTGCGGTTGTGGTTCCCCATTCCGCTAGTATGAACCTGCTGCCCAGTAGGTTCTGGATCCAGGAGTATACTGCTTCTGTTGGGGTCACAGCTCTAAGGCTGTGCATTATTGCTTCCGTTGGCACATTGTTAAATGCGCCTGAGATGTCCAGAAATGCACCTAGGGCGTATTCTTTTTGGTGTAGTGCTTTCTCTATGGTTTCTACGAGGGAATGTAGTGCTGTTTCCACCGACTTGCCCTTCGTGTATGCGTGTTGGTTTTGTTCTAGGGTTATTTCTGTGCTCTCTCTGATGTGGAGATCTTTCAGTTTTTCTAGCGTTTTTAGCATGAATGAAGTCAAGCTGATGGGGGTGTAGTCTTTAGGCAGCGCGTGGCTGCATTTTCCCGCTTTGGGCAGGAAAATTACCCGTGCCGTCCTCCAGGCCACCGGCACATAGACATAACTATGGCATCCCTGAAATATTTCCCTCAGCCATGGAGTGATCATGTTTTTGACCTTCTGCAGCATGGCCGGGAGTATACCGTCGGGACCCGGTGATTTGTAGCTCTCAAAGGTGTGTACAGCACACACTATCCGTCGCATCGTTATGATATATTCTGGTATTTCCACTCTTGTGGCTTGATATGTCCTGTGTGTGTTTGTGTTGACTTCAGTGCAGTAAGGGAAATGCGTCTCTAGGAGCACATTCGCCGCATCTTCACTGCTTTCCGTCCATCGGCCGTCTTCAGTTTTTAGTTGGCTTTGTACTATTTGTTGGCGAGCTAGCAGCTTCCTTAACCTTGGTGTCAGTTGTCTTCTCAATGCCAAAGCAGTAGTTTTGCCATGCGTTTCTTTTGGCTACTCGTACTGTTTTCGTAAAGTCGCGAAGCAGCGATATGTAGTCGATCCGTACCATCTCTTCGTCCGCTTGTTTAGCGAGTTTGAAGAGTTCTAGTTCTAGTTCTAGTTCTTTCCTTTGTCCCTTGAGTTCTGGAGTTCACCATGGGGGCTTGTGTCTCTTCTTCTCTTGGGATGGTCTACACGTTTAATGAAAGGCCGTCACCAAATATTTGTTAAGTGTCTCTAGGGACTTCTCTGTTTTATCTTTTGAGGCTATCTTTGGTAGTCGCGGTAGGTTTGTTTCAATTCCTTTAACAAACTGCTTCCAGTCTTTGTTCCGCGGGTTTCTGTATACTTTTTCTTACTTGTGGTCCGAGAAGGAGTGTCTACTAAGGACTCTCCAATCTTTTACTGCTGTATTCGTTACCGACGCGAGGGTAATATCTAAGACGTTGGATGAGGTAGGATCAACGTAAGTAGGTTCCTCTCCCTCGTTTGCTATCTTAAGGTTAGTTTGTAGTATGAAATCAAGCAGTGACTCACCTCTGTCGTTGATGTCCCTGCTTCCCCATACTGTGTGATGTGCGTTGGCGTCTGCTCCTATGATGAGGAGCTGCTTTTTAGGCTCAGCTTCCGTCACCAGTCGGGTGAGCTCTTCAGGGGGCGCGTCGATGTCATGCGCTATATAGCAGGATGCCATTATTATTGGCTCATCTCTACCACCTTCCAGCGCTATCACCGTGATGTCATCAGTACTGTAATTAGACAATAACTAAGCATAGATACCTTTCCTTTCTAGAATCACGGTCCTTGCTCTACTCACTGTTGTCGGGTAGAATATATGATATTCTGGATGTTTTAGTCCAGAAACCTTGTTCCCCGACGCTATCCAAGGCTCCTGAACTAAGGCGACGTCGGCGAGCTCTGTCTCCAGGTTTAGCAGAAGCTCCGCCGAAGCCAACTTGCTTTTATGCAGGTTGACCTGGATGATCCTCAGCTCCATTTTTGGCTGCGCTATCCTCCACGGGAGTGACTTCTACAACGGTAGTGTCTGCATCCTCGTCGTCTTCGATTTCTAGGCTTTTTGTGGCATGGGTGACCTCTGCCAGGTCGCTCTCCACCTCACCCGCCTCCAACGTATTCGTGTTTTTGTCATCGGGGTGGCGCTTTTTAAGTCGCAGGTAGGCACTACCCACGCCCCACGCCATCTTCCCGAATCGTCCGTACAGAAGATCGTCGGACTCCTTGCTGATCTGGATCACCATTTGCTGACCCTTGATATCGGGTTTCGCAACATGGACTACATTCCAATCAGCTGTTGGCACGTCCGGGCTCTGCCACTTCAGTAGCTGCAGTGCCTGGTCTGCTGGTACGACCCGCGGGAAGAGTACTTTTGCCTTCGGTACGGACGGAATACAAGTTCTGTCCACTACCTCCAGCTTTGCACCAACTCACGGAGCGTCCAGAGCAGCCACGACGCCATGGACCCACTTCAGCGTGTGGTCATCCTTGCAGCTCAAAACTTTGACGCCGGAAAGCCAGATCGCTCCATCAAATGAGATAGTAAGCGAGACCGCCTCGCCCATACGTCTCAGAAGCGCGTCGAACAGTAGCGCCTCTACCTGCTTCCACTGCTCGGGCTTCATCTTGCCGTTTGGGTCGCTGCGGTCGATGATCGCGACGACTAAATGTCGCCTCGCCACATCACTGGCCGTCGGCTTTGCCCGCGACATTGGCTTTTGCAGGGCCGCTTGCTAGCTGGCACCTTTGCTTTTGCGGTTTCAGCGGAGCGCAGGCGTTTTACGGCCAAGCTCACCTCCACCTTATTGGCAAAGCCGACGTCCTTCGACGCCATGTTCTGCCTCGTCTCGTAGTGTGACCTACCCCCCTTGATCTTTTGATCGGCCCACTCCAGCTGGCGGACCTCATCAATTGTGAGATCTCGCTCGCATTCGGTGAGCCGAGTCCTGATCTTAAGGGCGGTTTTATATTGGGCTTTGGCTCGCATGCCTTCCTTTGACCTTTTTGGCCCGACCCTATTGGGGGTTCTGGTACTCATTGGGCCCGGAAGACATGTGTCCTCTGCCTCTGTAGTTGACCCTAAATTGGATTCGCAATCCGAGTCTCCATGAACTGCGGTATCGCGCCACATTTCGGGTTTGTGGGGTTGTGTGGCAGTATCTATACAACCGTCCTGGCCTGCTCCAACCAGTATGGAGGGTGGATTGCTGGCGTCACGCAGAGAGGATTTCTCCCCCCCATGCCCGCCGCTGTTAGCATCCTTTCCCACCGACGTTGGGGTTGACATCCCAACCCGTGTTTTTCCGTCCGTCATCTCCATGTGGTTTTTTTTGTTTCTGGGGATTTCACCCATAGCGTTTTAACCTAACTGCCAAGGACCTCGAACCATGGTTTGCTGCACACCCTCGCAATGCCGAAGCTTTTGAGTGGTATAAAGCTCACCTTAGCTAGCCATCGCACTTCCTCTCCACAGGTGAGTGGATTCCCAGAACCCTTGTTTGTTTGGGGGCAGGACGGCATTAGTTTCATTTGTCGGCTCCTCGCCGTCGCATTGCCGAAGCATTTGAGTGGTTTGGAGCCCACCTTTGCCTGGTCACGATGCCTTTCCTTTGGTTCACCCCTTACCCTCTTAGTGCCTAGGCCTTTGAGTGGTCAAGAGTTCACCTTAGCTGGGCATCGGTGCCTGTTGCCTAGGCTTGCCCCTAGCGCCCTCGCAGTACCGAAGCCTTTCAGGGGTTTGGTTAGTTCGCTTTGGCCAGACGCCGCCCTGTCCCACCGCAAGGCAAATCGCACCGAGTACCCCTCGTTTGTTTCGAGGCAGCACGATGCCCAATGCCCAGCCGGCACCCTCGTGGAGGGTTCAGTTGGAAATTTTTGCCAGCGAATGTCAGAACGCGCCAGAACCTCAATATTGGAATGGTTCTTGGGTGTGGTGGCTCATCGCGGTACAGAAAGACGAAATTAAAGCAAATAGCAAACAAAAATAATTAATTAAATAAAATGGAAAATCAATCGGAAAAAATGTTAAAGTCAATACGACAAAAAATACGCTGCTGTTGTTTAATTCAATTTTAAATCAATTAAAATTTATTTAGCGGAAAATTTTTATGCCAATTAAAAATTTATTAATATAAGAAGAACGAAAAAATGAAATTTAATTTAACTACCAAAAATTACTTGAATTTAATTTAAAAAAATTAATGAAATGGGAAGATTTTTAATAAAATGTCATTGACAAAATAATTAATTAAAATTGATTAAACAAAAACAAATTAATAAAACAAACATATTTAATTGACAAAAACTTTAAATTTAATTTAATCAACATATACAAAAAATTCAAAACAAAATTGATTAACAAAAATGAAATTGAGTTAACGGACAAATCAACGAGAATTGCGAGCAACGACCATGCAACATTACATTGTTGGGGGACGCGGCCAAGGCAAAAATCGGAATCCGGTTGACGTATCAGGGTCGCTCAGAGAACTGCCACCGGCACCCAGCCACGAGCGGTATAATAGTACATTGACCTCAAACATACAAGTAGTTCCGCCTGTAGGACCGTCTTTGGCTAGTACCCAGATGGGCCAGGCGGATCAAAAACCGTTAGGGGGCCTCGGGTGCGAACTCTCGAACAGCCGCCTGCAGTATGTGGTCGTCCCTGATCAGGTCAAAAAATTGGTAATTAAGTTCGATGGTTACCTTGACCCACTCGCATTTATAAAAATGCTGGAAGAACGCGCCCAAATTTACGAAGTGGATCTGAGTCGCATGTCTAGAACGATGAGTGGAGCTTTGACCGGCATAGTGGGTTGTTGGTTCTCAACGAGCGGATTAAGGGATGTGGGAAATGTTCAAATGGAAATTTTTAGAATTCTTCCTGCCTTCCCAATACTTTGACAAGCTAGTATCTAGTATCTATAAGTATCTAGTAACCGTGAGAAGATTAAAGTGCAACACCGATTATACTCCTGAGCAGGAGCTGACAAGAGTTTTGTGGAGTGTTGCAGTAGGAGAGCGGGAAACGGGAAGCCGCGTCATCCGGTGTGGGATCGGATGGGCACCGGCGCAAATCAGTCCCGGAACTAGCATGCCCTCTCAGCGTCGAAAATAGTCGCATAGTCGCCATGGTGAAGGTCAGGGAACGAATGGCGAAGGTGACGGTCTACAAAGGAGCCACAAGAAGTTTCGTAATTTGTTTAAAGAAATATAAGCAACGGGGGAAGTGTTCGCAGCGACCGCAAATACTCACTTAGGAGACGTCTCGAAGGTAGAAAGGTAGCAAGAAGCCATCGCTTCGTCAAGGACAGGAGTCGAGGCACCACAAGGAGGAGACCCTAAAGCAGGATCATCACCGAGGGGAGACGCCACGCAGCAATCGGTATGGCCAGTGGACTTGGAACTAGCCACGCAGGAGGTCTTCAGGGTCGAGTTTTAAATGTTCGAACGCCATTTAAAGCTCACCCAATGTAGCTGAGCATCGGATCATCATCAGCCGATCAAGCCGAGGTACAGGTGAATGAATTGATAGAGGCGGAGGCAATTGAGCCGTAACGCAGTCTACAAACGCGCGCCCATAGTGCTCGAGGAACGACTATAGGCAGCTCAACGCACATTCAACCCTGGGCGCATACCCTGGAAAAGTTGAGGCACGCACGCTACATCTGTCTAGATAGATTTGAAGCACGGGTACTAGCAAATCCCAATGACGGCAGGGAGTACACCGCGCTAACAGTGCCAGGTCGTAGATTGTTCCGATGGTTAGTCATGACTTTCGGTCTGCATTCGGCATGTGCGACTTTTCAGAGAACATTTGTCACGGTAATAGCCCCATAGCTGGAGCCCTTCTACTTAGACTGTATCTTAGTGACCAGCGCGACGAAAGAGCAACATTTAGCCGACCTGAGAGAAGTATTTCGCCGGCTAAGGGAGGCTAGTCTTAAGCTTAATCGGAAAAATAGTTCGTTTTTCCAGAGGAAGCTACTATACCTAGGGCATCTGGTAAGCGAGAAAGTTATCCAGACAGAACCCTCAAAGGTGGCAGCAATGAATAACCTTACAGTACCCACAACATAAACAGAGCTCATACGATGGCTAGGAAGAGCGTCGTCATACTGACAGCTATACCGACACCTGCGTCACCGCATGGATGACGAAGGCTGCTTCCCCTGGAAGCTATGTGTAATCGAGGAACAAAAAAAACGAGTGCTACAAGAATGACAAGAAGTGCCGACGGCTGGGCACCAAGGAGTCTGATCGATAATCATGAGGTTGTCACAACCGTACTACTTTCTGGGGATGTTCAGAGATGCGGCCAGGTATGTCAAACGCTGCGAAAACTGCCAATTACTCAAGACGGAACAAAAAAAGCCAGCCGGACTCATGCTAATTCGCCAGGTGGCGCAGCCAATGGCAATCCTGTGCGCTGACTTCGTGGGCCCCTTACCACGATCGAAGCAAGGTAACACAATTTTGTTTGTGTTTCATGACGCGTTCATAAAGTGGGTAGAATTGGTCCCCCTGAGGCGAGCAACAGCGACCATGTTGCAAAAGGCTTTTCGCGAACGCATCTTTTGCCGGTTCGGAGTGCCAAAGAGGTTCGTCTGCGACAAGGGAGTGCAGTTCACAAGTCGGATTTTCAAGGCTTTTTGAATTCCCTGGGCGTGGAGATGGAACACACCGCCCCCGTATTGCCCTCAGAAAAATCGCGAACGAAAGACCAACAGGACAGTAAAAACGATGATTGTGCAATACATTTCTTGAAATCAAAGTTCGTAGGACGAGTTGATACCCGAAATCTCTTTAGCCGTCAACTCGAGTATAGCGGATTTGACAGGATTTTCCCCAGCATTCTTGGTGCAAGGAAAGGAAACTCGTTTGCCAGCATCGTTATACGAAGAGAAGACGCCAGGTACAGGAAGCACACCGCAAACGCCAGAGGAAAAGGCAAATAGGCTAAAGGAGGTATTAAACATAGCGCGAAGCAACAAGCAGCGAGCTTCGAAGCAAAAACTGTCAAAAACTAGAAACGGATTTGCGGCAGAGATAGCACCGTAGATGCCGAGGGCACGTATGGACCCAGACGGTGAACCGACGTGCACGTAGAAACACTGACGGACACGTTGGATATTTAAATTTAAAGAGAAAAATATAGATTTACTGCCAATCAATTTAAGTTACATATAATAAGCTTTGCATAACACTTAATATATAGCGACTTAACATAAGAGGCGACAGCCGGACCAGCGACAAAAGTGCGGGTATGAAGCGCGCGCTCGCGACACGTGACCCAAATGTGGCGAGGAGCAAAAAAAGAAGAAGTGCGCTGAACTCAAGCGCGAGACCAGCAAATCAGTCGGCACGGAACATCGAAATATAACAGACGCGACGGTGGGTTTTAATGAGGCTTGAGTAAACGGGAACGGTAAAGGCAAATAGTGATTGATGCAGCAGATTTTCTGATTCGTCAAAGGGCATTTCGACGTATAATTTCTAACGGACATAAATATACACAAGACAATAGTAAAAGTGTAAGTAAAAGCTTCCTACCCCAAGAAAGTGGCTGTGTTAAATAAAGGGAAAAAAAGCTTGAGATTCTATGTGTTTTTATGAAGTGAGGCTATGGTGATTTCGCGCGTTGATCTATTTCTACCCCTTGTTCACCGAAATACAATCTGAGCGACTAGAGGCACCGCTGCAAAGGATTTCCTCGTACATCTCCCTTGTCGCCCAGTTGTTTAAGCAACGCCCCCCGGACGTTAGACGATTTTCATTGGACAGACTGAGATCTGTACCCCGGCGAAATAACTTCTTTACAAGTGGCGCCTGAGCAGGGACTTAAAGTGAAAGAGATGTAGCTGCAGTAGTCAACGGCATGCTCAGACTTTGGTCGCACTTCAATGTGCCAGCCATCTATGCGCGATATTGAATTAAATTTTTTTTATAATAACATTTACAAATATCTTACCCATTGCTCCAAAGCATTGCGGAAATCCGAGAGCATCAAACCCTTTGACGGACTCTAGAATCTTATCCTGCGTGAGGAAGTTGGCTGGCAGATAGTCATCTGCAAGTTTGCAAATAATCTCACGGCTGAACTCGTTAAGGTTTACGCATACAAATGCTTTGGACACACCAAAAAGTCTTCCCACTGTGCGATACTCTGCAGATGATCCCAGGGTATACAGCGCTATTGCAATCCGCTTATCTAACGGGACTGCCACACGCAAATAAGTGTCCTTCTTTCTCAGACCCGACAGACGACCAACGAGGATATCAAATGCTTCCCTTTCTAAGCGGAAGCTCTCCTTAAAAAATGCGTCCGAATTATTTGGAACGTCACTCTCCCAAAAACATCCATACCGTGGCTTGAGTAATATCATTAAAATAATAGTTTAGTAAACAATGCTTTGGTGGAATCAACTATTTTTATCTTACAAGTGTGCAAATGTCTCGACTGCATGTATTCATTAACAAATCTAATTTTTCATAAGATATCCCACCCATATTCATAGCACTCATAATCATTGCGTTGTTTTGCTCCATCGCAGATGCAATCATACATAATTTGTTGTTATTCATTACTTTGATATTAATAATTTGTTCAGTATTTCGACTGCAAGCAAAACACAGCTGTTGACGCTTAACGCAATAACTCACTTTTAAGCCAATGTAAACACCAATTCTGAGTTATTGAGTCGATGACGATATCGATAGCAAACTCACTGTAAAGTAAACGCCCTATAAGAAACACAAAGGTAGAAAAAGAAATGATTTGAAATAACTACTTACAAATATTATTATTATTATAAAATCAGTTATTTACATATAAGTTAAACCATTGTTTATTGTTATAGGTCACAACCACCAGATGAATACAAAACTTGAATTATTTTTAGTTAAGAATACATTAATGAGAAAGAACATAGATGTACTGCCAATAAATTTAAGTTACATATAATACGCTACCTACCCCTACACAAAGTCAGTGGAGGCGCTTAATAAAAGGAATAGGCTTGAGACTCTTTGAGTTTTTATGAAGTGATGTTATGGTGATTTCGCGCGTTGACCTTAAACTACCCCTTGTTCGCCGAAATACAATCTGCACGACTAGAGGCACCGCTGCAAAGGATTTCCTCGTACATCTCCCTAGTCGCCCAGTTGTTTAAGCAACGCCCCCGAAAGTTAGACGATTTTCATTGTACAGACTGAGATCTGTACCCCGGCGAAATAACTTCTTTACAAGTGGCGCCCGAGCAGGGATTTAAAGTGAAAGAGATGTAATACAATTTGGAAGTAAAAACCCCAAAATTGTTACTAAGAAGTGAAAATCGCGAAAGTCGTACAAACCAGGTCATACCCCGTAGGTCGGGAAACGAAAAGTAACGGCGCGGGACATAAAAGGTGCCAGACGGTCATTTGTCGCCAAACGTGCACTTGTCGCGACAAATTATTTTTTAGGTTTGTGTTCAGCATCGAATCAATCTGCGCTTAAAGTGCATGTGCAGCGAATGTCACAGTGGAAGCGGACGCACCAACTAAGCGAACGGGACTTGCAAAACGTTAGCCGTGAACTTTTAGCTGGAAAGGGCTAAATCGCGCGTAGTCGAACTAGTGGTGAGAAAGTTGAACACAGCAGAACAGCGCGAGCGCTGGCGGTTAAAGTGCAGAACGCGCCAGAGCCTCAAAATTGGAATGGGTCTTGGGTGTGGTGGCTCATCGCGGTACAGAAATACGAGAGTAAAAAAAAATAGCAAACAAAAATAATTAATTTAATAAAATGGAAAATCAAACGGAACAAATATTTATGTCAATACGACAAAAAATACGCTGCTCTAGAGTAAATTAAATTTAATATAACGGAAAATTATTAGTTAAATTTTAAATCAATTAAAATTTATTCAACGTAAAATTTGTAAACCCATTAAAAATTTATTTATATAAGAAGAACGGGAAAATGAAATATAATTTAACTAAAAAAAATTACTTGAATATGTTTTCAAAAAATAAATGAAATGGGAAATATTTTAATAAAAAATTATTGACAAAATAATTAATTAAAATTGATTGAACAAAAGCAAATTAATCTAACAAGAATTTTTAATTGACAAAAAATTTAAATTTAATTTAATCAACATATACAAAAAATTCAAAACAAAATTGATTAACAAAAATGAAATTGAATTAACGGACAAATCAACGAGAATTTTGAGAAACGACCATGGAACACAACATTGTTGGGGGACGCGGCCAAGGCAACAATCGGAATCCGGTTGACGTTATCAAGGTCGCTCAGAGAATATCAACCGGCACCCAGCCACGAGCGGTATAATGGTAGATCGACCCCAAATAACATGTAGTGCCGCCTGTAGGACCGTCTGTGACTAGTACCGAGGTGGGCCATGCGGATCAAAAACCATTAGGGGGCCTCGGGTGCGAACTCTCGAACAGCCGCCTCCAGTATATGCTCGTCCCTGATCAGGTCAGGAAATGGGGAATTAAGTTCGATGGTTACCTTGACCCACTCGTATTTATAGAAATGCTGGATGAACGCACCCAAACTTACGAAGTGGATCTGAGTCGCATGACTACAACGATGAGTGGAGCTTTGACCGGCATAGTGGGTTGTTGGTTCTCAACGAGCGGATTAAGGGATGTGACGTGGGAAATGTTCAAAAGGGAATTTTTAGAATTCTTCCTGCCTCCCCAATACTTTGACAAGCTAGTATCTAGTATCTATAAGTATCTAGTCAACGTGAGGAGATTAATGCGCAACGCCGATTATACTCCTGAGCATGAGCTGAAAAGGGTAAACGAGAACCTTGCTCGGGAGTAAGTTTGTATATGCGTCGTAAAGATTTCACGAATTTATTCAGGGTGGAGTTTTAGGGCGCATCCAACGTAGCTCAGCATCGGATCATCATAAGCCGATCAGGCAGAGGTACAGGTGAATGAATTGATAGAGGTGGAGGCAATCGGTCCGTAACGCAGTCCACAAACGCGCGCCCATAGTGCTCGACGAACGACTATAGGCAGCTTAACGCACATTCCATACTGGACGCATACCCTGTACTCAGAATAAATTATATTTTGGAAAAGTTGAGGCACGCACGCTACATCTAGATAGATTTGAAGCACGGGTACTGGCAAATCCCAATGGCGGCAGGGAGTACACCACGTTTACAGTGTCAGGTCATAGATTGTTCTGATGGCGAGTCATGACGTTCGGTCTGCATTCGGCATGTGTGACTTTTCAGAGAACATTTGTCACGGTAATAGGCCCATAGCTGGAGCCCGACGACATCATAGTGACCAGCGCCACGAAAGAGCAACTCCTAGTAGACCTGAGAGAATTATTTCGCCGGCTGAGAGAGGCTAGTCTTAAACTAAATCAGAAAAAGTGCTCGTTTTTCCAGGGGAAGCTACTATACCAAGGGCATCTGGTGATCGAGAAAGGAATCAAGACAGACCCCTCAAAGGTGAAAGCAATGAATGACCTTACGGCACCCACAACATAAAAAGAGCTCAGACGATGCTTAGGAAGAGCGTCGTGGTACCGCCGATCGGTGCCAATTTTCACAACAGTGGTGCAGCCGAAGACATAGCTATTGAAGAAATTCCGAAAATGGCCTCACAAGACAGTTCCAAGAAGTGTCTTACGTCCGCTCCTGCCCTGAGCAGGTCATAGCGTATGTGAGCCGGAATCTCTCGAATGCCGAAGCAAATTACTCGGCAACAGAAAAGGAGTGCTTGGCAATCGTGTGGGCGATCAGGAAACTTAAATGCCATCAGGAGGGATAGCTATTTGAGGTGGCCACGGACCACATGGCATTAAAAGGGTTAGATTCGATAGAGAGCCCCACAGGTAGAATCGCGCGCTGGGCGTTAAATATCAGTTAGACGTTTAATACAGGAAAGGAAAACTCAACGTGGTGGCAGACGCTTTGTTGTTCAACAGTTCCTCAGAGGGTGGATTCAAAAGATGGTGGATAATTAAGCCGAATTATGTGGAAGAAAACGGACAGCTGTACCGACACCTGGGTCACCGCACGGATGACGAAGACTACATTCTCTGGAAGCTCTGTGTAATCGAGAAACAAAAAAATCGAGTACCACAAGAATGCCAGAAGCTCCGACGGCTGGGCACCAAGGAGTCTGCAAGACGATCATGAGGTTGTCACAACCGTACTACTTTCTGGGGATGTTCAGAGATGCAGCCAGGTATGTCAAACGCTGCGAAAATTGCTAATTACTCAAGACGGAACACAAGAAGCCAGCCGGACACATGCTAACCCGCCAGGTGGCGCAGCCAATGGCAATCCTGTGCGCTGACTTCGTGGGCCCCTTACCACGATCGAAGCAAGGTTACACAATTTTGTTTGTGTTTCATGACGCGTTCATAAAGTGGGTAGAATTGGTCCCCCTGAGGCGAGCAACAGCGACCATGTTGCAAAAGGCTTTTCGCGAACGCATCTTTTGCCGGTTCGGAGTGCCAAAGAGGTTCGTCTGCGACAAGGGAGTGCAGTTCACAAGTCGGATTTTCAAGGCTTTTTGAATTCCCTGGGCGTGGAGATGGAACACACCGCCACCGTATTGCCCATAGAAAAAACGCGAACGAGAGGACCAACAGGACAGTTAAAACGATGATTGTGCAATACATTTCTTGAAATCAAAGTTCGTGGGACGAGTTGATACCCGAAATCTCTTTAGCCGTCAACTCGAGTGTAGCGGTTTCGACAGGATTTTCCCCAGCATTCTTGGTGCAAGGAAAGGAAACTCGTTTGCCAGCATCGTTATACGAAGAGACTACGCCAGGTACAGGAAGCATACCGCAAACGCCAGAGGAAAAGGCAAATAGGCTAAAGGAAGTATTCAACATAGCGCGAAAAGCAAGCAAAAACTGTCAAAAACTAGAAACGGATTTTCGGCAAAGCATGCAGCGAATTACGAGAGACCATACCGAGTGAAGCAGTTCATCTCGCCAAATGTAGTGCGTCTGGCAAGAGATAGATAAAACCTTTCCAGCGAAAGTGAGAAGATAACGAGGCGAGCCAGGAACAGGAAGCAGAACTCACCGAAAGCACAGAACACGTGAATTTTTCAATGTTTTTCTTCCACACCGCCTCAACCTAACACACAGCTTTCCACGCTATACAGCAATAACATTCCTTATTAACGTCCTAATAATTCACAACAACATAGCTTTCAACAGAAAATGAACAACGATAAGAAGGTCACCACGCAGAAGAAAGGCACCCAAAGGCACACCGAACTACCCTACGTGGTAGATGCCGAGGGCACGCATGGACCCAGACGGTGGACCTACGTGCACATAGAAACACTGAAGGACACGTTGGATAGTTCCCATGTATTACAAATTATAAGGACGACAACAGTAATAACGGAAGCGCAGGAGGAGGTGAAATCGGCCCAAATTTGCGACGAAACAAGCGAAGAGGAGAACGAGAAACAGAAACCACCCCAGGCAACTGAATCCGAAGCAGAAGGTGCTCAAGAAGCAAGCGAGGAGGAAGAAATACTAGAATGGGAAAAGGGTCTGGAATCGCTGGTAAATGAGACGTTTAAAAGCAGAACACACGCCGGGTATAGATCCCTGGTCAACAGTCGAAGAAGTCTACCCCACATCCCAAGAGACTGGACTTGCCACCCAAACAACCGCATAGTAACAGATCAAGCAGTTGACACTATACAGAGGGAGCTATGGTATAGAGGGAGACGCGGAACACGAGAAAGGTTTACGGTGACCGAGCGTGTGACCGCATACACCGTAGCCCAACATATCGGTGGCAAGGTCACAATCACAAAAAATATTTGAATTAACTACTTACAAAGATTATTATTATTATTATTTAATCAGTTATTTACATATAAGTTTGTGAGGTAGTCCCGGCGTGAGCCTCCCACACATTGAGTTATTAACAAAGAGATTATATAGATACTTATTACTTATCATTACTTACATTACTTACACATGAATCATATTATCACGAAGATACAGAAATGAATTAAAATGTACATTATCAGTTCTTTACATATAAGCATATAAACAATTACTAGACATAAGACAAAGAATAAGGTTAAGAAGATAAACAAACGAAGCGAACAGAAGGAGTTCAACTGATTACTTCATGATTAAAATTAGTTATTTGCATAAATTAAAAGAAGTTACTTTTTTAATTAATTAAAGGATTATCTGTTTTAACTCTTTATTTATTAGTTAAAGGATTATTACGATTTGTTTTTATTAATACGTTCGCTTGAACCTTAAGAGAACAAATTTAAAACTAAAGCTAAAGCACGGGTCCCACTATCGGCGCAAATAGCACAATTTGTACCGATTTTTATTGTGCCACATCGGCGCAAAAAGCAAAATAAATTTTGAGCCAATTTTTAGCAGTCACACTATCGGCGCATATTGTTACATTTTTTATCGGCGTATATCGGCGCTAAATATTCTGCTACGATGATCGGCGCATCGCGGTCACACTGTTGTGCTCAATCAGCTGTTTGCAGTAAAATTTCTTATTTATTATGGATTATTTTAAGAAAAAAAAAGTAAGAAGGCTCTAGTCGGGATAGCCCGACCAGAAGATACCCTGAACCCAGTTGCAGTCCTTGCGTCCTAAAAGTATGCTTTAAATAATGATCACTTTAAACAAAACTCATAACTGACTTAACTTTACGATATCTATGGTGTTTCTTAACCGATTTGAACGAAATTTTGAGAAAAGCTCTTTCGTTACCCATTACACCAACCCCTATTTTTACATTTTCCAAATTCGATAGTTTTTTGTTATCGATTGCATGTGTATATCGAAAACCAGAGTAGTTATCGATAATTTGAAGCAAACTTGTTCTGCTTATGGTAAAGGAGAACTTATATTCAAAATCTGAAGTCTCTAGCTCTTGTAGTCTCTGAGATCTTCGCGTTCATACAGACGGACAGACGGACGGACAGACGGACATGGCCATATCGACTCGGCTATTGATACTGATCAACAATATATATACTTTATGGGGTCGGAGATGCTTCCTTCTGCCTGTTACATACTTTTGCACAAAACCATTATACCCTGATTTACCCATTTTATGGGTTCAGGGTATAAAAAGTTGCAGTTGCTCTGCTTATAATAGCAACATTAAAGCTAAAAAAGAAAAATCAAAAACGTAAAAGAAATGATAAAGAACGTAGTATCTGGGTAAGAAATTGGCTGGAAAGAAGAAATTGTAATGGTGCATATGAAACGACTTTACGTGAATTTCGAGAAGTGGATAATCAAAAGTTTCTTTTTAAAAATTACGTACGAATGAACGAACAAAATTTTAATGAGTTACTGCAGCTAATTTCCCCACTGATTAAGACAAGAGATACCTGTTTCCGTCAAGCTATTCCAGCAAGTCATCGTTTGGCCTGCACTCTCCGCTTTTTGGCTACGGGCGATAGCTACAAAAGTCTTTCAGCTTTTTTCCGTATTGCCCCAAACACTATCTCAAAATTTGTTCCCGAAGTTTGTGATGCGATTTACAGTCAACTTAAAAATACTTACCTGAAGGTAGGAACACATGCTTTACCAAATCTATATGTTTATTTTTCATACCCTTATTTAGATACCTTCAACAAAAGAAGAATGGGCTGAAGTTGCTTCGAAATTCGATTTATTATGGAACTTTCCTAACTGCATAGGAGCAGTTGACGGAAAGCATGTGGTCATGATCGCACCAGCAAAATCAGGAAGTACGTTTTACAACTACAAAGGAACTCACAGCATAGTGCTTATGGCAGTTGTTGATGCCAGTTATAAATATTTGTATATTGACGTCGGCTGCAACGGGCGTATTTCAGATGGTGGTGTTTTCAGTAAATGCTCTCTGCAGCATGCCCTCGATACGGATACTCTTAATTTACCACCTCCTCGTCATTTATTAGGTCGTGAAATGAATGTACCTTATGTGTTAGTGGCAGATGATGCATTTAAAATGCAAAATTATTTGTTGAAGCCGTATCCTGGTCGCATTTTATCTGGTAGTAAACGTATTTTGCACTATAGGCTATCAAGGGCTAGGAGAATAGTCGAGAACGCATTTGGAATCATGATGAAGCGCTTCGAAATATTTTCACGACCAATAAAGCTGAAACCAAATAAGCCAACGAGAGTGACGTTAGCATGTTGCGCATTACACAATTTTTTAATGACAAACAAGTAAGAAGGCTCTAGTCGGGATAGCCCGACTAGAAGATACCCTGAACCCAGTTGCAGTCCTTGCGTCCTAAAAGTATGCTTCAAATTATGATCACTTTAAACAAAACTCATAGCTGACTTAACTTTACGATATCTCTGGTGTTTCTTGACCGATTTGGACGAAATTTTGAGAAAAGTTCTATCGTTACCCATTACACTAATCCCCATTTTTTCATTTTCCAAATTCGATATTTTTTTGTTATCGATTTCATGAGTATATCAAAAACCAGAGTAGTTATCGATAATTTGAAGCAAACTTGTTCTGCTTATGGTATAGGAGAACTTATATTCAAAATCTGAAGTCTCTAGCTCTTGTAGTCTCTGAGATCTACGCGTTCATACAGACGGACAGACGGACGGACAGACGGACATGGCCATATCGACTCGGCTATTGATACTGATCAAGAATATATATACTTTATGGGGTCGGAGATGCTTCCTTCTGCCTGTTACATACTTTTGCACAAAACCATTATACCCTGATTTACCCATTTTATGGGTTCAGGGTATAAAATGCAAGTTATGCTACTGGATTGGTAGATCGCTACACTGAGGATGGAAATATTATTGAAGGTGCACGCGCTAATATTTCCATACCTACCTTCGAAAGCGTCACAGAGGATATATCAATTGCCTACATTAAAAACGAAGCAAAAACTATCCGTGAAGAATTTGAAAACTATTTCATGTCACCAGACGGCGAATTGCCATGGCAGTATAAATTTATATAACAAAATCAAGCATTTAACAGAATATACGCACTTTTTATAATCTTTAAATAAATTTTATTAATTTGTACTTATATGTCTACGTATTATGATTAATTTTCGTCATCTTGTTGCAAGACAGCATTCATAGCTGCTTGAATCAATTCCGCGTGAAGTTTATTTGCTGCTTTTTTATTTGTTTTTGATAATTCACGCATTTGCAGTGCAAGATACATGCCCACTCCATGCCAGTGGTCTTCTTCTTTATTTAAAAATTGCATTGCGCTCTCCATTGCATCTGTTGTCACTGATTCATCAGATGCAGAGGGTTTGGATTTTGTTTCACTTCGGGCAGCTGTTGGTGGTGGCGTTTCATCTGCATCCACATCTAAAATTGAGACGGACGAACTACTCTTGCAGCGATCATGCAAACAGTAGAATTGCATAGCTGACCAAAACGGCCAATGTGGCAAAGTCTTACCGCTCGCTTGGCATGATTTAGTTGTCATTTTTTTTTTTACATTTGAAAATGCGGTTTTTATATTTGCCCATTTTGCTTTGCAGCCGTCAACTGCTTGGGTTGGAAATTTCTGCGCGATGTCATTCCAAGCTTTATCTCTTTTGGCGCGATCTGTGTATTCTGAGCAGGAATATTCCCAAATACAATTGTGCATTTCAATGGCCTGTATCAAGTTGGTTGTGCTTTCATTTGTCCACGATGACACTATTTGTGGTTTATTTTCGTTTTTTTGCCTTGCATGGTGTGGAAGAAATGCTTTCATCAAGCACATCATTCATAATAGTTTCAAAAACTTCGTCGTCTGAACTCATTTCTAAAAATTATAAATTAATTACTTCATATAATAATACACTTTAATTTTGTTGTATGCAACTTACCGAACATATGTTTTATACATATACATACATATGTTTCCAAGCAGTAGAGATGATGGTTTAAGATCGATAAATCAAAGAACGATTTATCAAAGACCTTCGACTCGATCTTTTTGTCTATTTTGTTTTTTCGATTCAAATCGAGAATCAATTCATTATATTATCATCATCAATTAATTATAATATAATAATATAATAATAATAATAATATAAAAATTTGCTGAGAAATATTGGGATATTGGTGTTGGTTGGTGCATTCGATCGGTGCTCAAATGCCCGATAAAAATCGGCGTGTTTTTTAATTATTATTGCACTTTATCAAACATTATAGCGTTCACATTATCGGCGCAACTGTGTCGTTTTTGGTTGTGCATTGTAGGCACAATATCGGCCATGATTGTCGCATTTCATAATATTTAATGCGGTCATATTATCGGTACATGAAATGAGCCGAAAATTGGTACCTTGCGCAGATAGTGGGACCCGGGCTTAAGTCAGACTGCAGCGCACCATGAAGCCACCGCTGTCGGCCGGAATGTCAGCAGAATGCTGAGTTGGCGTCTCCAGCGGGCGATCAGGCTGCTTGCGCGTGTGAGCTTCTAGCTTGCGCGTGTGCGGCTCCGGTTTCAACTGCAACTCCGTCGCGACGGCATCCGGCGCAACGACGTTGTCAGCAAACTCAAGCTTGCGCGTGTTAACTCCTCACCTTCTCGGCTGAAACGCGTCTTCGGGTTTCTTTTTTATTATTCTGCGTTGGTATAGCTTCCAGGTAACCACGAAGAGCAGGAGTAAGGCGACAAGCGTTAAGCAGCCATAGGACCGTGAAGATAGTCCTGATCTAAGATCCCCAATATGTCCGAGATTCTTTATGGTCAGATCATGTAGATATCGGAGGCTTAGGTGCTCCCTGAAGAGGGTGACGTTCACGACGGCTGATGTGGATACCGCTGGTTTCCTCTTCAGGATGCCCCGGTGGTTTACGTACCGGGTGCCATTCAACGAGATGTAATCGTCGAATGATGCGAGGAAAGTTCCCGCAATCGTCTGGCTGTTGCCGGCGCTGTCTACCACTTGCATGGTTGCGTTGTTTATTACAGTGATGAGTTCGCCGATTACTACTACGGGCGCTAAGTGTCCGGGGCGTGTGGCACATTGTACGACGGTTGGGCGCAAGTAGTACCTTCCAGTCTTTTGCAGAAGGTGGTGCTCACAGTGGTGGCGCAGTCACGTACAGCGAAGGTCTTTGTTCCGCAGTCGGCCACAGTATTTTCTTCTTCTAAGTCTAATATTACATTATTATGCTGAACAGGGAGAATGTCTATTTTTTTACAATTAAGCAAAGGTTTGGGATATTTTATTAAGAAATACAATAGTTCGGAATTTTTAAAAGCTTTAATGTGAGAGACCTCTAAAAGGTCAGTTATGCTAATATTGGTGAGATGTTCATTTAACAATTCCTTTATATCGATGCTGTCTAATATAAGGGGGCTAATTAAATTTATTTTTGCAAGTGTAACGGTGAAGATTAAGTCCTCAAGGTTTGTTATTATCATCCTGGTTTTTGCTGAAATTGTTGCATAAAAATGCTCGACCTCGGAATCTGGCTTTAAAATTTCGTTAAGAGCCCTTGAAACGTCATTAAGCCTGTCTTGAAATTTACTGTTAATCTTGTAAGTCAGTTTTCAGTACCTGTTTCATATGGTCTTTGGGTAGGCTGTCTATCAATGTCCAAGTGTTGTCAATGTAAGTTTCAAAAGAGGTCAAGTTCGTCGTGTGTCCCATGTAAGTGTACGAGTCCCAGATTGTCACGTCTCCGTCAACTATAGGTATGTAGTCCGCGTAGGAGTAGTCGTTCAGTCTCAGTGTCGCTTCAGTCAAAGTCATGGGAGCTATCGTTTAAATGTCTTAAACCTACCTAAGGTTGTCCTTATGGACCAACCTCCCTTTAATAAGAACCGTCGTACCTAGGTCTGCCTCCACTACAGCTTCTGTACATAGGGGTGAAAGTTTGTTTCCCAATCTTTTGTTGTTCTTTATCCAAACCTTATCGCCTACCGAGTACGACTTAAAGACCCTGTTTTTATTCATTTGGTCAAGTGTTTTGTTCTGTGCTGATGCGATTTTTTCTTTAATCTGCACTGTACTGTTTGCGGCTGCGTGAATTACGTCTATAGGTCTTTCGTTTGTCACTGAATGGATTGACCTGTTGTATTTTATGGTTGCAAGGATAATGTTCTCGACAGTGTCTTGTCTACCTGTGATTCCAACTTACAGCAGCGTGCTACATCCCCAAGAGTGCCATGGAACTGCTCGACTTGTCCATTAGAAGAGCTATGCAGGAGTGGGGCGTTTGAAATCTCGATACCAAAGTTATTGCTGATCATTGACTCAATGGTTTCTGAGTTCAAGGATTTCTCATTGTCGCAGTAAAACGCTTTTGTTTTGGGAAACATGTTCAAAAGTTGCAGAAGTGGAGCTTATATGTCCACGATTGCTCGAGACCGTATAGGTTGTACTACTGCGAACTTGGAAAACCTGTCGATGCAAGTTAGAAAGTATTTACCGGCCGTGGAGTAAACATCTTCATGCAACATTTCTCTTGCATACGACGGTGTCGGGGTTTTCCTTATTTCTTGTTTTTTTGGGTGCCGATCGTGTTTACTCATAACACAAATTCTACAGTTTGCGGCTATTTCCAACGTTAAGTGACCCATTTTTGGGAAAAAATACTCTCTAAGTATCTGTTTCGCGTTTTCTTGCGCTGCTCTATGTGCGCGATTATGTTCAGCTGTCGCAATTCCCCTCTGATCTGCTGGGTTCACAATGTGTGGGACCAAATTCTTGCAATATCTAAAGGTGGTAGAAGGAAATGCCTCAACCAGACCGTGTTGGATGAAAGCCAGTATAGGTAACTCACAATGAATTGCGTTGGTTACTTCAGTGTTTACTGCATCTTTAATGCTTTGTAATAATGTGTTGCGATCGGAGAAATTGATAATGTGACGAGTTTTTGTCTTAAACAAAATATACGTCTTTTGTTGGGGAATAGTCCCTTCTTCTAGAATTATCTGGTTCCGAAAGCAATTTACCGGTTTGTCTCTTGCTTCAATGGTATATGTGAGGGATTCCTCACTTTGGATAGTGGCAGCATCTGAGTCTGCTGAATCTTCTAACGCATTGGCATTTTGGCGAGACAGAGCGTCTGCTACCAAATTCTCTTTTCCGGGTTTATAAATAATATTTGCGTTGTGTTCATCAATGAAGGCTTTCCAACGCTTTATTTTGGCATTCGGCTTTTTGTCCGATACCGAAAAAGTTAATGGCTGGTGATCTGTATGGATGTTAAGATTTTTGACTCGATACAAGTAGTTTCTGAGGTTTTTGAGTGCCCATACAATGGCGAGAAGTTCACGCTCATTTGTGAGATCAATGTTATCGGGCGGCCGTCTTGAGACAGTAATGCACCCAGTCCGTAGCCAGACGCGTCAGTTGTGAGGTCAAAGGGCCTTTTGTAGTTTGGGTAGGACAGCATGACATCTTCAGAGGCCAATATATTTTTTAGTCTATCGAAGGCTTCGATTTGCTCTGGTGACAAGTCTACTATCACTTTTCTTGAGTAATTGGCACTTACTTTGCCGTTTTCGCCTTTCAAGATATATGTTAGGGGCCTTGCGATGCTTGCAAAACCCGTTATAAAGCAGCTATAGTAGCGTGCTAGAACTAAAAATGATCTAAGAGCAAATAAAGTTTTTGGTTGGGGAAAGTCCTTAATAGCTTTCACTTTATCGGGCGAGGATTGAATCCCGCCTCTGCACTCTGTAAATCCCAAATATTCTACGTTTTTTTTTTGAAAAACTTGGACTTTTCTTGGGACACCCGCATGCCTGCATCTCTAAGTTTCCTCAGGACGCACTCAATGTCTTTGACATGTTCTTCTTTGGACTTGGAGAAAATTATTACATCATCAAAGTAAACGTAACAAATCCCACCAATTTGTTCGCGGAGCACATCATCAATGGCGCGTTGAAAAATACTTGGGGCATTTTTTAGCCCGAAGGGGAGTCTGCAAAACTCATACTTCCCGTTGTTGACAGAGAATGCTGTCTTTTTCCTGTCCCTTTCAGCCAATTCGATTTGGTGAAACCCTGACTTGAGGTCTAGCGTAGTGAAATACTGGGCCTCACCCAAGTTTGACAATATAGTCGAAATGGATGGGATAGGGTATTTGTCGTCGGTTGTCTTTTGATTTAATTATTTATTTGTATGTTTGTTCCTAACGCTACAAGTTTAAGAATTTATAATTTAGTGCGCTAGTCATTACAATCTTATAATTTTTGTTGGCATTTTCCATA
>JAWNNU010000487.1:0-202754 GCA_035044585.1 Scaptomyza polygonia
TGACCTGTAGAATTTAAATCGTTTAGTTTTTAAAACACAAGTCTTTTTGTAGTATACGGCTGACACAGAAGCTTTATTGAATGTCTGTTTTGTTACAATTATGTTCTTAGGTTTATGCTTAACATTTGTATTTTTATGCTGTTATCAGTTAACAGCTACAAAGGGTGGGAGAGTGAGCGAGAGTAGCATTCATATACGTCGTGATCGGTCCATGCATGAGAATGCTGACGCGGCTTTCATTATGCCTGCTATATTCTCATGCGATCATATAACTTGCACTTGAAATATGCTTGTGTTTATATAACGACAAAGTGTCGCTGTTTGAATTAGGTTTATTCAACAACGAAGTGTTGCTGGTTAATATATCTGAGTATAGTGTACTCTCGATATAGGTGCATACTACAAACCCAAAACTTTTCAAAACATACATCTAGAATTTCAATAATAGTTTCTTAATAACCAACAATTATGTTACTCTCAACAGAAAAATGAGCAAGGAAACAATCTTGAAACTCGAAGAAGGCACTCACCGGCGAACAAAGTTGACGAAGGTGGAAGAGGCTTTGGGCGCGCACGGACGAGCCATAACGAAATACGTGCATGAAGACACAATAACGAACACGTTGGAAGGCGTCCACGTGATGCAAACGGTTGTTGTAACAGCAACGTTCATAAGAGCAAAGCAGGAAACGAGCCCCAACGACGCGACCGAACCCGAGTCAGAAGCCAATGACGAGGAAAGTGAGAAAGAAGGCGTCCTTGGATGGGAAGAAGGGCTAGATGAACTAGTCATAGGGACAACCCAGAAATTAAACTCACGCCGAGTATGGGCCCCGGGACAATGGTCGGAGGCAGCAGAGGACGATGACGACAAACCGTCGGGTAGCGCCGCAGCCGAGAGACGTCAAGCGTCCCCTACCCCACCGCCGGAAGAGAACTTCGCCTCGGCAGGTGCCGATGAAAATGCAGAAGCACCACCCGAAGTCCCGGAGAACTGGACATGCCACCCAGACAGAAGCATCATGATCCAACAGGTGGTCGAGGCGATTATACGGGAGCTGCGTCCCCGGAGAAAACGGACATCGCGGGACCGAAGCAGGTTGACGGTAGGCGAAGTGGTCTATGAATTATTACTTAAATACTTATTACTTATCATTACTCACATACTTATGCTGAAATACGAAACTTATGAATTATTACTTAAATACTTATTGCTTATCATTAATTACATACTTATGCTGAAATACGAACTTACTTATGAATTAGTATAGTACACACTTGTTACTGAATTATGTACGAATTATTACTATTACTTTCGATTTGTTAGCATTAGATAAATAAATATAAGTAGCGTTGTTTGCAAGATATGTATAGTAAATTAATGTAAGTCAGACGCGATCGCAAGCAGAGGAAAGAATAGGCTAAGTAACGCAGCGCAGCGCAGCAAGAGGGCTTGGCAGCGAAGCCGGCGACAAAAGAGCGAGGGCGCACTTGCGACACGCGACCCAATTGTCGCGAGCAAGGGCAGAAAAGAAGCGCGCTGATCTCAATCGCAAGACCGGCGAGGCAGTTGGAACGAGAGCACGCAACTGTCTTGACGCGATCGCGGAAAAGTAAAGAAACGGCACGGGAAGATAATTATAGATTAGAACAGAGAAAGTATCGTGGAAAGGTTAGAAGAATAAAAGAAAGTGTAATAACCCGAAACCCACATGCATTTTGTTTGAGGTTATTTGTAATAAGATGGGCGTAGGCTATAAATGTGTCAAATAAAGCGGCTGGCCGCGCCTTTAACAGAAGAAAGCGCCGTTATGCGATCAGGAAGTTTAGAACAAAGGTCGACCTCGTATGCCCCATAGAGGCCGAGGCGCTTGCTTTCGGCGCTGTCCAACGAACGTCGCAACATTTACCTCCATTTCATGAGCGTCCCTGATATTATATACAAATGTCTTGTGACGTGAGCCGTGGACAGACTGATATCTGAACCCCGGCGAAATAACTTCTTTACAAGTGGCGCCCGAGCAGGGACTTAAAGTGAAAGGGATGTAATACAATTTGGAAGTAAAAACCTCAGACGTGTTACTAGCAAGTGAAAATCGCGAAAGTCGTACATACCAGGTCTTACACCGTAGGCCGCGTGCGCGTTAAAAAAAAAACAAGAACGGAAAGTAACGGCGCGGGTCACAAAAGGTGCCAGATGATCATTTGTCGCAAAATGTGCACGTGTCGCGACAATTTATTGTTTTGGTGTGTGCTAAGCAGCGAATCGATCTGCGCTTAGAGTGCACGTGCAGCGAAATTGAGGGTGGAAGCGGACGCACCGACTAAGCGAACGGCACTTGCAAAACGTTAGCCGTGAACATTTGGCTGGAAAAGGCTAAATCGCGCGTAGCCGAAATTGTGGTGAGAAAGTTGAACACAACAGAGCAGCGCGAGCGCTGGCGGTTAAAGTGCAGCTCGCGCCAGAACCTCAAAATTTGAATGGGTCATGGGTGAGGTGGCTGATCGTGGGTCGAGAGTAAAAACAAACACACACACAAAAATAATTAATTTAATAAAATGGAAAATAAAACGGAAAAAATTTTAATGTCAATACGACAAAAAATACGCTGCTCCAGAGTAAATTAAATTTAGTAAAACGGAAAAGTTTTAATTAAATTTTCAATCTATTAACATTTATTAAACCGAAATTTTTTAAACCAATTAAAAACTTATTAATATAAAAATAACGGAAAAACTAAATTTAAATAAACCACAAAAAATGAATTGAAATTTATTTAAAAAATTTTTAATAAAATTTTATTGACAAAAAAATTAATTTAAATTAAGCAAACATAAACAAATTAATCTAACAAGAATTTTAAATTGACAAAAATTTAAATTTAATTTAATCATATACGAATAATTAAACAAAAAGTTGATTGATAAAAATTAAATTTAATTAACGGACAAATCAACGAAAATTGCGAGCAACGACCATGGAAAACAACATTGTTTGGGGATGCGGCCAAGGCAAAAATCGGAACCCGGTTGACGTTATCAGGGTGACTCAGAGAATTGCCACCACCACCCAGCCCTGAGCGGTATTATGATGCGTTGACCGCAAACATACATTTAGTGCCACCTGTAGGACCGTCAGTGACTACTACGCGGATCAAAAACCATTAGGAGCTACGGGTGCGAATTCTCGAACACCCGCCTGCAGTATATAGTCGTCCCTGATCAGGTCAGGAAATGGGGAATTAAGTTCGATGGTTAACTTGACCCACTCGTATTTATAGAAATGCTGGAAGAACGCGCCCGAACTTACGAAGTGTATCTGGGTCGCATGCCTAGAACGATGAGTGAGGCTTTGACCAGCATGGCGGGTTGTTGGTTCTCAACGAGCGGATTAAGGAATGTGACGTGGGGAATGTTCAAAAGGGAATTTTCAGAATTCTTCCTGCTTCCCCAATACTGTGACAAGCTAGTATCTAGTATTGTAAAGTATCTAGTCAACGTGAGGAGATTAATGCGCAACGCCGATTATACTCCTGAGCTGGAGCTGAAAAGGGTTTACGAGAACCTTGCTCGGGAGTAAGTTTGTATATGCGTCGTAGAGATTTTACGAATTTATCTCAGTTGACGCAGATAGCCGCGGAGTTTGAAAACATCCCGGGTCAGGGCCAAGAGAAAACGGCGTGTAGCCGGGCAAGGGGTCTCGGGTACCAAACCAAGTCCAGGACGTGGATGCACCCGCCAAGCCGACCAATCAGTTTCGAAGCCCGCCAGCACAAGTTATGTTGAAGCGGAATGAGACGGGCAGTCGCCTAGTCAGCAAGCGTGGGGATATCTCGAACAGTATGATGGGTCATGAGCATGTTAGGTCGGCAGTCATGAGTCGCGTGTGCTATAACTGCTCACAAGAGGGACACTTTGCCAGACAGTGCCTAAATCCCCTTCACAGCGACCGCAAATACTCACTTAGAAGACGGCTCGAAGGTAGCAATAAATAAGTTGTTGAGAATTATGGTCAAGTTGATTAGCAAAGAGGTACCGATGGACATGGTCGTAATGCCATCCATGTTAGACAGTCTAATCCTGATGATGGATTTTCTATGCAAGATGAGGACCATGCAGTGGGGAGAGGCGAGGTTAACCCAGAAGAGCGCCGATGCGCCACCTGCGGCGATCGAAAGAGCCGAGCTATGGCCAGAGGGCGAAACGGAGCAAAAGAAACGCGGTACCAGAGGCGGGAAGCGAGAAACTGTCCTGGGGACACAACGCGGCGAGGACGCAATTCTAGCCAAGTAAGAAGCCGACCGGGACGCAGTTATAGTCGCCAAGTAGCCATCGCTGCGTCAGGTGGGAACTACAGGAGTCGAGGCACCACAAGGAGGAGACCCCAAAGCAGGATCATCACCGGAGGGAGACGCCACGCATGAATCGGTATGGCCAGCGGACTTGAAACCAGCCTCGTAGGAATTCTTCAGGGCGGAGTTGCAAATGTTCGAATGGTTGAACGTACTTGATCATCACAAGGGACGACAGGCCGATCAAGCGAAGGTACAGGTGAATAAATCGATAGAGGCGGAGGTAATCGAGCCGTCAAGCAGTCCACTAACCCGCGCCCATAGTGCTCGACGAACGAGTGGAGAATTAGCGTGGACTTTAGGCAGCTCAACGCACATTCCATACTGGAAGCATACCCCGTACTCAGGATAAATTATATTCTGGAAAAGTTGAGGCACGCACGCTACATCTAGATAGATTTGAAGCACGGGTACTGGCAAATCCCAATGGCGGCAGGGAGTACACAACGTTTACAGTGTCAGGTCATAGATTGTTCTGATGGCGAGTCATGACGTTCGGTCTGCATTCTGCATGTGCGACTTTTCAGAGAACATTTGTCACGGTAATAGGCCCGTAGATGGAGCTAGCCTACTTAGACGACATCATTGTGATCAGCGCCACGAAAGAGCAAGACCTAGCAGACCTGAGAGAAGTATTTCGGCAGCTGAGCGAGGCTAACCTTAAGCTTAAGCGGAAAAAGTGTTCGTTTTTCCAGAGGAAGCTGCTATACCTAAGGCATCTGGTGAGCGAGAAAAGAATCCAGACAGACCCCTTAAAGGTGGAAGCAATGACTAACCTTAAGGCACCCTCAACATTAAAAGAGCTCAGACGATGCCTAGGAAGAGCGTCGTGGTACCTCCGATTCGCGCCAACAGTTCTTCAGAGGGTCGATTCAAATGATGCTGGAAAAATAAGCCAAGAAACCATTCAAGTATACGGATAACGTAGAAAACGGACAGTTATACCGACACCTGAAAAAGACTACATCCCCTGGAACCTCTGTGTAATCGAAGAACAATGGAAACGAGTGCTCCAAGAATGCCAGAAGCGCCGACGGTTTGGCACCAAGGAGTCTGCAAGACGATCATGAGGTTTTCACAACATTACTACTTTCTGGGGATGTTCAGAGATGCAGCCAGGTATGTCAAACGCTGCGAAAGGTGCCAATTGTTCAAGACGGAACAAAAAAAGCCAACCGGACACATGCTAACCCGATAGGTGGTGATGCCAATGGCAGTTCTGTGCGCTGACTTTGTGGGCCCCTTACCACGATCGAAGCAAGGTAACACAATTTTTGTCGTGTTGCATGACACGTTCATAAAGTGGGTAGAATTGGACCCCCTGAGGCGAGCAACAGCGGCCACGTTGCAAAAGGCATTCACGAACACATCTTATGCCGGTTCGGAGTGCCAAAGAGGTTCGTCTGCGACAAGGGAGTGCAGTTCACAAGTTGGGTTTTCAAGGCATTTTGAATTCCCTGGGCGTGGAGATGGAACACACCGCCCCCGTATTGCGCTCAGAAAAAACCCGAACGAGAGGACCAACAGGACAGTAAAAATACTTTTCTTGAAATCAAAGCTCGTAGGACCAGTTGACACCCGAAATCTCTTTAGCCGTCAACTTGAGTATAGCGGATTCGACAGTATTTTCCCCAGCATTCTTGGTGAAAGGAAATGAAACTTGTTTGCCAGCATCGTTCTACGAAGAGAAGACGTCAGGTACAGGAAGCACACCGCAAACGCCAGTGGAAATGGCAAATAGGCTAAAGGAGGTATTCAACATAGCGCGAAGCAACAAGCAGCGAGCTTCGAAGAAACAAGGGAGAACTACGAGCAATGAGCTAGTCTTGTTAAGGACGCAAAAACTGTCAAAAGCTAGAAATGGATATGCGGCATAGTTAGCACCGATTTACGAGAGACCATACCGAGTGAAGCAGTCACGCCAAATGTAGTGCGTCTGGCAAGCGATAGATAAAACCTTTCCAGCGAAGGGGAGAAGATAACGAGGCGAGCCAGGAACAGGAAGCAGAACTCAACGAAAGCCGCCGGCCAGCAAAAACCAACAGGACAGAAAAAGTGAATTTTTCAATGTTTTTCTTCCACACCGCCTCATACTAACACACAGCTTTCCACGCTATACAGCAATAACATTCCTTATTAACATCCTAATAATTCACAACTACATATCTTTCAACAGAAAATGAACAACGATAAGAAGGGCACCACGCAGAAGGCACACCGAACTACCCTATGCGGTAGATGCCGAGGGCGCGCATGGATCCCGACGGTAGACCTACGTGCACATAGAAACTCTGACGGACACGTTGGATAGTTCCCACGTATTACAAATTATAAGGACGACAACAGTAATATCGGAAGCACAGGAGGAGGCGAAACCGGTCCCAATTCGCGACGAAACAGGCGAAGAGGATAACGAGGAGAAACCACCCCAGGCAATCGAATCCAAAGCAGAAGGTGCGCAAGAAGAAAGCGAGGAGGAAGGCATACTAATAAATGAGACGTTATATAGCAGAACGCACGCCGGGTTTTGATCCCTGGTCAACGGTCCGACGTTGCGGAGGCCGACGACGACAAACCGTCGTGTAGTTCCGCAGCCGGTTGGAGTCAGAAGCTTTCAGCCCCACCGCCGAAGAAGAACCACAACCCGGCAGGTATCGCTGGCAACATGCAGAATTCCAAAGAAGTTATACCTCACATTCCAAGAGACTGGACTTGCCATCCAAACAATCGCATAATAACAGATCAGGCAGTTGACGCTATACAGAGGGAGCTATTGTATAGAGGAAGACGAGGAAAACGTGCAAGGGACGGCATACACCGTAGCCCAACATATCGGTGGCAGGGTCACGATCACAAAGAAAGGGCGGGGGGGTGTGTTTGAAGTAGGCCCGGCGGGAGCCTCCTACACATACACGATTCAAACTAGTTTTTTACATATAAGTTAGACAATTACGAAATGATTAAGAAACACAAAGGAAGAAACAGAAATGATTTGAATTAATTACTTACAAAGATTATTATTATTATTAAATCAGTTATTTACATATAAGTTGAACCATTGTTTATTGATTTGAGACACAACCACCAGATGAATACAAAACTTGAATTATTTTTAGTGAAGAATACATTAAAGAGAAAGAACATAGATGTACTGTCAATAAATTTAAGTTACGTATAGAACGCTTTGCATAACACTTAATATTTAACGACTTAACATAAGAGGCGACAGCCAGGCCAGCGACAAAAGAGCGGGGATCAAGCGCACTCGCGACACGCTCCCAAATTGTAGAAAAGGAAGAAGTGCGCTGGAATTCGACATATATCAAACGCGACGGTGGGTTTAAGTGAGGCTTGAGTAAATGGGAACGGTAAAGGCAAATATTAATCGGTGCAGCAGATTTTCTAGCACGTCAACGAGCGTTTCGGCGTATAATTTCTAACGGATATATATATATACACAAGACAATAGTAAAAGTGTAAGAACAAGCGGCCAACCCCAAAAAATTTGAGGCGCTTAATAAAAGGAAAAGGCTTGAGACTCTATGTGTTTTTATGAAGAGAGGTTATGGTGTTTTCGCGCGTTGACCTATAGCTATCCCATGTTCACCGAAATACAATCTGCGCGACTAGAAGCACCGCTGAAAAGGATTTCCTCATACATCTCCCAGTTGTTTAAGCAACTCCCACCGGGTGTTAGACGATTTTCACAACGCTGCCTCCAAGTCTCGAAGCGTCGCTTATCAAATATAAATATCTTGTGATGCGGGCCGTGGACAGACTGAGATCTGTACCCCGGCGAAATAACTTCTTTACAAGTGGCGCCCGAGCAAGGACTTAAAGTGAAAGAGATGTAATACAATTTGGATGTAAAAACCCCAAACGTGTTACTATGAAGTGAAAATCGCGAAAGTCGTACATACCAGGTCATACCCCGAAGGTCGCCTGCGCGTTAAAAATTAATAAATAAAAAACCGGAAAGCAACGGCGCGGGTCATAAAAGGTGCCAGATGGTAATTTCTCGCCAAATGTGCAATTGTCGCGACAAATTTTTTTTTTTTGGTGTGTGCTAAGCAGCGAATCGGTCTGCGCATAGAGTGCACGTGCAGCGAAAATGACGGTGGAAACGGACGCACCGACTAATCAAACATGACTTGCAAAACGTTGGCCTTGAACTTTTAGCTGGAAAAGGCTAAATCGCGCGTAGCGCAACTAGTGGTGAGAAAGTTGAACACAAAAGAGCGCTGACGGTTACAGTGCAGCATGCGCCAGAACCTCAAAACTTTAATGGGTTTTGGGTGTGGTTACTGAGCGCGGTACAGTATTATTATTATTATTGAATGAGTATCGTGCACTGCGACCTCTAGGATCTATTGTGCCCTCTTACTTTATGTGAGTTACAGCTCCCCGAATAGCCCAATCGATCGCAGGAACGCGATGATGTGGCATGGTCTGAGATCCCTCATCTCCTCCGTAGACAGTGAGAGGCTCCCCAGAAGAGAAAGTCTCAGACGAATAATAGCGGGACACTCCTCAAGCAGGTGCTCTGGAGTCTAATCCCCCTCCAGACACATTCTGCAAAGATAGTCTTCCCCTAGCTTGAGATTGTGCAGATGCTTGCTCATTCTGCAATGCCCAGTCAAAAAACCCGTGACTATCCGAAGAGATCCTTTGCTCAGTTTCAGACAGTCCTCAGTTCTCCTCTTGTTATAGATGCCTAGCAGTCGCTTGCTCTATCTTGCCCCTTGCGAAGACCACCAAGCATCCTCGCAAGCATTAAGCAGATCGATGCAACTGCTCTGACTGATAGTCCCTGGTCCTAGCCCACAGAAAGTTTCAGGGCCGTGGAAGGGAGTGCTAGCGCCTTTCCTGGCCAGGATATCGGCAACTTCATTGCCGGGAATGCCCGCATGTCCTGGTACCCAAAAGATGGTGAGTGTGTTAGAACTGCCCAACCTGTTGAGTGTTTCTATACATTGCCACACCAGCTTGGAGACGATCTTGTGAGCACTGAGTGCCTTGATCGATGCCTGGCTGTCGGAGAAAAGGGCTAGCGGAGAAAAGGAAGCGATTGCGTTCGCTTCTGCCATTCTCACAATTGACCTGTTCGCACTGTGTTTGATGAAAATATGCAGAGGTGGAACTCCTAGCAGTACGTCCAGTGCTGAAGACGGGCAAGTACGCATTGCGCCCGAGATGCACGTGCAGGCAAGTCTCTGGAGTTTACCCAGTTGCCGTTTAGTGACCTCAAGGTCTACACGACTCGCCCAGACCACAGCGCCGTAGCTGATTAAGGGCCTCACCATTGCTCTGTAAATCCACAGAAGGATTTTAGGGAACACCCCCCAATTTTTCCCTGCGAGAGTTCTTCAACTCATTAGAGCCAGTGTGGCCTTGCGTACCACATGCTCTACATGCTGTTTCCATAGTAGTCTCTTGTCTAGGAATATCCCCAGATACTTTAACTCCGTAGAGAGTGGGATTAACGTCCCCCCATTAGATATGGGTCTAATGGATTTAAGCTTGTACCGACTTGTGAAAGCGACAATTGTGGTTTTTGCTGGATTAATATTCAGCCCCACGTCACTACACCAGTCTAAGCAAAGTCTAAGACCCAGCGTGATTCTATCGCATAGCGTGTTCACGAATTTGCCTTTGCAGACAATGGTAATGTCATCGGCGTAGCCTTGGCATTCAAAACCATTATCTGTAAGTTTAACTATTAGCTCGTCCATCACGAGACTCCAGAGGAGAGGTGATAGGACATCCCCCTGAGGACAGCCTCTGGTGGTTTGGGCCCTGACCCTCAAATTGTTGACAGTGACCTTCGCTATTCTCAGAAAGTGAGTCCTGGCTCAAACCCTTTATTCTGAAGCGCCCTAGCCACAACATCATGTGATGTGTTATGAAATGCACCCTCTATGTCTATAAAGGCACAGAGAGCAACCTTTTTTGCCCTCACTGAGCGTTGGAGGCTGTTTACTAGATCTAGGAGAGCCGATTCGGTCGACTTACCTACTCTATAGGCATGCTGATGATCATGCAAGGGACTTGACATTAGGTGCGATGTTCTAATGTGAATGTCAACTAACTTTTCGAGGGTTTTTAGCAGAAAGGATGTCAGGCTGATCGGCCTAAAGGATTTGGGGTGAAAAGGGTATTTTTTCCCCACCTTCGGGATGAAAATCACCCTGGCCATCCTCCATGCTCTAGGTATGTAGCCCATAGCTAGACTTCCCCGGAAAATTCGAATGAGAAAAACCATTAGCTGTTCTATCCCTTTCTGAAGATGGACGGGAAGGATTCCATCCGTACCTGGGGCCTTGTAGGGACTGAGCGATCCAATAGCCCATCTAATCTTTTGCTCTGTTATAATGGCTGCAGCCAGGCTCCAGTCCGGTCTCCTGATGGGGACCGTAACGTAGCAATTGTCAGTGTTGGAGATGGTTCCACATCGTTTAAAGTTTGCAGGAGAAGTTCTGCCTTCTCCACCTCATTTTCCGTAAAGGAACCATCTGGCTTTTTTAGGCAGAGCTCGGACAGCGCTTTGCCTTTCGAGATTGCCCTAAAGACTCTAACGGCTTGTGTAGCCTGCTCTTTGTTAGATCAAAAACTCCGGAAGTGAGCGCGCTTGCTGTACCGGATTTCTTTGTTGTATTCTGTTAGTTTCTTGGTGTACAGCTCCCACCTGTCACTATTCTTTTTGGCTGTATTAAACATCTTCCTAACTTCTGCCCGAAGTATCCCTAGCTTTTTATTCCACCAAGGGTTGACCCTGTTAGACACTATGGATTTGGATGGACAACTTGAATGGTAGGCATTCAGAATCGTCTCACCCATGTCTACTGAGAGTTGCTCTAGCTCTTCATGAGAAGAGACCCTCTTACTGTGGTTCAGTCTGCTCAGATTTAAGCCGAGGCAGGACTGGTAGAGCGTCCAGTCGGTTCACCGGGGATTCCTGATGACTTTGCTAAACCTGAAATTACTGATAATGTCGAAGAGGATGATCCTGTGATCCGACATTGACGGTTCTGTTGAGACCCTCCAATTGCTGACCAACTGTGAGGCCCCCCGTTGCCGAAAGTAATGTCAAGCACTTCGGCTCTATTTTTGGTGATAAAAGTGGGTTCAGACCCCACATTGAACACCGAAAGGTCACTAGCTACAAGATAGTCAAGTATGCACTCACCTCTACTGTTGTTTCCAGTGCTGCCCCACGCTACACTGTGCGCGTTCGCGTCGCATCCCAGCAGCAATGGTAGTCCGTTGCTGCTGCAGTGTGCCACCAGATCCTGAACCTCTGTTGGAGGGGCTACTGCAGTGTCTCCCGGAAAGTAGGCTGATGCCACCACAATACTTCCGAACTCGCCAGTGATTTGCACCGCTACAAGATCCCTACTGAGAAATTTGGAGAGACAAAGAAAGTTAGTGTTCTTTCGCACCAAGATGCATGCTCTTGGTGATGTCTCCCTAATGTCTGCAACCAGTTGCGAACTTACATGGTTTAGGCCGCAGATTCTGCCTCTGACGACCCATGGCTCCTGAATAAGCACCAGCCCCAGGTCAGACCTGGAGATCAACCTGCTGATGACAGCCGAAGCTGCCCTCGCGTGATGCAGGTTGATCTGTGCCACGCTGGTGGCCCCCATCCTTAGAGCTCCGTTTCCCCCTCCGAGAGCGTCAGATATGCCTCTGGGTGTCTGCTCATCATCGGACGGCTGCTCATCGCTCAAGTGGTCTACCTCGCTGCGCACGTGAAGCTGCGACAGATCCGAGGCCAACTCGGCTTCCCAGGCTGCGATGGCCTCGGCTGCTGCTGCCTCGTCGGAGGGGCAGGTGGGTGCTGCCTTGGCTGCTTGCATTTTCGCAGCCGTCTCTGACCCGGCTTGCTTTTAGTGTAGCCGGCACTTCAGTTGGCCGAATCTTACGAAGCTTACCAGCATGTCTCTGCTTTTGAGACGCGTGAGGGCCTCATCCTCCAGCCCAAGCGTTAGCACCTTGCCGCCCTTGGTTTCAAGGCGCCTGAGCACGCACCACATCTCGATGAGAAGACCTTTGTTCTGCTCAGTGAGCAGCCCCAGGGATCTCTCCACCTTCTCCCCAGCCGTGCGTGGCAGGTAAATTGTGACGATGTTGGATTGCGGGATTTTCCCTTGCGGGCAAGTGCGTAGTACTGCACCCATCGCGGCACTGATGCTGGGCACTTTCAGCTCCAGCCACTTTCTGGCATCCTCGTCCAGACAGTCCACTAGAACCAGACCATCCCTGAATTGGATGCCATTGAAGTTGAGGCTGGCGGTCCAGCCCTTCCTCATCTCCTCGAAAAGGGCTGTCTCGACCACCGACAGCTCCTCCTTGCTCAGCCGCTTCCTCTTGAAGTCACGGGCCAGTATGGCTAGGTTAATACCCTTGGCTATACTGGCGTACGTGGCCGCCTTCGGTCGCTTCAAACCAAGTGAGGTTCCTTTACCCTCAGGAGCTGTGTTGCCTCTGCCCTTCGCTCTCTTGAAGTCCTCCATGGGGAGTTCTGTTGGCGACGTATGGTGGAGCTGTCGCTTTCATCCCGCCACGGCCTGGCCGCCACCACGCTCTACTGGAGACACGGTCGGGGCCCGTTGCTCCTGTGCACGTCTGCGTGCCTCTTCAGGTTTGAAACCACGCTCGAGGTACCTGAGGTACCATTTGCGGGTCGCCAGAGCCGCCAGGCTGGCCTGGTGCCGGTAGAGGCGTCTTATTCTGCAGCCTCTTCTGATGAACAGAAGAGGGTGTTGCGGCGTCTCCCCCGCTTGCTACTTTAGCCCGCAGGGCAGCCACCGGCGCAGTGCCAGGCACTGCAGACCCACCCCCTACGTCCGATCGTATGGTGTCTTCCTTGACCGCCACTGGAGACTGTAAAGTCTCTACACTCTTAGAGATGCTCTGCTTCGGGGACGAGCCCTTCGGCTGAGCATTGCTCTTGGCGTTAGGAGCCTGGCCCCTGCGCAGCGTCAGCTTGCCACCTTCGTCCAGAGCCGCCCCTTCCATCCGCTCTGCTGTCTGTGTAGCGGTTAAGCCCCGCATGTTGTTTAAAAGTTTATTTGTGTCCATAAAAAAAACCCACGAATGTAGGGGAAAGTAGTACCGGCGTGTCATAGCCCCCACTAACACGCCGGGGCCAGGTATGCTCACCGAGGCGGCCAGGTATCGGTGAGGCTCCGTTCAAATACAGTCGGATACCCCTGACTGCAAACCAGCCAATGAGCACGGACCACATAACACTCTGGCATTAGGGGGGTGAGGTGGCACCCTTGCTTTAGGACGTCACCTCTGCCCTTTGTGAGATGTACACAAGACAATAGTAAAAGTGTAAGAACAAGCGGCCAACCCCAAAAAATTTGAGGCGCTTAATAAAAGGAAAAGGCTTGAGACTCTATGTGTTTTTATGAAGAGAGGTTATGGTGTTTTCGCGCGTTGACCTATAGCTAACCCATGTTCGCCGAAATACAATCTACACGACTAGAGGCACCAATGCAAAGGGTCTCTCTAGTCGCCCAGTTGTTTAAGCAACACCCCCCGGATGTAAGACGATTTTCATTGGACAGACTGAGATCTGTACCCCGGCGAAATAACTTCTTTACAAGTGGCGCCCGAGCAGGGACTTAAAGTGAAAGAGATGTAATACAATTTGGAAGTAAAAACCCCAAACGTGTTACTATGAAGTGAAAATCGCGAAAGTCGTACATACCAGGTCATACCCCGAAGGTCGCCTGCGCGTTAAAAATTAATAAATAAAAAACCGGAAAGCAACGGCGCGGGTCATAAAAGGTGCCAGATGGTAATTTCTCGCCAAATGTGCAATTGTCACGACAAATTATTTTTTTTGGTGTGTGCTAAGCAGCGAATCGGTCTGCGCATAGAGTGCACGTGCAGCGAAAATGACGGTGGAAACGGACGCACCGACTAAGCAAACGGGACTTGCAAAACGTTGGCCTTGAACTTTTAGCTGGAAAAGGCTAAATCGCGCGTAGCGCATCTAGTGGTGAGAAAGTTGAACACAACAGAGCAGCGCGAGCGCTGACGGTTAAAGTGCAGCACGCGCCAGAACCTCAAAATTTTAATGGGTTTTGGGTGTGGTTACTGAGCGCGGTACAGTAAGACGAAATTAAAAAAATAGCATACAAAAAAAAAATAATTTAATAAAACGGAAAATAAAACGGAAAAAATTTTAATGTCAATACGACAAAAATTACGCTGCTCCAGAGTAAATTAAATTTAATCAAACTGAACATTTTTAATTAAATTTTAAATCAATTAAAACTTATTAAACCGAAATTTTTAAACCAATTAAAAATTTATTAATATAAGAATAACGGAAAAACAAAATTTAATTTAACTACAAAAAAAAGTAATTGAAATTAAAAAAAAAAAAATTTTTTAAAAAAATTTTATTGACAAAAAAATATATTAAAATTAATCGAACATAAACAAATTAATTAAACAAACATTTTAAATTGACAAAAATTTTAATTTAATTTAATCATATACGAATAATTAAAAAATAGTTGATTGATAAAAATTAAATTTAATTAACGGACAAATCAACGAAAATTGCGAGCAACGACCATGGAAAACAACATTGTTTGGGGATGCGGACAAGACAAAAATCGGAATCCGGCTTACGTTATCAGTGTCGCTCACAGAATTGCCACCACCACCCAGCCCTGAGCGGTATAATGATGGATTGACCCCAAACATACATGTAGTGCCGCCTGTATGATCGTCTGTGACTACTAGGTGGATCAAAAACCATTAGGGGGTCTCGGGTGGGAACTCTCGAACTGCCGCCAGCAGTATATGGTCGTCCCTGATCAGCTCAGGAAATGGGGAATTAAGTTCGATGGTTACCTTGACCCACTCGTATTTATAGAAACGCTGGAAGAACGCACCCAAACTTACGAAGTGGATCTCAGTCGCAGGTATAGAACGATGAGTGAGGCTTTGACCGGCATGGCGGGTTGTTGGTTCTTAACGAGCGCATTCTGGGATGTGACGTGGGGAATGTTCAAAAGAGAATTTTTAAAATTTTTCCTGACTCCCCAATACTTTAACAAGCTAAAGGAAGAGATCAGGGCCCGCCGACAACCCGCAGGTTAGAGGAACAAAGCGTATGTAGTCAACCTAAAGAAATTAATGCGCAACGCCGATTATAGTCCTGAGAAGGAAATGAAAAGGGTTTACAAGAACCTTTCTCGGGAGAATGTTGCTATTTGCGTCGTACAGATTTCACGATTTTATCTCAGTTGCGGTGTAGAGCGGGAAACGGGCAGCCGCGTCATCCGGAGTGGGATCGGATGGGCACCGGCGCGAATCAGTCCCGGAACTAGCATGCCCTCTCAGCGTCGAAAATAGTCGCATAGTCACCATGATGAAGGTCGGGGAACAAATGGCGAAGGCGACGGTCGACACCGGAGCCACAAGTAGTTTCGTAATTTCTTTAAAAATATAGAAGCAAAGGAGGGGAATCAGAGCGACCGCAAATACTCACTTAGGAGACGGTTCAAAGGTAGCAATAAAAAATTCGTTGAAAATTATGGTCAGGTTGACTAGCAAAGAGGTACCGATGGACATGGTCGTAATGCCATCCATGTTAGACAGTCTAATCCTAATGATGGATTTTCTATGCAAGATGAGGACAACCATGCAGTGGGGAGAGGCGAGGTTAATCCAGAAGAGCGCCGATGCGCCACCTGCGGCGATCGAAAGAGCCGAGCTATGGCCAGAGGGAGAAAAGGAGCAAAAGAAACGAGGTACCAGAGGCGGGAAGCGAGAAAATCTCCTGGGGACACATCGCAGCGAGGACGCCACGCTAGCCAAGTAAGAAGCCGACAGAGAAGCAGTTAAAGTCGTCAAGGAGCCATCGCTGCGTCAGGTAGGAAGTACAGGAGTCGAGGCACCACAAGGAGGAGACCCCAAAGCAGGAACATCACCGGAGAGAGACGCCACTCTAGAATCGGTATGGCCAGCGGACTTGGAACCAGTCACGCAGGAATTCTTCACGGCGGAGTTGCAAATGTTCAAGGGGTTGAAGGGCGAATCCAACGTAGCTGAGCATCGGATCATCATGAACGACGACAAGCCGATCAAGCGAAGGTACAGGTGAATGAATTGATAGAGGCGGAGGCAATTTAGCCGTCGAGCAGTCCACAAACGGGCGCCCATAATGCTCGACGAACGAATGGAGAATGTGCATGGACTATAGGCACATTCCTTACTGGAAGCATACCCCGTACTCAGGATAAATTATATTCTGGAAAAGTTGAGGCACGCACGCTACATCTGTCTAGTAAGATTTGAAGCACGGGTACTGGCAAATCCAAATTGGTCACGGTAATAGGCCCGTAGATGGATCCCACCTACTGGGACGACATCATAGTGATCAGCACCACGAAAGAGCATTACCAAGCAGACCTGAGAGAAGTATTTCGTGGGTGAGGGAGGCTAATCTTAAGCTTAATCGGAACAAGTGTTTGTTTTGCCAGAGGAAGCTTTAATACCTAGGGCATCTGGTGAGCGAGAAAGGAATCCAGACAGACCCCTCAAAGGTGGAAGCAATGACTAACCTTAAGGCACCCACAACATAAAAAGAGCCCAGACGATGCCTAGGAAGAGCGTCGTGGTACCGCTGATTCGTGCCAAATTTTACAACAGTGGTGCAGCCAATGACAGAGCTGTTGAAGAAATCCCGAAAGTGGTCGTGAAATGAGGAGCAACATGCCGCATTAGACAGCCCGAAGAAGTGTCTTACGTCCGCTTCTGCCCTGACACGTAGGGAGTTTGGAGAAAAGTTCACGTTGGAGATGGACGCGAGTTACTACGGCCTGGGCGTTGTCCTCACAAAAATGGAGTGCTTTGCATTCGTCTGAGCGATCAGCAAATTTAAATGCCATCTGGAGGGATAGCGATTTGAGGTGGCCACGGACCACATGGCATTAAAATGGTTAGATTCGATAGAGAGCTCCACGGGTAGAATCGCGCGCCGGGCGTTAGAACTACAGCAATAGCAGTTCGAGGTTAAATACAGGAAAGGAAACTCAACGTGGTGATAGACGCTTTGTTGCTGAACGGTTCCCGGAGGGTGGATTCAAAAGATGCTGAAAAAATAAGCCAAGAAAGCATCCAAGTATACGGATTACATAGAAGAAAACGGACAGCCATACCGACACCTGGGTCACCGCACGGATGACGAAGACTACATCCCCTCGAAGCTCTGTGTATTCGAGGAACAAAAGAAACGAGCGCTACAAGAATGCCAAGACGCGCCGACGGATGGGCACCAAGGAGTCTGCAAGACGATCATGAGGTTTTCACAACATTACTACTTTCTGGGGATGTTCAGAGATGCAGCCAGGTATGTCAAACGCTGCGAAAGGTGCCAATTGTTCAAGACGGAACAAAAAAAGCCAGCCGGACTCATGCTTACCCGCCTGGTGGTGGAGCCAATGGCAGTTCTGTGCGCTGACTTTGTGGGCCCCTTACCACGATCGAAGTAATGTAACACAATGTTGTTCGTGTTTCATGACGCGTTCACAAAGTGGGTTAGAATTGGTCCCCCTGAGGCGAGCAACAGCAACCACGTTGCAAAAGGCTTTTCGAGAACGCATCTTTTGCCGGTTCGGAGTGCCAAAAAGGTTCGTCTGCGACAAGGGAGTGCAGTTCGCTAGTCGGATTTTCAAGGCTCTTTGAATTCCCTGGACGTGGAGATGGAACACACCGCCCCCATATTGCGCTCAGAAAAAACCCGAACGAGAGGACCAACAGGACAGTAAAAATACTTTTCTTGAAATCAAAGCTCGTAGGACCAGTTGATACCGGAAATCTCTTTAGCCGTCAACTCGAGTATAGCGGATTCGACAGGGTTTTCCCCAGCATTCTTGGTGCAAGGAAGGGAAACTCGTTGGCCAGCATCGTTCTACGAAGAGAAGACGCCAGGTACGGGAAGCACCCCGCAAACGCCAGAGGAAAAGGCAAATAGGCTATAGGAGGTATTCAACATAGCGCGAAGCAACAAACAGCTTCGAAGGAACAAGGGAGACCTACGATCGATGAGCTAGTCTTGTTAAGGACGCAAAAACTGTCAAAAGCTAGAAACGGATTTGCGGAAAAGTTAGCACCGAATTACGAGAGACCATACCGAGTGAAGCAGTTCGTCTCGCCAAATGTAGTGCGTCTGGCAAGAATTAGCGAATGTAGAAGCCGACTAACGACCATATCGCCGGCCAGCATAAACCAGCAGGACAGAACAAGCGAATTTTTCAATGTTTTTCTTCCACACCGCCTCATACTAACACACAGCTTTCCACGCTATACAGCAATAACATTCCTTATTAACATCCTAATAATTCACAACTACATATCTTTCAACAGAAAATGAACAACGATAAGAAGGGCACCACTCAGAAGGCACACCGAACTACCCTATGCGGTAGATGCCGAGGGCGCGCATGGATCCCGACGGTAGACCTACGTGCACATAGAAACTCTGACGGACACGTTGGATAGTTCCCACGTATTACAAATTATAAGGACGACAACAGTAATATCGGAAGCACAGGAGGAGGCGAAACTGGTCCCAATTCGCGACGAAACAGGCGAAGAGGATAACGAGGAGAAACCACCCCAGGCAATCGAATCCAAAGCAGAAGGTGCGCAAGAAGAAAGCGAGGAGGAAGGAATACTAATAAATGAGACGTTATATAGCAGAACGCACGCCCTGTTTGGATCCCTGTTCAACGGTCGGACGTTGCGTCGTGTAGTTCCACAGCCGGTCAGAGTCAGGAGTTTTCGGCTCCACCGCCGGAGAAGAACCACAACCCGGCAGGTATCGCCGGCAACATGCAGAATTCCAGAGAAGTTCTACCACACATTCCAAGAGACTGGACTTGCCACCCAAACAACCGCATAATAACAGATCAAGCAGTTGACGCTATACAGAGGCATCTATGGTATAGAGGAAGACGCGGAACACGAGAAAGGTTCTAGGTGACCGTGGGTGGGACCGCATACACCGTAGCCCAACATATCGTTGGCAGGGTCATGATCGAAAAGAAAGGGGCGGGGGGGTTTGTTTGAAGTAGGCCCGGCGGGAGCCTCCTACACATACACGATTCAAACTAGTTTTTACATATAAGTTAGACAATTTCGAAATGATTAAGAAACACAAAGGAAGCAACAGAAATGATTTGAATTAACTACTTCAAAAGATTTACATATGAGTTAAACCATTGTTTATTGTTATAGGTCACAACCACCAGATGAATACAAAACTTGAATTATTTTTAGTGAAAAATACATTAAAGAGAAAGAACATAGATGTACTGCCAATAAATTTAAGTTACATATAGTACGCTTTTCATAACACTAAATATTTAACGACTTAACATAAGAGGCGACAGCCAGGCCAGCGACAAAAGAGCGGGGCGCAAGCGCGCGCTCGTGTAGCGTGACTCAAATGCAGTGAGCAGCAGAAAAGGAAGAAGTGCGCTCAACTCAAGCTCGAGACCAGCAAATCAGTCGGCTTGGATTATCGAAATATAACAGACGCGATGGCGGGTTTAAGTGAGGCTTGAGTAAACGGGAATGGTAAAGGCAAATAGTGATCGATGCAGCAGATTTTCTGGCACGTCAACGGGCAATTCGGCGTATAATTTCTAACAAATATATATATACAAAAGACAAAAGTAAAAGTGTGAGAACAAGCATCCTACCCGAAGAAAAAAAAAAGGCGCTTAATAAAAGAAGGTTATAGTGATTTCGCTGGTCGACCTATAGCTACCCCTTGTTCGCCAAAATACAATCTGAGCTATACCCCTGCAAATGATTTCCTCGTACATTTCCCTAGTCGCCCAGTTTTTTAAGCAACACCAGCGGATGTTAGACGATTTTCACAACGCTTGCTTCCTTGTCACGAAGCGTCGCTGATCAAATATAAATATCTTGTGACGTGGGTCGTGGATAGACTAAGCAATGTACCTCGGCAAAATAACTACTTTACACTTCTCAAAAAAACCTTATACCACTTTAGATAAATAATACTTTAAAACAAAATATCTTATTATCGTTTGTAAAGAATCTTTTGTTTTTTAAAGTTCGAGTTTTATTTTAATTTCAAGTGAAACTAAAATGTCTGCAACATGCTTTGCACTTTCGCGCTCGCTCATATTTACTGAAGCAAAGGTAAAACCTGTCAAAACCAAGAGAAGTTCCCAAATGCGGAAACATGAGACCCGATAGGTCTCATGCTGGCTCATGCACAACAGCTTTGCTAAAAATTATCACATGATCAAATACATTTTTTACGGATTTTTAAGGCGTATACAAGCAGATATTCATTTTTACAAATGTTTATAGATAGATAGAGGGCAGAGACGGCGATTGTCTACGCAAATCAATTATATATTTGTTTCTGTGCGTTTGTAACATTTTTCGCTGGGCCTGCTTGTCGAGATTTTTGACATTTTTATACTCGATACCGAAGAGTATATTGGGTTTGAGCCATGTCCGTCACTTTTTCATTTTCGCCAGCCACCCGCATTTTAAAATGAGAAACACCTACTTCTTCCACAGTTTTTGAGCTTAGACCATATATTTTGATGCCACGCCAACTCATACTGCCCAGCAATCCCTCACCATCTTTAACCAACTTTGATCTACAGTCGTCGAATTTGGTAAGAAGATAGCATTTGACAATTTACATAGATCTGCAGCAAAAATTTGGATGCCAAGCCCGCCTATAACCCATCACCCCTCCGTCCCCCACCTTTTACAAGCGTTGAGCTAGAGTCGTCGAATTTGGTTGGAAGATAGAAATTGGCATCTCACATAGAACTGCAGCAAAATTTTCGATGCCTAGCCTAGCCATACCGCTTTCCGCCACCTGTTACAAACGTTGAGCTTGTCATCAAATATGGTTGGAAGACAGCAATTAACAACCACAAAAGATCTGAATCAAACAAATTAAACCCACGCCCATCCATACCGCCCCAAGCCTCCTTCCCAAAACTTGTACAAACTTTGAGGTAGAGTCTTCAAACTTGGAAGGAAGTTAGCAATTGACACCTTACAGAGATTTGCAGCTCAAATTTTGATGCCACGCCCACCCTGCTCCAGCCGTTCTAAATGACGTTGAATTGGTATGCACACCTTTAAATGTGCTGCATTTGCATAGATGCACACACTCAGTCAAATAAAAGTTTCAGGGCATACGCACTCTTTCGTTTTCGAATTCTATGACATTAGCCCACAATTTTGCCAACTCAACTACTATACAGCTATGCAAGGTTAGGTTAGGTAAGAGCGGTAGTGGCAGTTTGAGACAAACCCCTCACTCACGTAGGCCATGTATTGTCCCATTGTGATGCCGCGTCTTGACAAAGTCCACAGACACCGTCTACCCAGACGCAGAGTGTGTTACACCGTTTACGAGGGCGTGGTCCCACCTTGAGGCTCGAATAAAGGACAGGATATTTTTCGGTTAAGTATCCGCCAGTTGAGAGAGGTCCGATAAGAAGAAAGAACCAAGGTATCGATTTCACTTCTTGCAGAGAGCTGGGTAGTCGCAGAAGAGGTGGCAGACTGTTTCCTCTTCCTCCTCGTCTCGGTAGCTTCTGCAGAAATCATTAAAGTCTCGCTGTGTGAGTCCCCACTAGCCAGTGCCCCGTAACGGCCCTGATTACGGCAGCACAACCTAATCTATTTAAGTGAACAACGCCTAGGACCGCTTTTTACAGCGCGTTGGCCAGGTTTGCCTGGCAATCCTACCCGTGGCGGTGGTAAGTTGCCATCTCTTGTTTGCTTCAAGTTCGAAGTGCGATCGGACTCTTAGCTTGCAGCTGGCCATAGGGATACCCATGCTCTCCTTGTCTGTGAGGAGAGGCACGGTAGTACCATGCCTTGCCAGCTCGTCTGCTTTGTCGTTGCCCTCGATGCCTTTATGTCCGGGCACCCATATGAGGTGTATTTCGAACTGCTCGGCCATCTCCTTCAGAGATCTGCGGCAGTTTGTGACAGATATCGAGTTAGATGATATCGCCTTGAGAGATTTGATAGCCGCCTGGCTATCAGAAAATATGCAGATTCTGGCTGCACAGCAATTTATTTCGGAGATGCAGGAGAGTGCCTCATGTATTGCAGCGATTTCAGCTTGAAACACACTGCAATGGTCAGGGAGACTGAAGGATTTGTTAATGGATAGCTCATCGCAAAAGACGCCGCCCCCTATTCGGTCGTCTAGCTTTGAGCCATCAGTGTAAATTTTTATTGAGTTTGTCGGCCCTGGCGTGCCTAAGCACCAATCGTCCCTGGAGGGGATTAATGTATGGAATGGAGTTTTGGGGAATTCCTGAGGACGGCAATTGTCCGTGTTTTGGGTATAAGTGGGTTTCCCAAAAGAACCTTGGAGTGTCCGTTAGTCTGTTCGGACCACTGCTTTGTTTCCCTCATGCGTAGGGCAGAGAGAGTTGCTAGTATCTTCCCCAATTGGTCTATTGGCAGACGATTAAGTATGTTGTCAAGAGCTTCAATTGGGGTCGTACTGAGGGCTACTGTTGTGGTCAGTCCAGCGGCACGCTGTACCTTGCCAAGCTTGTGGACTAATTTCTTCTTTGATAGAGCTGGCCACCATACCGACACTCCGTACAGTAGGATAGGCCTTACGATGGCTGTGTACAGCCAGAGGGTGATGTGAGGTGCCATTCCCCATTTTAATCCAATGGATTTCCTGCATGTATATAGTGCGACTGAAGCCTTCGTAACTCGTTCCTCCGAGTTGAGGTTCCAGTCTAGCTTACTATCAAGAGTGAGCCCTAAGTATTTGGCTGATTTACTGAAGGAAAATTCTACCCCATTCAACGATGACGGTCTGAGGGGGGGAATCTTATACCTCCTAGTAAAGAGGACTAAGTCAGTTTTTTCTGGGTTCAGCCCTAGTCCATTTGATGTGGCCCATGAGGACAGTGTTTGAAGTGCAGTGGTCATGCATTCGCACAAGAATTGGGGATACTTGCCCGAGAAGGCTATGGCAACGTCATCTGCGTAAGCGATCACTCGACAGCTCCCTCCCTCTATAGAGCGCAGCAGGCTGTCTACCGCCACGTTCCAAAGGAGAGGGGAGAGAACACCTCATTGCGGGGTGCCTCTATTTACAGATCTGGATATGGTTGAGGACCCCAGAGTGGCCCTGACTATCCTGCTCTTGAGCAGTTGATCAATCAGTCCCACAATGCGGTGTCCCACCCCCAGCCCTGACAATGCTTCGGTGATCGCCCACGGTACGACGTTATTGAAAGCGCTCTCAATGTCTAGAAAAGCTATAAGGCAATACTCCTTGTGTTGGAGTGCTTTTTCTATTGTGGAGACTACAGCATGAAGTGGTGTCTCGGTAAATTTGCCTTTTTGGTAGGCATGTTGTGCTTGGGAGAAGTGATCGGTCTTGATCGTATCTCTAATATATAAGCCCAGCACCCTTTCAAGTGTCTTGAGTAGGAAGGATGTTAGGCTTATGGGTCGGAAATCCTTGGGGGTCGTGTGTGAGGCTTTACCCGCCTTGGGAATGAAGACAACTTTAGATTCGAGCCATGGCTTGGGGATCGTACCTGTTGTCAGGGTATCTGAGAAAATTTTTTGAAGCCAGTTTATAGCGATGTCCCCTGCATACTGCAGTTGGGCTGGGATAATTTCGTCCGGCCCAGGGGACTTGAAGGGTGAGAAGCTACGAATAGCCCTCGAGATGATATCTCTGGAGAATAAGACGGTGGAAACGTGTTCCTGAAATTCTCTTTGGATAGGGGGTAGTGGTACTTCAACTGAGCATCCGGGAAAGTGGGTTGCCATCAAAAGTTCTAGTGACTCTAGACTGGTCGTTGTCCATGAGTCATCAGGTTTTTTGAGGAAGCCTATGGTTGCTTGAGTACTTGAGAGAACCTTCCTGAGCCTTGCTGCTTCAAAGCAAAAATTTTGCTATGAGGAGCGTTTAGCTTGTCTAAGATTCTTTTTGAAAGTGGATAAGTTGGCTTTGTAGAGACTCCATGATTGGTCGTCTCCCCTCGACTTAGCTCTTTTAAAGAGCTTTCGCGAGGTTTTACGAAGCTCGCCTAATTGCGAGGACCACCATGGTGGTTTTGTTTTGCCTCTTGGTTTGCTCTGGGGGCATGTCGTATTTAGGGCGGACTTGCATGCCTCCGTGATCTTGCTTGTGAGTAACTCTTTGTACTCGGGAGAGGGGAGTCACGCTGGGGGATGCTCTGGGATTAGCCTTTCGAGGCATTCTTTGAATTTGGTCCAGTTTGTACGTTTAACGTTTCTGCACCATTTGGGTCTGGGTATGTCAAGACAGAACTCTATGTCGATATACCTATGGTCAGAGAAGGAGTGCTCTGAGAGTACCCTCCATTTTGTTAGTCGTTTATAGAAGGAGCTTGTGGCTAGCGTCATGTCTAAGACCTCTTCCCTATTCTTTATAATAAAGGTAGGGTCGTTACCTATATTACAAATGTTTAAATTTGTTGTTAAAATATAATTGAAGAGTAACTCACCCCGTTCATTTATATCCGAGCTGCCCCACTGATGGTGGTGAGCGTTGGCGTCGCAGCATATTACTAGCTCCGTATGCGTCAATTCGCAGTCAGCAATTAACGCCCGTAGTCGTTGCTGTGGTAGGGGCCCCTGGTGGTCGTGGGCCATGTAGGTAGAGCTAAGTCTGACCTGTCCAGACTACAGTTCAAGGCATACAGCCATGTTGTCACTATCGCTGAAATCAGGAAGCAGAAAAATGTCTAGGTGTTTTCTTGCTAGAATGCAGGTGCGGACTTTACCTTCGTTGCGGGCTACAAGTAGCTTGTAGTCCTGAGTCCCCAGTCCAGAAACCTTGCCACCACAGACCCAAGGTTCCTGGATGAGGACAATGTCTGCTCCGCATTGGCTTATGCGGAGCAGAAGAGCGGCTGCAGCCGCTTTACAGTGGTGGAGGTTGATCTGGAGGAATGTCAGAGACATCTTCCGTTTTCAACTCCACTACTGTGAGATTAGCCTCGTCGTCTGTATCCTCTTCGAGGCTGATCATTTGGGCCGCGTCAGCAAGTTCAGATACTTCCTGACCGGCCTGGCCGTCACTCGCCTTAGCTGCCGGCGCTTCGCTTGTGATTTTACCATTGGCGGTGGTATCATCAACGACAGCAACCGGCAGTGGCTGGTCCAAGAGGGCAGCAGTGTCTTGTGCCACCGGTGCGTCCTCCAACCCGGACGGCTTGCTGGCTGTATCAGAGCGATAAACTTTTATCGCAATTGGCTTGAAGCCATAGTGAGCCGCCCCGTTAGTTGCGGCAAGAGTCTCGGCTGACTCATCATTAATGACGAGGATTATCTGTCGGCTGTTGCCTTCAGGCGCCTCGACTTTGGCAATCCTCCAATTCTGAGTAACCAGGTCTGGGTTACTCATCTGAATGAGCTTAAGAATTCGCTTAGGCTCCTCTGGCTTAGCAGAAACCCAAGCTCTCGCTCTGGGTGGACTTGGCACGTCTTTCCAATCGACCGCCTCGAGCTTCGCCCCGGGGTAGACTTCCCCCAGCAAGGCCACCGCTTTTTTATAGAGCTCTGCCGATGTGTCATCCTCGCAGGCTATCTCTTTGATATTGCCCTGATGCCACCCAGCATCAGAGCAACGAGGCGGCGGTCCACCAGACCGCTCCATTAGGTTGACTACCTTGTCCTGCAGCTCATTCTCGATGGCCCCCCACTGGTTCCGCGGGATATGGCCCTCCTTGTGGCCCCTGTCCCCTGTCGAGGACCCCTGTCGAGGACCCCAATTAGAACCTTCCCCTTTTCGGCTTCAGCGAAGGACCGAGTGAGCGGCTGTGGATGCGGTGGTTGCCTGATCCGCTTGGCTTGCGGAGCCTGCTCCTCCACGGAGCGTTGACGCTTCTGCTTGGCTTTTGCAGAAGTCGGGATTGCGGGCTTGAAGTCCGGCAGTATGGTCTTGGCCGACTCGACGAGTTTGGTCCCATCGGGAGACAACTGCTGGCCGCTCAAGTTTTGCTGCAAAATTTCTACAGCCCGCCTCCGGTCTTGTATCGGAGGTTTATTTGTTGCCGTTAAGGCGGACCCCCGGGACGATCGCCTGCGTCGCTGACCTGGAACTCACTCATAATGGCGATATGAATGCGTCCCCCCACAGTGTTATTCCCCTTGTTTCTACAACTGACTGACGGCCGAACATAGCTATGCAAATGGGCAAACAAATTCCGCAAGTGTATGTAGTAGTACATTTGTCGATGTCATTTGCCGAACAGAAAAAAAATTTTAAACATATCAAAACTCGTGGCAAAGCGAGTTCAGCAGGAAATTGAACAAATGCACATGCATACAAAAACAAATGATTTTTGATCTGTTTTCCATGGAGAGTTTAACAGAGACGGTCGTGTGTGGGGCATAGTTTGGAAGCTTGACATCAAAAGTTTAGCTTCAAATCTTTTTGGGCTGTCAACATCTATCTTCCTACCAAATTGGGTGACTCAAGTTTAAAAACTCAAACGGTATTAAGTTTTGGTCAAATTTTTTTGAGGGTCATCACCTATCTTGGTAACATTTGTGCTGGTTCTAGTTTAACAAGTAGAAACTCGATACCACTAATAATACCGATAAAAAGAAACCTGATTGTAATGGAAAGCAGATTCGGCAGGGGTGTACGCTGCCTCAAAGATTGAAGCACGCAGATGGGGAAGGATAAAATCAATATCCTTCCAAAGTTGGTGACCATAGCTTAAAATTTGTAAATGGTGGGGAAAGGGTGGCTGGCGGTGGTATGGGTGGCGTGGCATCTGAATTTGCTGCAGATCTTTGGGTGTCGTTAACTTTATCTTCCTACCAAACAAGGGCAGTATAGAAACGCTCGCGTCCAAAGTTTTTATGAATTTTTTTGGGGGTCGTCATCACCTATTTTGACGCCAGACTTGGTGGCTCTAGCTCAAAAAATGTGGAAGATATAGGTGTTTCTGATTTCAAAATGCAAGTGCGCTGGGTATGGGGGGTAGTGTGTCCCAAAAAAATGAAAGTGTTTTTTTTTTAACGCATTCCCTCTTATTTTGTTTGAATGGTCTCAAAACATCTAAGAATAAAGTTTCGTCTATTTAGAATAACGGCAACCCGTGCCGAGTTGCGCGGAAACATGTCGATACGTGTATAGTACGGCGCTCGCGAACTCTCGCATTGATCGCCACTAAACTGACTGGTGAAGCATGTGTTTATGCACGAACACAACACCCAAGAAGGAATGAGAAACGGCTCTACACAGTTCCGTTATATTTTGTCTCTATTCCCTTTTGATATTTGCTATGCATGTGTCAATATCAAATGTTACTTTTGCCTATACACATTTTAACAATTATTTATCGCGTTGTTTTCGTGTAGTCAACATGTCAGTGGAGTTACGAAGTTCCAAAAAGGAGATATTTTTAATAGGGGAAGTAAAACATCAAATCACCGGTTCTAAACTTCCCTCTAACGGGCAAGTACTGGCAGTTTTGTTTTATAATATTCGTGAAGTTCATTTAAAAGTCAATGAAAGTGCAAATCTGACAATTCGTGAGTGTATTATTTATTGGGAAAAGTCACGTATACCGACTAGATCAATACCTAACTGTGTTAAGAAACTAGTTAATTTATACCAAGTTTGGAGAGAATTGCAAAAAAATTCGAAAAAAACACAAGAAGTGTTTGAACGGCGTCGACAGGAGTTTGTTTCAAACTTAAATATCTTGTTTGACATCGCACATAAAGATGCTCTTCAACTGATTAAAATAAATGAAGATAAGATCTTCTTGCAGCGCCAAAGAGAACCAGGTCGGCCCGGTCACTTAGCCGGAGTGGACAAAAAACTAACAGACAAAGAGGAAAAGACGCGCCTTAGAATCATCGAGGAGGAAAAGCGACGTGCTAAATATCTTTCATCCTTAGCACCATCGACATCATCTGGTGAACCACAACAAGAAAACTCATCTTCTGATTCTGAAATAATAGAATTAGAAGAAAATAGGCCCAGCGCAAGAGGAGCCTCCGCTCAGCCCGATAAAACTTCTATGCGGAAAAATATCATTACTCCGAAGTTAGTTGCCGCATTAGACAGGTATCAACTAAGTGTGAGGGATTCTGTTTTTATAATTGAAGCTTCTATTGAGGCTCTGGGGCACAATACGGATGAATTCCCTATAAGCAAGTCCTCCATCCATAGAATTCGTACGGAAATGCGAAAAGAACGGGCTGAAGCTATAAAAGTTGATTTTCAAAACAAGGTCCCGGACACGGTAACTGTCCACTGGGACGGAAAGCTGTTGCCAGCTATAGATTCACGTAAAAGTAAAGAAGAACGCCTACCCATAGTTATTACATACGATAATAAAGAACAAATAATTGCTGTTCCTAAATTGGGCAGGTCGACAGGAAAGGAACAGGCAGACGCAGTTTGGGATGCTGTTACGAACTGGAACCTTGAAGACAAAGTGCAGATTCTCTGTTGTGATGAGCATGTGTGCTTCTCGAACAAAAACTGGGTAGAGAATTGCTTATTTTTGCTTGCCGTCATCACGTTTACGAATAAGTACTGAAAGGCGTGTTTGAAGCAAAAATCAGTCAAGTAACTACAAGCTCAGACATCCCATTGTTCGAAAAATTCCGAGAAAACTGGAAAAATATCTATCCCAAGAAAATACAAAGCTGTACAGAAAAGCTATCTTGTTTCAATCTTTTGGAAATTGGCAAACTGCTAGAATTCTACAGAACTGAGTTAACCAAAGAAATCGTTAGAGATGACTATCGCGAACTAATTGAGCTTTCAATTATATTTCTTGGCGGAGATTCAGAGAATAAATTTAAGATACGGCCTCCAGGTGCTATGCACCAGGCTCGATGGATGGCGAGAGCCATTTATTCATTAAAAATATCGTTACTTAGCTCTCAATTGAGAATTTCAAACAAGGATAAGACAGCTCTGTTGGACGTATGTCTGTTCATCGTGACATCCTACGTAAAACCCTGGCTCCAATGTATTTTAGCAGTAAAGGCGCCTTATCAGGATTTGAGTTTTTTGAAGGCCATGAAAGCTTACGAAACAATAGACACAAACATTTCAAAAGCAGCCTTACAGAAGTTTTGCCAGCATTTGTGGTATTTGACAGATGAAGTATCTATTCTGGCTTTATTTGATGATGATGTCGATCTAGAAACTAAAGTAAAAATGATTGCTAACTTAACTAAAGAAAACCTAACAGCCCACAATAAACGTTACATTGCATCCAAAGAAGAAACCTGTGGCCCACTTTTTGGTACGTTAAATAAGCTTTGATTTTGTTCTTTTACTAAGTTTGCTATAGGTTTACTTGTTAACTAATCTATCTGTTTTAATTTCAGAGAAAAACATTGATGACTTCGTCTCTGTCAAAAGCAAGTTCCTGTTTAATCGACTCCAAGTTGACGACAGTTTTCTCAACAAGTGCCCCTCTTCGTGGTCAAATGATGATTCGTTTCAACAGGCTAAAAGGAAGCTGCTAGGACTGAAAGCAATTAATGATACGGCAGAAAGAGCTGTTAAGTTAATGCAAGACTTCCATGGTTTGATCACTGTTCAAGAGGAGCAAAAACAAATTTTATTACGTTGCGTACAAGAACACAGACATGTATATCCCGACTGTAAAAAGCAAACATTGAAAAGAAAATTTGTTAATTGATGTCTCTTTTATAATAAATATGAAATATGCGTTTTATTTTTATTTATTTAATTAATCTAAAAATTAAATTAATCTTTTCTCTAAAGTGAGCCTACAGCTCTCATAAACTTAAACTTTGATATCAAGTCGGCACGGGTTAGTGTCCTCCGATCTCAATAATGTTTTATATTTAAGTTATTAGAGTCAAATGAAAAAAAAAAATAGAGGGTATGCGTTTTGAAATTCCGAAAAAAAAAAAACCATTTAGCCTGGGACACTCTAATGGGGGGCGTTGCTTAACAACATTGAAGCAGATCTTTGGGTGTCGTTACTAGCTATCCTCCTACCAAATTTTGTGACTCTAGCTCAAACATTTTGGAAGATACACGCATTCCAGTTTTTAAGGAAGCGTTGGGGCGGTTGGGCGAGGAATCCAAAATATCGATGCATATTTTCTTGGGTCTTCGTCTATGATGGCACTAAATTTGGTGGCTCCAGCCCAAAAGCTGTGAAAGATATAGGCGCTTTTGATTTAAACCTGCGAGGGGTTGGTGGCGGAATGGGTGGGCGGGACTCCAAAATTTTTGATGCAGATTTTTTGGGGTTATTAGTAGCTTTCTTCTGCAAAAAGTTGATAGTTTGTCGATTTTGAGTTAGCGAATTTATCTATGTGCCAGCCCCCAAGTTATTGTAGAACCCCAATCTTGACACATTAATTTACTATGCCATAGATAAAGACATTTGCAAAGTTTGAAATATCTTACTTAAAGGGTGTGGAAAAAAGTTGCAAACATACAGACGAACAAAAACCATGACGAACATTGCACAAACCTAATATACTATTTACCCTCGGTATCGAGTAAAAAAAACTGTGTAGATACACGAAAACCAGTTTATTAGATGTGGGAGGCTCGGAGCGTTTTTTGTAGGCGTGGCACCCAAACTTCTGATGCAGATCTTTTGGGGTCGTTACCAGCTACCCTCCTTACAAATTTAGTGACTCTAGCTGAAGAACTGTGGGAGATATAGGCACTTGATTTAAAAATGCGCGTGGGTGGGTTCAAAATAAGCTTGGCTTTGAAATTCGATGCAGTGTGATTGGGTCACTTGACACTTTATCTGTCCCGGCCATAGATTAAGATATTTAGAAAGTTTCAAGTCACTTGCATGAGGGTGTCTAAACGATTGCGTTCATATAAACGGGCGGGCGGACAGACACCATACCGGACACTGTACAACGCCAAAATAGTCTTTACCTTCGGCATTGAGTATAAAACAGACCAACTGCTAGTTATCGATTTTATTGGTTTTTATTTTTTGCGTTCATAGCGGAACTTATAAACGGAAGCACTGTCTTCATTGCTAGCGCTCAGCTTATTTGGCTTTAGCAGGCGAGGCTGTTTGAGGGTGTTCTTTAGTTGCAGCTCCCTTTGTACAATGCTGAGCTCACGTTCGCGCTGCTCCCGATTTTTTAACTCGCTCTGCAGCTGCTGCCTGTGCGTTCCAACACAAATAACCTGCTTGAGATAGAAAACTTGGTTAGCTCGAATGTTGTTATAATTTTGTTTTTCAATCAGCATTTACTAGACTTTCTACTGCTGCTGACTTTAAGCGTTTTCCTGGTGTTGCCGATATCACCCCTTGATTGGCATCCACATTGTAAATGGCGACGCGTTTGTTGTTGCTACTTTTGTCAGCATCAACATCGACCAGCGTAAGTTCCATATGCACGTACTTGAGATCCTGAGTAGGCATAAGTCCCACTTGGGCTAGCGCGACTTTGCCATTGGCGTGCTTTTCGCGATGCACATAACCAGTGAGCTTAGAGGTTATCATGTGGTGGTAGAACTCATCGGGATTTTTGTTTAACGCGTGCTTGTGCAGCAGCTTTATTGTGTTCTCCTTTTGCTGTTCGACGATGGCGCGATTGATATAGTCTTGCCTTTTTTCAAGCAGACCGAGATGCTGGCGCACATCGGGCTGGTGACGTTCACGATGCTCTTTTTGGTTGTTTTTGAAAGCCTTCTTCCAAGAAGACATATCTGCTTATGAACTGTTTATTAAACAAAACCGTGTAGAAAAAACAGCAGCTAGACACCGGCGTTGCTGCATAAGTTGCCGTCTCTTTATATCGAAAAACAGTAGTTCCACCTACAGCATTTGGCAAATGTAATGTGGTGAACACACTACGGGTCATGCGTTAAACGGCAAGAAGAAGCTTCTTGCCCATACAAATAGCATATGGGCCTAGTGGTGACAAAATTTTGCGTTTAGTTTGGACGTAGTTGCGTGTATTCTATTTACGTAACTTATACATTCGATTGACTCAAAAGGAACTGCCCATTTCGTATATCGTTCTCAACTATCACCACTAATATAAAAACGACGTTTGCCGGCAAATATTTAACATTTCGCAAGTAAAAGGTAAGCAATTGTTTATTTTCAAACATTATATTATGTTTAACCCATTGTAACTTAATTACAGGCTATGATAAGAGATTTTTGTGGTTGACTGCCTCCACAAAAGCTCTAATAGAACTTTGGCAAGAGAATATTAATGGGTTGCGGGGAGCCAGGAATAACTCCCATATTTATAAGGAAATGACGGAGAATGTGAAGGAGTATGGACCATCGCACGTGGAAACCAAAAACAAGCTAAATAACCTTATGCAAAGATACAGGCAAGATAAAACAAATGACAGTCTTTTGATTAACTTATGTTAATTACTTATTTAAATAGATGTGTTTATAGGGCTGAATGTGCAAAGATGGGATCTCCCGGTGGCACGCCATCTTCGAGGGAGTATTTTGAGAGCGCGGCCAGCGTATGAAACATGTCGGACACTGTGGGCTACCATCCCATAGCCGATAGCCTTGGTAATATATTGAACAAAAACTATTACATGTATTTAAAATTATACATAGCAATTCTTACAGACTTCTCGCAATTAATTGAAGATGTGCCCAGTGTTAATGACAGCTTGATGACAGAGTCGTCAAGTTCAAGGGGAGCGCAAATTGGCGGTGATGGAGCGAATGGCAGGAGATTCAGCCAACTTTCAAAAAGAATTGTTGAGTCTCCTTAAAGCCCGTCATGCGGAGTAGTAAATAATAAAATCTAAAATGAATTTAGTATTATTAAAATAAGAATAGTAAAGTAGTTATAGTACAGATCTCAGTCTGTCCACGGCCCACGGCACAAGATATTTATATTCAATATCAGGGAACGCTCGCGAAATGGAGGTAAGTGTTGCGATATTCGACCCGATGTTTTGAGCCAAGTGCAGCAAACGAGCGTCTCAGCAGTTAGGGGTCGTACAAGGTCAACCTTTGTACTGTCGCCTCCAGTCGCGCAAATCGCGCTGTCACTTTGTTAAATGCCGACCACCGATTTCTTTTGCTGGAAGGGTTTTAGCTGTGCTACGCTTGCGATTCTGCTTTTTCGATCCCCGTCTTTTGCCAAACGGGGAGACGAATTTCTTCACCCTGTATGGCCCCTCATACTTCGGTGCTAACTTGGCTGCGAATCCGTCGCCGACCTTCGAGAGTTGGTGCGTCCTCAACAAGACCAGTTCGTTGATCGTCGGTCTCCATTCCCTTCGTCTCAGGTTGTAATTTCTACATTGGTCCTTTGAAGCTCGCTGCTGGTTGCTTCGGGCTATGTCGAACACCTCCTTTAGCCTATTTGCCCTTTGTTCTGGCGTTTGCGGTGTGATTCCTGTACCTGGCGTTTTCTCCTCGTACAACGTTGCTGGCAAGCGAGGTTCCCTTCCTTGCATCAAGGATGCTGGGGAGAATCCTGTTGAGTCCGCGATGCTCGAGTTGACGGCTAGTGATATTTCGGGTATCAACTGGTCCCACGAACTTTGATTTCCAGAAATATATTGCGCGATCATCATCTTTACCGTCCTGTTGGTTCTCTCGGTCGGGTTCTCCTGAGGGCAGTATGGGGCGGTGTGTTCCATCTCTACGCCAAAGGAGTTCAAATACGCTTTGAAAATCCGACTTGTGAACTGCACTCCGTTGTCACAAACAAACCTCTTTGGCACTCCGAACCGGCATAAGATCCGTTCGCGAAAAGCCTTCTGCAACGTGGCCGCTGTTGCTCGTCTCAGGGGAACCAATTCCACCCACTTTGTGAATGCGTCGTGAAATACCAATAACATCGTGTTACCTTGTTTTGATCGCGGTAAGGGGCCCACGAAATCTGCGCACGGAATTGCCATTGGCTCCGCCACTTGGAGGGTTAGCATGTGTCCGGCTGGCTTCTTTTGTTCGGTCTTGAACAGTTGGCATTTTTCGCAACATTTGACATACCTGGCTGCATCTCTGAACATCCCAGGCCAGTAGTATCGTTGGGACAGCCTCATAATCGTCTTGCGGACTCCCTGATGCCCGGCCGTCGGCGCGTCGTGGCATTCCAATAACACTCGCTTTCTTTGTTCCTCGCTAACGCATAGATCCACGGGATGTAGTCCTCGTCATCCGCGCGGTGGCCCAGGTGTCTGTACAACTGTCCGTTTTCTTCCACGTAGTCTGTATACTTAGATGGTTCCTTAGCTATCTTTTCCAGCATCTTTAGAATCCACCCTCCGGGGAACTGTTGAACCACGGCTTGCTGGAGCTGCTCCAACGGGTCTCGTGACAAAGCGTCCGCCACCACGTTGAGCTTGCCTTTCCTGTATTTGACGTCAAACTGGTATTGCTGTAGCTCCAAAGCACAGCGTGCTATCCTTCCTGTGGGGCTCTCAATTGAATCCAACCATTTCAATGCCATGTGGTCTGTGACCACCTCGAATCGGTATCCTTTCAGATAGCATTTGAGTTTTCTGATCGCCCACACGATCGCCAAGCACTCCTTTTCTGTAGCCGAATAGTTCGACTCGGCCTTTGACAGCTTCCGGCTGGCGTACGCTATGACCTGCTCCTGCTTATCAATGGTTTGCGTGAGTACTGCTCCGAGGCAGTAGTCGCTCGCGTCCGTCTGCAACGTGAACTTTTCTCCGAACTCCGGACATGCCAGGACAGGAGCGGACGTTAGACACCTTTTGAGACTGTCTAATGCGGCTTGGTGCTCCTCCTTCCACGACCACTTCCGGGACTTCTTCAACAGATCTGTCATCGGCTGTACCACTGTTGTGAAATTGGGCACGAATCGGCGGTACCACGACGCCATCCCTAGGCGTCGTCTAAGCTCTTTCAGGTTTGTGGGTGCCTTCAAATTTTTCATGGTTTCCACCTTTGAGGTGGCCTCTCTCAGCCGTCGGAATACTTCTCTCAAGTTTGCTGTGTGTTGCTCTTTCGTTGCGCTTATCACTATGATGTCGTCTAAATAGGCGAACGCATGTGGCTCCATCTCCGGGCCTATCACCGTATCCAATGCTCTCTGAAAAGTCGCACGTACAGATCTCAGTCTGTCCACGGCCCACGGCACAAGATATTTATATTCAATATCAGGGAACGCTCGCGAAATGGAGGTAAGTGTTGCGATATTCGACCCGATGTTTTGAGCCAAGTGCAGCAAACGAGCGTCTCAGCAGTTAGGGGTCGTACAAGGTCAACCTTTGTACTGTCGCCTCCAGTCGCGCAAATCGCGCTGTCACTTTGTTAAATGCCGACCACCGATTTCTTTGGCGCATTAACCCCCTGCCCAGCATTAGTAACTTCCAAGCAAAACCGGCATGTCTTTCTTTTAAATCATACTTTCCTTTTATGTCTATATTTAAACTTTCTCGTTCTTCTTATACTTCGACTTCTATTATTTCTCGTGTCTCCTCTGGCGTGATTTTTCTAACCCGCGGCCGCGTCTGCTCGATTGTGAACTCTATTACCCACTCTCTCGCCGGTCTCGCACTTCAGGTCAGCGCGCTCCTTGTTCTCTGGTTCGCAACAATTTGGTCGCGTGTCGCGAGCGTGCGGCCGATCGTCACTCTTTTGTCGCCGGCTTCGCTGCCCGGCTCTCTTGCTGTGCTGTGACGTACTGCTGAACTTGTGTTTGTTCTTCTCCTTCGTTCAAGTGTATACTATTAACTTATCCCTATTTTACCAACAGCTCTATTTATATTCATTTCATTGTAATTCTTGCAAGTGCTGATTAAACAATAAGTATGTGAGTAATGATTAAATACTAAGTACGTGAATAATGATTAAATAATAAGTATGTAGTTAATGATTAAAACATAAGTATATAGTTAATGATTAAATAATAAGTATTTAGTTCATGATACGTGTTTAGTATTAAATAGTGATTCTTCATAACTTTGTTTCATAAGTGTTTTTATCCTTAAGTCTATATGTGTAGGAGGCTTCCGTTGGGCCTACTTCACAGAATACTTAGTAAATGCACTGCGGCTTAAATTCAAGTTGTTCATTTATTTGCATTATTTAAAAATTCTAAAGCTAAAGCCTGTTGAACTGTTTTGGCACGAGCATTCATATTTCCAAAGAATACTTCGAACTCCGGTTGGACATTCAAATGTTGCAGCAGACATTCCCGCCATATTCAAGCATTTTCTCATCACTGCGTTGTTATTGCTTAACTTCATATTAGTTTCAATATAATTATTTTCTATCAGCGAAATCAATACACAGCAGCTGCTGTTCACTTCGCCTATAACACCAAAATCACTTTTTTGCCAGTGTGAACACCAAATCTGAGTTATGGCGTCGATGAAGATATCGATATCAAACGCACTGTACACAGTGACTGTAGTGTAAAAGCCATATAAGTAGACATATTAAACGAGCAAAAATTACCCAATAAATTCCAACGATTCACCAGAAAGTAATAAGTTTATTTAATGACTTTTAAATTTTAAGGAATTAGGATCATCTACGCTGCACTAGTGCTCGACGTATCGATGTTTTTATTGCGATACTTCTTAATGTTTATCAAAAAACCGGTTGCTTAATTTCACAATATATTTGGTGAACATCAGTAGTGAGCAGCAGTGTTGCCTGATAAGCTTATTTCCGACTAGATCTTGAACACATGGATATAGCAGGGGGTATAAGATTTTCATATATATAGGCCCAGTTACCCGAACGTGAACTTACTTTAACTTGAACTTAGAAAGCAGCTGATCAGTTCAACTAATCGGCAAACACTGTTAGCTGGTTACCCAAAACTCGTACTGAATTGAACTGAACTGACAACCTGCAAATAATAAAATTTTTAGTTCCAGTTCATATTTCAGTTCGAGTTACGATCCGATTACATTGAACAGCTGATTTAAAATGGACCAGCATAAACTAATTTGGGTGGTGCAGGAAAATGATTTTTTATACAATAAAGCAAGCAAACAATTTAAGGATGCGGCAAAGAAGGGATAAAGAGCTGCCGAACAACGTTAGCAAAATTTAAACATAGTTTTGGACATTCTATTGTGCAGGATAAATTGAGAATCACCTTAATTCTTGATTTTGCTAAAGGTTTTTCTGTAATAACCAGTGAAATTCCAATCCGTATTTATTGGCGGAACTGCGCAACGCCGCGTTCGCATTTCCGGCATTTCCATGCTTATTAAACCGATTTGTACTAAGTTCATGTAATTTAAATTAACCATATCATCCATATTCAATTAATTTATAATTTTCTTTTGAAAATCAGAAATTCGCGCGCAATTGTGATAATCTCAAAACAATGACAAACAGCTAATCTATAATTCAATGTACTTGGTATTCGGTTCATTTTCATGTTCCTGTTCATTTTTAGGTTCAAGCTTAGTTCACGTTTGGGTAATCGCTTGGTGTTCATATACCAATTCACGCTGACGCTCAATTAAAATTCAGTTCAAGTCAAGTTCGCGTTACTAGGCCTTAACGAAGGATCATCAAAAATGTCATTAATATTAATTTATATTAACATTAACGACCAAACCAAAACAAAATATTTATAGACAAAATGTATTTGATTTTTTCGTTCATATAGGTGCCAACTTTGAACAAATAACATTATTCTATATGATTAAGTTATCTATACATAATAATACTAGAATAAAAATAAATAAATTTTCATTCGTCATAAGTAATAGTAAATTGCGTGCCATAAAAGTTTTGCTGGCATATATATATTTTACTTAATAAATAAAATGCTGTTAAATTTGTGCGCTCTCACATTCTTGCTCAGAATAATTTTGGCTTGCGCCAAGATGCAGAGAGCAACACACTCTGATATACGCATATGAGATTTGCGTATTAAGGTTTTATTGCTTTTGCATGAATATGTACACATTTATGCAAAATTGTTTTTTTGTATACATGTCAATTGATCTAGAACCAGCCACAACTTGTATGAAATGGTTATTTTTTAACAGATGTTTATATAAAAGTGACTTTCTTATTAATTATACTTATATTAAAAAACACTTACATAATAATAATTTTAAAAAGCAGTGAATTATTTATTTAGCGTAAATTATCTTTGATTACATTACAATGTGTTTTAAATTTATAATCAAGTATCAATATAAATAAAATTATAAATATCAAAACAATTCATAGAGAAAAAGTATTTCTTACAAGCAGCAACAACAATGTCTCACCACCCAAAAATTACGAACGCATATGTCTTTGCCCACAAACAGCAACACAAGAATAAATAAGCTTATTCGTACACTCACATTTTTGCCGTTTCACTCCTAAATAACATACCAATGATGAAATATTATTTAAATATTAAGAGCAATTTATCATTTGGTTACTAAGCTCCTACTTATGCTTATCAAAATATGGAATTATTGCAAATATATTATTGCACTATATATCCACAAAAGCACTTATATTTTATAAGAAAATGCAGTTGTCATCATTCCCATATTAAAGAAGTACGCTATGTAATATTGTGTGTGGGTGTGTGTGTGTGTGTGTGTACGCGTGTGTATACGCGCGGTGTGTATTCTTGATGTTTTCACAAAATTTTAAATCGGCAATTCTATGAAACGTTTATTTTTGAAAATAAGAAGGAAAACTATAAATAAATTTAAAAAATGTATCCATACAAAATATATATACATATATGTATATGGGCATTTCCAGGATCGCGAACGCGACGTTTTTACGTCTTAAAATGAATAAAAAATTGGCAAAAGTTGACATATTTAAAAATATGTTCTAACGTCCTTAAAGCTTTTTGCAACCCTTTTTTAACTATAAAGGACAGGCTTTTAAGGCTTGTTGCTTTCGAATTATTTATAAAAAACATGCATCGGGAACGCGACGTAAAACAGAAGTCGTGTTTGGGTTTAACTTGATATATGCGAAAATCTGCGACATGTGGGGAGTAATTTGGATGAAAATACTTTTAAACCATGATAAAAAAGTGTTTTATTAAATTTTAGAAATCATTTTGGTATGTTAATATCATTTTATTTATTTTACAAGCATGATTAGTAATTTGTTACGTGACATCGCGAACGTCAAAAGATTTCCATTCAGTTTGTGACATGAGTTTTTCATCAAATTTTATTTGGAAAAACAAAATATATAACTTCAAAGCTTAGAAATATGACAATGATATTAATAATAAGAAATACATGTTAAATAAGCGATTATATATTAGGAAATATTTTTTTTTTTTAATATGCTGTTTGAGCTAGTTGTATTTTAATTTGCTCATTGCAAGAAACATGATGAATTTTTCTTATCCCAGGAACATTTGGCAACTGTTCCCATTTCTCTTTTTAGATTGATGAAATCACAATTTAACCTTCCTCAACACACATAATGCGAACTCAAAAAACATTGTTTTTCGCGCATTCGTAGAATGCAAATGCATTATGAATTAAGACTTTTTTGCTTTTCGTTATTTGCCAAACTTTTCTTTTTAATACAGCTCCAACCCCATCGACTGCACCATTGCCATGCGACGATACAAAATAGTTCAATTGCTTTGCACTCAAATTCAACTAAAAAACCTGTTAAGCTGTAAAATATAAACTTATTTTTGAATTGCAAACAACTTACGTCTGAAAACGGGAAAACATTTTTTAAATTGTCCATGATCTTTTTTTAGATCGTTAACAAATATCGTCGTGATGCTCCTTTATTATTATTTTTACTCATCTGCTTAAAAAGTAAGCACAAATGGAAAACAATACGTTTTGTTCTAATATTTCGAACTTACGATGGCGAACGTGACAAACTTTAGATTCAAATTAAAACTTTCTCAAATGTGAAAACACACATTTTTTTTTTTTGTTAAGTTAAGCGCAATTATCTTGCTTTGAATACTAATTATCATCTAACTCCTTCGACTGGATTAGCAGTACTGAAGAAAAAATCACTTTTGGACTCGCGATCGTGACACAGAATTGAAGGGGAAAGAAACTCAAAAATTTACCGTTCGTCGATAATTGCCTTATCTCTCTTTCTATTATGTATAAGTTTGATGTTCGTACTAAAACCTAGAAAGAAGACTGCAACCATAAAATTAATATATAAACAATAACAACGAAAAGCAAAACCTCCAATAGAAGTAGCCAAAAATGAAAAAAACTTATACCTGACTTTCTGTTGAAATATTTTACGACAAAAACAATAATATGCTAAAAACTCATTATATTCTTTTAATTCAAATAGTTATTTATCAATATAAAAGAACAAAACATTTGTTTATCAACTTTCAATTTTTTGTCGTGGTGGACTTTTTTCTGGAAATGCCCGCATATCGTTTGTAGATTTTTGGGTGGTTAGACATTGTTGCTGCTGCTTGTAAGAAATACTTTATCTCACATGAATTAATTTGATATTTATAAATTTTTAATATATTATTATAATTATTGTGATGAGGATCGTGCACTGCGACGTCTAGGATCTATTGTTCACTCTTACTGCTGTGTGAGTTACAGCTCTTCGAACAGCCCAATCGATCGCAGGAACGCGACGATGTGGCATGGTCGGAGAGCCCTCATCTCCTCTGCAGACAGAGAGAGGCTCCCCAGAAGAGAAAGTCTCAGACGACTAATAGCGGGACACTCCTCAAGCAGGTGCTCTGGAGTCTAATCCCCCTCCAGACACATTCTGCAAAGATAGTCTTCCCCTAGCTTGAGATTGTGCAGATGCTTGCGCTTGCCGGCTGCAGTGCCCGGTCAGGAAACCCGTAACTATCCGAAGAGATCCTTTGCTCAGCTTCAGACAGTCCTCAGTTCTCTTCTTGTTGTAACTACCTAGCAGTCGCTTGCTCTGTCTTGCCCCCTGCGAAGACCGCCAAGCATCCTGGCATGCATTAAGCAGATCGATGCGACTGCTCTGACTAAATACCCTGGTCCTAGAAAGGTTCAGGGCCGTGGAAAGGAGTGCTAGCTCCTCTCCTGGCCATACTATCGGCAACCTCATTGCCGGGAATACCCGCATGTCCTGGTACCCAATAGATGGTGACTGTGTTAATACTGCCCAATTTGTTGAGTGCTTCTATACATTGCTAAACCAGCTTGGAGACGATCTTGTGAGCCCTGAGTGCTTTGATCGCTGCCTGGCTGTCGGACAAAAGGGCTATGTCTCTATGAGCGTATCCCCTCTCGATGTTAAGGGAGGCACATCTTTCAATCTGATAGCATGGGGTTTCACATTATAGGTGGTCGGCAGACTAGTCCACTCTGCTTTATTACTGAGCTCCGTTTTAAAGAGCTTCGCAAAACTAAAAAGGTCCATCTGCGCATCTTGCGGAAGGGCCAACAGTGTGCCAGTTGCACTAGTGACAGAAGCGATTGCGTTCGCTCCTGCCATTCTGATAATTGACCTGTTCGCACTGTGTTTGATGAAAACATGCAAAGGCGGAAGTCCTAACAGTACGTCCAGTGCTGAGGACGGGCACGTACGCATTGCGCCCGAGATGCACGAGCAGCAAAGTTTCTGGAGTTTGCCAAGTTGCCGTTTAGTAACATCAAGGTCTACACGACTCACCCAGACCACAGCGCCGTAGCTGACTATTGGCCTCACCATTGCTGTGTACATCCACAGAAGGATTTTAGGGGACACCCCCCAATTTTTCAATTGTGGCATTTGCTGGATTTATATTCAGCCCCACGTCCCTGCACCATTCCAAGCATAGTCTAAGACCCAGTGTAATCCTATCACATAGCGTGTTCACGAATTTAACTTTACAGACAATAGTAATGTCATCGGCGTAACCTTGGCATTCAATTCCACTATCTGTTAGTTTAACTAGTAGATCGTCCACCACGAGACTCCAGAAGAGAGGTGATAGGACACCCCCCTGTGGACAGCCTCTGGTGGTTTGGGCCCTGACCGTCAAATTGTTGACAGTGACTTCCGCTATTCTAGTGTCAAGGAGTTGCCAAGCTTAAAAGTTAGTCCTGACTCAACCCCTCTATCCAGAAGCGCCGTGGCCACAACATGATGTGCTGTGTTATCGAAAGCACCCTCAATGTCCATGAAGGCACAGAGAGCAACTTCTTTGGCCTTCACTGAGCATTGGAGGCTGTTTACTAAGTCTAGGAGAGCCGATTCTGTCGACTTTCCTTCTCTATAGGCATGCTGACGATCATGCAAAGGACTGGAAACTAGGTGCGAGGTCCTAACTATCTTTTCTAGGGTTTTTAGCAGGAAGAATGTCAGGCTGATTGTGGTATTAATGCTTTGGTTTATAATTTGACAAGTAGTTTTGGTTGTTAATACAACAGACATTTGTGTGTCGCCGAGCTCTCTTTTTTTTCTGTCATTTATATGAATCTTAGCTTACTAAGAATGCCTCACTGCTTCGACAGAGAAGTCAGCAGAGGAGCCTTATATATCTATTCTTACATATTGGAGTGCGAGTATTATACCTATATATTAAAGCATGTGTGGTCAATGCATGAAAATGCTGACGCTGCGTTCTCACGCTCGCCACATTCATGTGTGGTCATATTTCATATGCACTTGAATGTGCCGGGTTATTGCCTTTGTTTATATAACGACAAAGTGTCGTTGTTTGGGTTATATTTATGCAACAACAAAGTTGTTGTTGTTCATGATATTTGATTGGCATAGAATTGAGTGGGTTTTATATATATGTATACTACACCTCCCTCCTTTTGAAAAATAACGTAATATATGTAGTTATTTTTAATAAGATTATTTGTATGTATACAAAATTATTATTATTTTTTTTTTATATAATTGTAATTAATATAAAAATATAATATGAAAATATATTGAATTTAGTTAAATTTAGCTTAATTGTAATAATTTTAGAAAATTGTAAGTGTTTCTTAGTAGGTACATATGGAAAAGTGTATTTGTATTGGTAAAAAATTTTTTGTTTGTATTATATACAAAAGAAAAAAAGGTTTCCATAGATTTTTTTTTGTATTTATTTATTATTGTTGGTTGATCAGACCAAATTTTTCATGAAAAGTTGTTATTATTATGATTATTAATTTTTTTTTCTTTTTTTTTTATATATTATACTTTTTTAACCTTTCCTTATGAACGGTTTGTTTCTTATTTTTACTATCCTTTATGAAAATATTATCGTTATCTTTTATTTCTTCTACTTTAAAGGGTCCTAAACTGATTCTAGCTTATGGCTAGTTTCATTTCTTAGTAAAACATTATCTCCCATCTTAAGTTCCAAATTAGTTATATGTTTATCGTAGTATTCCTTATTTTTATTCTTATGTTTTTCAAGCATAATTCTAGCTCTCTTATATGCTTGTTCTAATCTATATTTTGATTCTTTAGCATAATCTTCTATGTTATATAACGGATTAATTATGTCTATTTTATTAAAATATGAGGGCAAATTGCTTTGTTTGCCAAAAACTTGCTCATATGGACAGTAACTATGTGCCATAGAGGGGGTCGTGTTAAAACAGTATACGAAATATTGAATCCACACATCTCAATCGGTTTTATCAACTGAGATGTATGATCGAACATATTCGTTAAAAGTTCTATGACTTCTTTCTACTGTTCCAACTGTCTGGTGATGGTGTGCTGTAGATGTTATATTGTCTACTTTTAGATATTTGCACAGGTCGCTAATTACGGAATTTTTATATTCAGTTCCCATGTCCGAGACGAGAACCTTCATCGGACCGTACTTTTAAATAAATGATTCAAATATTGCTTTTGCAACTGTGTTAGCGCTTTTGTTTGGTATTGGAATGGCTACGAGATATTTAGTTAGATTACAAATAAGTGTAACTGCGTACTCGTTGCCATTTTATGATTTTTGTAATGGACCTATAGTGACAACAATTACTTTATCAAAAGAATGGTGTGTCAGTTATTGTTAAAGGAGTTTTAGTGTGAACTAATGTTTTTGACATCTGGCGTTTGGGACATCTACGTATGTACTCTTTTATCTGACGAGTCATGTTTTTCCAATAGTAGTGTCTTTTTACTTTGGCCAAAGTTTTTGTTATACCAGTGTGTCCTCCTTGTGTAGGATTATCATGAAGTGTAGACAGTATTTGTTGTATCTCTTTTTTATTTGTTATAATGGTCACCGGCTGGAGTAGCGCTACTCTCAATGATTTTAATGTTTTATTGCCTATTGTTTTGAAATTATCTAATGAAATTAATTCAAAGATTTTTTCGCTCGGTGCCAATTTGAGGTGGCAAATTTGTAGTATACCGGTTTCATTTTCAAGCCTTTGGAAGAACTGACCTATGTAAGTCGAGAATTCCATTGGTATACAAATCGCTAACATCAATTCATGCGATAACTTTATTTCGTACCTCGTCATTTGTGATGACTTCGTATACGTTGGGCTTGGATACATTTTCAAGACTTTGCCTTGGCAAAAGTTCATTGTTATTTACTGTACAGTTTTTATTTTGTCTACTTTGTTGCCTGGTAGTGACTTTCAGGACTTTATTTTGTAAGTCTTTTAATTCCTTGATGGTTTTTCTTGATAACGCATCAGCATGATTGTCCTTGCCCTTAAGATACTCTACTGTAAACTCATACTCTTCTAAATCAAGCCTCATTCTGGTTAATTTTGATGTTGGGTTAACCATAGAAAATAAGTAGGTTAACGGTCTGTGTTCCGTTTTGACTGTGAAGTGTCTACCATATACATATGGTTTGAAGTGATTAATTGCCCAATGGATTGCTGATAGTTCTTGTTTTGTTGTTGGTTTATTACTTTCACCTTTAGTGAAGCTGCGCGATGCATATGCTACAGGTAATTGAATATCATTATAATTTTGTGTTAATACCGCTCCGCATGCCTCTTTGCTAGCATCTGTGATTATACAAAATTCTTTGCTAAAATCGGGGTATTGGAGTAAAGTTGGATTCATTAATGCCGTCTTAAGATGTTCAAAGGCATGCTGGCAATCAGCTTCCCATTCGAATTTAACATCTTTTTTACATAATCTTGTGATCTTGTGACGAGAATAATCGGCAAAGTTTTTTATAAAACGTCTGTAATAGTTACAAAATGCAACAAATCGTCCAGCACTGTCTGCGTCCGTAGGGACTGGGTTTTTCTCAATGACATCATATTTTTTGTCATCTGGCAAAATACCTTGATCAGTACATTTATGACCTAGAAAGGTCACTTCATGCATGAAGAATGTACACTTATCAGGGTGCAATTTAAGGTTTTTTTTCCTGCATAAATCAAAGACATTTCTCAGGTTTTGGATCATGTGATTTTCGGAACAACCGATGACAATGAGGTCATCCATGTATAGGAATGCCTGGGATGGTTCAAGACCAGAAAATGCAATTGTCATCATTCTTTGGAAAGAATTTGGCGCTATTTTTAAACCGTAAGGTAATCGTGTGAAACGATAGGAGCCATTGCTCGTTGAAAAAGACGTTATATTTCTTGAATTTTCTTCAAGTTCTATTTGGTGGAATCCTGACATTAAATTTAAGCACGAGAAGTATTTTGCTTTTCCTAGTTGGTAAAGAATATCATCTATTCTTGGAAGCGGGAATTTATCAGCTAACAATTTTTTATTAATTTGACGATAGTCTATTACTAAACGCCATCTTTTCTCAGTTGAATCCGGTAAGGATTTTTTCGGTACTAAAAGTAACGGGCTGTTATATTCAGACACAGATGGTTCTACTATATTATCATTGACAAGTTTAGTCACTTGTTTAGCTATTTCATCTTGTTGTAAATGAGGAGTTCTATAGTTTTTGATATAGCTTGGTTCATCATCTTTCAATCTTAATTTCTGTGTATAAAAGTTATTAGTCGAGATTGGTTCTGTTTCCAGTCCAAATATATCTGTGTATTTTTCACATAAGTCTGTCATTACTTTTTTATATGCTGGTGGGAAGTTTTTTCTTAATTTACTGATAATTACTTCTGCTTTTTTAGAGTCGTGAGAGTTTGCTATGTGATAATCGGACAATGATTCATAATTTATTTTATTTATATTTAGGACTTTATTACTGTTGGTTGTGTTTAATATTCGCACGTATGCATTTTTTGAATTTGAGATTGAATTACCAACAAATATACCATCTCCTATTTCCTGATTAGGGATTAGAATTTGGTTGTATTCAGTATTTACGTAAATTTTTCTGATTACTTCAGAACGGGATGGTATTATTACCTCGTTGTTGTTGATACTATGGAAAATTGGTATTTGTATTGAATGTGTGATATTATTTGGTCTAAGAATGAAACAATCACTTTCTATAGTGAAATCTAATTGGCAATTGAATATTTTAATGAAGTCTATTCCGATTATTCCGTCTCCAGGGATCGGAAAGTCGTTTTGTACTATGTGAAAACTATGTGGTATAATGAAGTTAGATGTTCGCATTTCGGGGAATGCTAAACCTAATGAATTTAATGAACATTTACCAATTCCTGTAATCTGAGTTATATTATCTTGATCAATGTCAAAAAATTGATCAGAATTTTCTTTTATGACTGAAATGTCAGCTCCTGTATCTATTAAAAATATTAACTTCCTACCAGAATGTTCATTTTGAATTTTAATACATTTATTAAGATTAAGATTGATGGTGTGAACTGTCTTTATTGGGTTTGAGTACTTAAGGGGGCTTGTTGGTTTTCCGACAAGCTTTGGGCTTGTCGTACGTTACCGTTTGGTCTGTAATTGTAATCGTTTTGGTTGTTGTTATAGTTTTTACCTCCGCGTTGGCGGTTGTTTCCTCTATAACTTCCACGTCCTCTTCCGTAATTTCTGTTATTGTTTTGGCCATTATTGTGGTAATAATTGTTTCTATTATTATTATTATTACCTCTACCATAGCCTCTACCGCGATAATTTCCACGGTTAAAATTACCACGTTGGGCGTGACCTCTTTGTGTATATAGAATGGAGTTTGCATTGCCTGTCATTTCGGTACTACAATTGATGTATTTACTAACGGCGTCATTCATGGTTGCGAATGTACCTGCTTCCATTATTGTTTTTAGCTTACCATGATCACAATTTTTGATCATGGTTTTGATGGCTTCTTTTGTGCTGAATTTGTCAGCATGTTCTGCTGGTAGTCCCTCATCTATGTACGATGATTCGAGCAATCTTCGTAGGTTGTCTATTTCGTTAGAGAATTGTGTGGCTGTTTTGCCTTTTTGGTAGACATTTGCTAGTTTTGCTTTGACTACATCGGATGTTTCACCGATAATTGTGTCTTGCAATTTTTTACTTTATAAAGGGTTGAGCCAATGATTTTAGACTTTATAACTTCGGCTGCTAAGGATTCATATGTTCCCTTTGTCAAATCGACCAATTTAATTTTCGTGATGAATCTTTGAAGATGGATTTTTCTTCCATCAAATTCTGGCACTGTTTTTGAAATATCTTTTATATACGCCCTTTGGGCGGCTGCTTGGTCAGCCATGATACTACTTTTGCTGTTTGAATTCTGCGTATCTGAATCAATAGAATTTTGATCTGAAAGTTCAGATTGCTTTGAAACAGCAGGAATCGTTAGGTTAATTAGATCGTCTTCCTCAATTTCCTGGTTTAAAGATTCAAGTTCATCTGGTTGTACTAAACCACTTTGCTCCGATTCATCTGATTCCGGTTCGTCACCAGTTTCAAATTTCAATGGACTGTTTATTATAGTAGGTATTGATATGTCAAGTTTGAATTTATCGTTTATTGATATTAGTTTTAATCGTAATTTGATCAGGAATGCAGATACTTGAGACCAATGTATTTTATTGAGTTTTTCTTTATTGTCAAAAATCAATACACGTGCTTGGTTGAAAGAATCAACTAATGCATTTGTATGTTTATTAAGTGTATTTTCTTGAATTGCTCTATTTTGCGTTGAGCATTTGTAAGATTTGTTGAATATCTCTTTTTTTTTTATATATATATATTTTGTTATTACTTCAAAGTTATGGAAATATTAGGTGTTATATAATGTGGTTGGCTCACAATTCAATATATAATTCATTAAAAAAAATTCTCCAACCACATTTGTTAGTAATAGCCTATCAGAGTTTAGTAGTTTTCAAGCAGCGGTTTCCCGCATCGGCTTGATATTAGAAATTATTACTATGGCAAATTGGGGCATTGGCAATTATGCAGCCCGTTTGCGTTGTTTCGCACCAGTGCGAAGTTGTTCCTCTAAATCCTGTAGACGCTCTTTGTAGCGTTGTTGCGATGATCCGTCCTTTGTCGACTTGGTAATTTCCTTGACCAGTCGCCGTTGCTGTAAGAGTTTCACTCTTTTTCCACTTCGTTTGTGTTTCGGGATTGCCCTTTTTTCTTGCCGGGCCCGGTACTCCGTTAATGTCAGTGGGCGTGGGCCGTCTTTGGGGCACACCTCCAGAGCCGCTTGTAGTGTTGGTTTGTCGATTTGTTTCACTGGATTTGAGTCTTGGAGCGTTAGGTGCTCTAACTCTGGTTGCTGTGCGGACATAGGCAAGTTGTTAATATTATCGATTATTTATATTTTGTATTTATTTTATTGTTGTAGTCCTGTGTTTGTCTATCCCACTTTGCTGTAGAGGACTAGCAGACCGCTGTCCTCCGCAGTAATTTCTCGTTCAGTGGACGGTGCTTGCTGCACATGCATCTAATTCCTTTGTTTTTTTTTTTTTTTATATGTCCCTCGTTGATGTAGAGGATTAGCAGACCGCTGTCCTCCACATTAATTTAACGTTGACTTATTGTTGTTGTTATTTTGTTTAGTGCGGCCGCCCTTTTTATGGGTAGCGGCCATGCGCATAGTCATTGATCAAATTTAGTTACTTAGCCGCTGTTGTGTGCATTGAAAAGAACGTTTTGTTTTTTGGTGTTTGTGTATTTGAAAGAAACATTATGTTATTGCACTGCTGGCTGTTGACAACATTTGTTATTTTTAAGCACTTTTTTTCAAAAACTAGAGAACAACTTTCTACTTAAAATATTACAGCTAGAAATAGAGGAAACACATCGACACATACACCGTATAAATAGAACACAAACACACATCATAAATGAACTTAGAAAATACCTAAATCAACACGACATTGAAGAATTACAAAAAGATCAAAAACTAGCCTACCAAAGAATACGCACTAACACAGAACAGATAATTGAACGAAAACTACACAACGCAAAAAATTAAATAGCACAACAACTCAACTTAAGACTAAACGAAGAGTGGATTACTAACATGACCGACGTTTTCATACCAAATGAAAGCAAGTGGCTTCTATCGCTGGGACCCAAATTTGGACTACCGACAAACGGACAGAACATATCGCCAATACACGTTATTGCAGACTTAGAACAGGGAATAAAAACGATTGAGAACGAAAAACTAAGAGATTCGATCAGAGGGAACTTAGCATCGATACTAAACAACTACAAACAATCTGGAAAACTAAACCAAAAAGAAAAATTTATTCTCAACATAGCAAACAACACAGAAAAACTTTTAAAGGAACATAACGACAAAATAATTATTACACAAGCAGACAAAGGAAACAAAACTGTTATACTATACAAGAGAGAATATCATGATAAGATACAACAACTTCTTAATGACAAAACAACATACAAAACAATAAGAAATGACCCCACACAAAAACTAATCACGAAAAACAACACAATAGTTAACTATTTGTATAAAAACAAACTCATAGACATAAAAACAAAGCTAAGGACATATTGCTCTGGAGGAAACGCACCACGACTGTACGGATTACCAAAAAAACATAAAACCGGAACACCACTGAGACCCATATCTGCTTCAACTGAAGTTACGTGCTACAAATTGGCCAAACATGTAGGTGACATTATTAAGAACATAAAATCAACACAGTATAACATAAGGAACGCAACAGAATTGAAGAACGATATAAAGGACTTAGAAATCGAAAATGAGGAAATACTAGTCTCATTTGATGTCATCTCACTCTTCACTAACATACCTATTTACACCGCAACAAAAAACATAATGAACAGATGGACAGACAATACACACATCCATTCCAAAACAGAAATTTAAATACTTCAAATACAATAACATAACATACAGTCAAGTTTTTGGCATGCCAATGGGGAACCCGCTGTCACCGACAATCGCAAATATAGTTCTGGACAAAATCTTAGACGACGCGATTGAGGAGCTGAAACAACATAATATAAAAATCAAACATATCTCAAAATACGTTGATGACATTTTTCTGATCATAAATAAGACCGAAGCACAAGTCATATTAGAAACATTCAACAAACAGCACAAAAGAATACAATTTTCAATGGAAACAGAAACAAACAATCAAATTGCCTATCTTGATATGGAAATAGAACGAAGGGAAAATAGACTCACATTTGACTGGTACACTAAAGGAACAGCATCGGGACGAATAATAAACTACGACTCAAACCAGCCTATGACACAGAAAATAAATACAATCAAGAATATTATTAGAAATACCTACACCCTAAGCGACATACAACACCGAACAAAAAACTATATAAAACTCAAAACGATGCTTATCAAAAACAGCTATCCGATACATCTGATAAACAAACTAATAAATGACGTCACAGCTAAACCTGATAACACAAAAATTCAAAAACCAATAACCCAAGGAACAAAAGAAAAACAATACATCAGCATCCCATACATAGAAAATATAACGAACAGAGCAGCGCTAACGAAGTTGATACCAAATGACAGCACAGAACACATCACATATGCTTACAAAGCTCACAAAACAACAAGAAATTTGTTTACGAACACGAAAGACAAAATTGACAGATACAAGCAAAATAACGTCATCTACGAAATACAGTGCAAAGGAAAAGAAGGAGAAGAGTGCAGCAGAGTTTACATTGGAACAACAAAAAGATCACTCGCTACACGAATAACATAACAGAAAAACCACGACAGCACTAGCGCAACATTTGAATGAAAATGACCACTCAGCCGATTTTGATACGGTAAAAGTTCTTGACGTAGAGAGGAGAGAGAGAACGAGACTAACGCTGGAGAGCTTGCGCATACAGCAAAGAGGGGACGACGCACTTAATCATAAAGAAGACATTGACCAGACAAATTATATTTACGCGGCTGCAATAAGCAAAACGAACTGCAGCAGACAACATCATAAACAGCTGACGAAAAATTAGGATTAGGACTGACGCAACTAAAATAAGATGACGTAATTAAAATGTATGTATAATATAGGAATTGTTTTATGTATTATGTAGTGAGAATGGAATGTAATCTCCAAATATGTTTTTTTACGTAAAATAAAATATCAGACTCCCTGAAGAAGGCGACAAAGCCGCCGAAACGCGTAGGAGGAAAATTTAATTTAAATGCTAGAATTTTAAATTACAATGAAACTACTGGCTCAAACAACCCAACAACAGCAACAACACACTTTTATTATATTTTAGATAATGCACTTGTTGATGGTTTATTGCGTTTATCAAACATTTTTGTCACTTGTCACGGTCGCCATGTGGTATTAATGCTTTGGTTTATAATTTGACAAGTAGTTTTGGTTGTTAATACAACAGACACTTGTGTGTCCGCCGAACTCTCTTTATTTTCTGTCTTTTATATGAATCTTAGCTTACTAAGAATGCCTCACTGCTTCGACAGAGAAGTCAGCAGACGAGCCTTATATATCTATTCTTATATATTGGAGTGCGAGTATTATACATATATATTTAAGCATGTGCGGTCAATGCATGAAAATGCTGACGCTGCGTTCTCACGCTCGCCACATTCATGTGTGGTCATATTTCATATGCACTTGAATGTGCCGGGTTATTGCCTTTGTTTATATAACGTCAAAGTGTCGTTGCTTGGGTTATATTTATGCAACAACAAAGTTGTTGTTGTTCATGATATTTGATTGGCATTGAATTGAGTGGGTTTTATATATATGTATACTACATGATCGGCCTGAAGGATTTGGGGTGAAAAGGGTCTTTTTCCCTACCTTCGGGATAAAAATCACCCTGGTCGTCTTCCATGCTCTAGGTATCTAGCCCATAGCTAGACTACCCGGGAAAATGCGAATGAGGAACACCATTAGCTGTTCCATTCCCTTCTGAAGATGGACGGGAACGATTCCGTCCGTACCTGGGGCCTTGTAGAACTGAGCGTTCCAATGACCCATCTAATCTTTTGCTCTGATACTATGGCTGCAGCCAGGCTCCAGTCCGGTCTCCTGTTGGGGACCGTTTCGTAACATTTATTAGTGTTGGGATGGTTCTACATAGCGGAAAGTGAGTTCGCAGGAGAAGTTCTGCCTTTTCCACCTCATTTTCTGTGAGGAACCATCTGGCCTCCTTAGGCAGAGTTAGGTATTCAGAATCGTCTCGCCAACCTCTACTGAGAGTTGCTCTAACTCTTCATGGGAAGAGACCCTCTATGGTTCAGTCTACTTAGATTTAAGCCCAGGCAAGACTGGTAGAGCAGACAATCGCCCCGCCGGGGTTTCCTGATGACTTTGCTAAACCTGAAATCACTGCTAATGTCGAAGAGGTTCCGTTGAGACCCTCCAACTGTTAACCAGCTTATAGGCACTTCCGTTGCCGAAGGTAATATTAAGTACTTCGGCTCTATTTTTTGTGATAAAAGTAGGTTCAGCCCCCACATTAAACACCCTAAGGTCACTAGCTACAAGATAGTCAAGTTAGCACTCACCTCTACCGTTATTTCCTGTGCTGCCCCACGCTACACTATGCGCGTTCGCGTCGCATCCCAGCAGCAATGGGAGTCCGATGCTTCTGCAGTGTGCCGCCAGATCCTGAACCTCTGTTGGGGAGGCTTCCGCAGTGTCTCTCAGGAAGTAGGCTGACGCCACCACCATACTCTCGAGCTCGCTGGTGATTTGAACCGCTACAAGATCCCTACTGAAAAATTTGGAGAGACAAAGAAAGTCAGTGTTCTTTCGCACCAAGATGCACGCTCTTGGCGATGTCTCCCTCATGTCTGCAACTAGTTGCGAACTTACATAGTTTAGGCCGCAGATCCTGCCTCTGACGACCCAGGGCTCCTGGATGAGCACCAGCTCCAGGTCATACCTGGAGATCAACCAACCGATAACAGCCGAAGCTGCCCTCGCGTGATGCAGGTTGATCTGTGCCACGCTGGTGGCCCCCATCCTTAGAGCTCCGGTTCCCCCTCCGAGAGCGTCAGATATGCCTCTGACAGCGTCCCGGTGGGTGTCTGCTCATCATCGGACAGCTGCTCATCGCTCAAGTGGTCTACCTCGCTGCGCACGTGAAGCCGCGACAGATCCGAGGCCAACTCGGCTTCCCAGGCCGAGATGGCCTCGGCTGCTGCTGCCTCGTCGGAGGAAAAGGTGGGTGCTGCCTTGGCTGCAGCAGAGGAAGTGCCAGGCACGTCGTCTGCTTGCATTTTCGCAGCCGTCTCTGACCCGGCTTGCTTTTAGTGTGGCCGGCACCTCAGTTGGCCAAACCTAAAGCTCACCAGCGTTTCTCTGTTTTTGAGACGTGTGAGCGCATCGTCCTCCATACCAAACGTTAGCACCTTGCCGCCCTTGGTTTCAAGGCGCCTGAGCACGCACCACATCTCGATGAGAAGACCTTTGTTCTGCTGTTGTTCTGAGCAGCCCCAGGGATCTCTCCACCTTCTCCCCAGCCGTGCTTGGCAGGTAAATTGTGACGATGTTGGATTGCGGGATTTCCCCTTGCGGGCAAGTGCGTAGTACTGCACCCATCGCGGCACTGATGCTGGGCACTTTCAGCTCCAGCCACTTTCTGGCATCCTCGTCCAGACAGTCCACTAGAACCAGACCATCCCTGAATTGGATGCCATTGAAGTTGAGGCTGGCGGTCCAGCCCTTCCTCATCTCCTCGAAAAGGGCTGTCTCGACCGCCGACAGCTCCTCCTTGCTCAGCCGCTTCTTCGGGAAGTCACGACCCAGTATAGCCAGGTTAGTACCCTTGGCTACACTGGCATACGTGGCCGCCTTCGGTCGCTTCGAGCCTATTGAGGTTCCTTGGCCCTCCGGAGCTGTGTTGCCTCCAAGGGGCATGTTATTTAATAGCAGGGACCATAACGGCTATAATTTGTACTGTAAACAATTACAAAATAAAAATTATTTTATAAATTTTAATATAAAAATTATTTTTAATTATTAAATTTAATTTTTATGATAAAAATACAAAATAATTATTATATTTTGATTTTTATTATAAACTTAAACCATAACTTTTATCAGTAACTTTTATTTTAAAAATTGAATATAAGAATTACATTTCAATTTTTATAATAAAAATTGAAAATAAAAATTGAATTCAAATAACTGTTAAACGGAGGGAGCTAGATTATGTCGGTATATATATATAATATACGCATCAATACCTTTCATTTGATATATAATTTTGTATGTACAAACGCATGTACAGGCAAACATGCATATATGTATGCATGTTTACACAATAGTCTAGATTGGAACTTGCTTAGACCGCCTTATCAGCGGCTCAAGCGTTAGCGCAAAAAAGTTAATGAAGAAGAGTGAACAATTTGAAGATAAGCAAGAGACAATAATCCAGTGGTATTCACCAAAGCCAATAGACTTAAACGTGGACATTATGAGCTACTGGGAGAGCAAAAAGTATTTGTTTTATAAACAGTCCATAAGCAGATATGTCTTCTTGGAAGAAGGCTTTCAAAAACAACCAAAAAGAGCATCGTGAACGTCACCAGCCCGATGTAAAAGACTATATCAATCGCGCCATCGACAAACACCAAAAGGAGAAAACACTAAAGCTGCTGCACAAGCGCGCGTTCAACAAAAATCCCGATGAGTTTTACCACCACATGATAACCTCTAAGCTCACTGGTTATGTGCATCGCGAAAAGCACGCCAATGGCAAAGTCGCGCTAGCCCAATTGGGACTAATGCCTACTCAGGATCTCAAGTACGTGCATATGAAGCTTACCGTCGAGCGGCGCAAACTGCAGCGCCTGCGTGAAACGCTGGTCGATGTTGATGCTGACAAAAGTAGCAACAACAAACGCCTCGCCTTTAACAATGTGGATGTCAATCAAGGGGTGATATCGGCAACACCAGAAAATCACTTAAAGTCAGCAGCAGTAAAAAGTCTAGTAAATGTTGATTGAAAAACAAAATTATAGCAACAATCAAGCTAACCAAGTTTTCTATCTTAAGCAGGCTATTTGTGTTGGAACGCACAGGCAGCAGCTGCAGAGCGAGTTAAAAAATCGGGAGCAGCGCGAACGTGAGCTCAGCATTGTACAAAGGGAGCTGCAACTAAAGAACACCCTCAAACAGCCTCGCCTGCTAAAGCCAAATAAGCTGAGCGCTAGCAATAAAGACAGTGCTCCCGTTTATAAGTTCCGCTATAAACTCAAAAAATAAAAACTAATAAAATCGATAACCAGCAGGTGGTCTGTTTTATACTCAATGCCGAAGGTAAAGAGTATTTTGGCGTTGTGCAGTCCGTTTATATGAACGCAATCGTTTAGACACCCTTCAAGCTAGTGACTTGAAACTTTCTAAATATCTTAATCTATGGCCGGGACAGATAAAGTGTCAAGTGACCCAATCACACTGCATCAAATTTCAAAGCCAAGCTTATTTTGAACCCACATACGCGCATTTTGAAATCAAGTGCCTATATATCCCACAGTTCTTCTGCTAGAGTCACAAAATTTGTTAGGAGGGTAGCGATAGGTAGGTAACGACCACAAAAGATCTGCATCAGAAGTTTGGGTGCCACGCCTACACAAAACGCTCCGAGCCTCCCACATTCAATAAACTGGTATTCCTGTATCTACACAGTTTTTTTACTCGATACCGAGGGTAAATAGTATATTAGGTTTGTGCAATGTTCGTCATGGTTTTTGTTCGTCTGTATGTTTGCAACTTTTTTCCACACCCTTCAAGTAAGAGATTTCAAAGTTTGCAAATGTCTTTATCTATGGCATAGTAAATTAATGTGTCAAGATTGCGGTTCTACGATAACTTTGGGGCTGGCAAATCGATAAATTCGCTAACTCAAAATCGACAAACTACCAACTTTTTGCAGAAGAAAGCTACTAATAACCTCCAAAAAACTGCATCAAAAATTTTGGAGCCCCGCCAACCCATGCTGCCTTCAGCCCCCACGCAGTTTCAAATTAGAAACGCCTATATCTTTCACAGTTTTTGGTCTAGAGCCACCAAATTTAGTGCCAACATAGGTGATGTCGACCTACAAAAAATTGCATCGAATCTTTGGATGCCACGCCCATCATTACTGCCCAAGCTGCCCCCAACCACCCCAATGCTTCGTTAAAAACAGGAATGCGTGTATCTTCCAAAATGTTTGAGCTAGAGTCACCAAATTTGGTAAAATGATAGCTAGTAACGACACCCAAAGATCTGCTTCAAAGCTTTTAACAACGTTCCCCATTCCCTAGACCACTTGCATTTTGAAGTCAAAAACACCTATATATTACACATTTTTTGAGCTAGAGCCTCCAAAACTGGTGTCATGATAGGTAATTCATAAAAACTTTGGATGCTGCGCCTGTCTATCATGAATCATAAATTTTGAACCAAATGAGACAATTTAGTAACCTATAATATAAACGTTTGTAAAAATTTCTATGATTTTTAAGTGCGTATTAATAAGTAAGCAAAGTTGGAATTCGTGAAAAAAACCAATTTTATGAGAAGGAAAACAAATATTTTTTAACTTTTTTGATTTATTATGTTTTGTTTGAAAAGCTTTTATAATTTAAAACTTATGTTACAAATATAAAAAAAAAGATGCTGCTAACATGTTGAAGAGGTCCTCACTTTGTCTCACCCTTGATCCTTTGAAAGTGTTTAGCGATCTGTATATTTTATTTATTAACATTTATTAAAGGACTCCTGTGCTTCTTCAGAAAGCTCTCCAATTGGCAAAGACTGATATTCAATTATATCTTTGACATGCGTCAATATTTTATGGACTGTCGGGGTCAACTTTTTCTGTGGATATAGTTTTGCTCAAAGCGATGCAGTTTTCAAAGCATATTCTCCATATTTTGCAGAATCAACTTTTTCTTTGCAGCTTAAAGCATTAAATTATTTATTTATTTAATGTCAGCTATGAGCAGCAGACAAATCAAAATTAATTCTAGCTATAACATTAAAAAGCATAATTAAATTAATTAATTAAAAAATATATATATTACATTTTTATCTGAAATAAAATTCAAAATTCAAATAAAAAATTTAAAAAGTTAACGTTAACGCTCTGGGAAATTCAACATAAAAATAACTGGTCCAACATTTGTTGCGTGGATTGGGAAAAACCCAGAAAAACCCCATCAGACCAGTGGAAGATTATTGATTAGTGGTTAACATTAGATAAGGCAGAAAGGATAGATCGTTTTAGTACTGGAATTGAGCTCTCCAAAGAGTTACGGGAATAAAGCCGGTTAGAGTTAAGTTAAGGCTAAGTGGTGTGAAGTAACGGGTGGATCTAATTGGAACAGTTAAGTTTATGCGACTCAAAAGAACTGATGAGTCGATTTCTAAATTAAGTAGATTAGTGATGAATACTACAACATGCATAATTCTACTGTTCAAGAGGGAAGGAAGATTAATTAAAAGAAGTCTACTTTATTACATTACATCATCAGCAGCAAACATATAAACACGAGAGTTAGTAATAACAGCAGGAAGATCGTTAATAAGGTGACTCCCCTGAGGAACACCAGAGGTAACAAAATACATTTGGATACAGAAGATTTAAAAACTACTTTTTGTGTTCGGCCACACAAGTACTCAGAAAGCCACGACAAGAGTTTTGCTGGAAATCCAATAATATTTAATTTTTGAAGCAACACAGAATGACTTACAGAATCAAATGCCTTACTAAAATCTGTGTAAACGACGTCAGTTTGCATTTTGGCCTGAAACCCTTTGATAACAAGTGAGGTAAACTCAAGAAGGTTGGTGGTTGTAGATCTTCGCCTAACAAAACCGTGTTGATAAGGGGATAAAATTGAACTACATAAGTGCTGCAATTGAGAGCATATAATTTTTTCAAAGACTTTCGGAATGGCAGACAACTTAGATATACCCGTATAATTTTTAACGTTGGATTTAGAAGAATTTGTATGGAGTGGAATAATAAAAGATTCCTTCCATATACCAGGAAACACAGCTGAGTCAACTGACAAGTTAAATAATTTGTGTAAGGGTTTACAAAGTGAATCCGCACAATATCTAAGTATACAACCTGGCACTCCATCTGGACCAGGCAAGAAGCCGGGTTTGATAGAGTTAAGGTCGCCTAACAGCGTACACTCAGTTATAAATGCAGTTTGACGCTTGAACTTGAAAAGGATATAAATTATTGCAACTGTATAAACTCGATGAGTAAACCGATTGAAAATACTAAGCAAATAGATCAGCCACTGCTTGATCGGAACTTGCTTTTGTATTATCAAGGTAAACCGAGGATGGCAAGCAAGAAGATTAACGTTTAGTTTGAGGGGAACACATATATCCAAATGCGAATTCAAAGTCCAGTAAAAAATGGCAATGGCAGTTTCTATATCACTACAAGAATAGAGTTGAGACCAATTAGTATGCTGAAGCAAATTATTCAATTTAGTAAAGTCAGTTTAACGTAAGCAACGTGTCTTAAAAGAATTGTTAGATGTTGGTCTAAGGTTAAGAAGTTCGAAGGAAAGTTCTAAGGTTGGATGGTAGGCATCTTTGGGAAGCACTAGAGGGTGTACTCTACTAACATTACTACAATCAGAGTAAGAAACAAATATCAAATCTAACATCTTATTACGACAGTTATGCACCCTGTTAACTTGTGATAGGCGCGATCGCATCTGTACAGGTTATACTTATTAGGCAAAACGAAATAATCAGACATATCAGGTTTTAACCAGGTTTCTGTGAGTGCAACTATCTGTGAATCAAAGGATAAGGTGTTTACATATAGTTTAGAAAGTTTAGTGTTAAGGCCTCGAACATTTTGATAGGCCAAGATAACTACTTTTGTTAGTTTTTTGCCGCCGAAGTTGAGGCAACAGGATGGCTACCAGGCGGTGCACTACTTATCGTACTATCGTTTTTATTACTTTCACGCCTACTCACATACTCGTTGACAATGAGCTGCGGTGGCCAAAACTTTCCAGAACAAAATGTCGAGAAAAGTTCGGGCGAAACACTCAATTTGAAAGAAGATATGGTTCGGGCTTGTTTAAACTTAAACAGTTAGAAGTGGGGAGTCTATTTTACTCTTAACGTAGGCACTAACATCATCCAAGGAAGTGTCGGATGCTAGCCTAGACACGAAAATAAATTTATTCAAGGGCACAACAACAACAGGCTTGTGAGCCCCAAGTGTACCTACAGTAGAATTAATAGGCACACAAGCTGTTGGAACAGAAAGCTCAGATGTTAAATTATTTGGGGAAAGATTATTGTTAGGAATTCTTGCCGGCGAGTTAAATAGCATTAACGGTAAAAACGAAGAGAGCGAGAGAGCTTGAGTGCGTTGGAAGATACAACTACAAGTACTTCGGATAAGAGCGGACGCAAGCGGGAGAGGACTGATGCTAAGTGCTGTCAACTCTTCCGGGCAATAAAAGGCTAAAGTCCCATTCCAAACCTGCTAAAAACGGCTAGATCAAATTTAAAAATAGCCAATTTACCTTCGTTGCGGGCTACAAGTAGCTTGTAGTCCTGAGTCCCCAGCCCAGAAACCTTGCCACCACAGACCTAAGGTTTCTGGATGAGGACAATGTCTGCTCCGCATTGGCTTATGCGGAGCAGAAGAGCGGCTGCAGCCGCTTTACAGTGGTGGAGGTTGATCTGGAGGAATGTCAGAGACATCTTCCGTTTTCAACTCCACTACTGTGAGATTAGCCTCGTCGTCTGTATCCTCTTCGAGGCTGATCATTTGGGCCGCGTCAGCAAGTTCAGATACTTCCTGACCGGCCTGGCCGTCACTCGCCTTAGCTGCCGGCGCTTCGCTTGTGATTTTACCATTGGCGGTGGTATCATCAACGACAGCAACCGGCAGTGGCTGGTCCAAGAGGGCAGCAGTGTCTTGTGCCACCGGTGCGTCCTCCAACCCGGACGGCTTGCTGGCTGTATCAGAGCGATAAGCTTTTATCGCAATTGGCTTGAAGCCATAGTGAGCCGCCCCGTTAGTTGCGGCAAGAGTCTCGGCTGACTCATCATTAATGACGAGGATTATCTGTCGGCTGTTGCCTTCAGGCGCCTCGACTTTGGCAATCCTCCAATCCTGAGTAACCAGGTCTGGGTTACTCATCTGAATGAGCTTAAGAATTCGCTTAGGCTCCTCTGGCTTAGCAGAAACCCAAGCTCTCGCTCTGGGTCGACTTGGCACGTCTTTCCAATCGACCGCCTCGAGATTCGCCCCGGGGTAGACTTCCCCCAGCAAGGCCACCGCTTTTTTATAGAGCTCTGCCGATGTGTCATCCTCGCAGGCTATCGCTTTGATATTGCCCTGATGCCACCCAGCATCAGAGCAACGAGGCGGCGGTCCACCAGACCGCTCCATTAGGTTGACTACCTTGTCCTGCAGCTCATTCTCGATGGCCCCCCACTCGTTCCGAGGGATATGGCCCTCCTTGTGGCCCCTGTCGAGGACCCAAATTAGAACCTTCCCCTTTGCGGCTTCAGCGAAGGACCGAGTGAGCGGCTGTGGATGCGGTGGTTGCCTGATCCGCTTGGCTTGCGGAGCTTGCTCCTCCACGGAGCGTTGACGCTTCTGCTTGGTTTTTGCAGAAGTCGGGATTGCGGGCTTGAAGTCCGGCAGTATGGTCTTGTCCGACTCGACGAATTTGGTCCCATCGGGAGACGACTGCTGGCCGCTCAAGTTTTGCTGCAAAATTTCTACAGCCCGCCTCCGGTCTTGTATCGGAGGTTTATTTGCCGCCGTTAAGGCGGACCCCGGGACGATCGCCTGCGTCGCGGACCTGGAAGCTGGTGTTGCAAACTTGTGTTGCAGCCTCCGAGCTCCAGGAGCCGTTCCAGGTCGGCGTCCGGGGTGTGAGGACGAATGGCTTGCCCGTCCTGCACCAATGCCGCTTGCGGCGTTACGAGCACCTGCTGGCGTACCAGATGTCACGGAAGCGGTGCAAGCACCTATAGAGGGATTGGCGTTTCCCCCCGGGTTTTTGAGTGTCCCGGACACTGGGTTTGTTTGTTTGTTTAGATTCATTTTTTGGTCCCACGAGTAGACGGGAGTGGACAGTCACCCGCCTCATAGCCCGTGTACCGCGCGAAGCCTTGTTCAACTGGAGGTCGGCAGGTATCCAGAGTTCGAAAAGTAACGACTGAGCTCCCCTTCAGCCACGAGTCCCTCGGCTTCGGTGATCGCCCTCGGTACGACGTTATTGAAAGCGCTCTCAATGTCTAGAAAAGCTATAAGGCAATACTCCTTGTGGTGGAGTGCTTTTTCTATTGTGGAGACAACAGCATGAAGTGCTGTCTCGGTGAATTTGCCTTTTTGGTAGGTATGTTGTGCTTGGGAGAAGTGATCGGTCTTGATCGTATCTCTAATATATAATCCCAGCACCCTTTCCAGTGTCTTGAGTAGGAAGGATGTTAGGCTTATGGGTCGGAAATCCTTGGGGGTCGTGTGTGAGGCTTTACCCGCCTTGGGAATGAAGACAACTTTAGATTCGAGCCATGGCTTGGGGATCGTACCTGTTGGCAGGGTATCTGAGAAAATTTTTTGAGGCCAGTTTATAGCGATGTCCCCTGCATACTGCAGTTGGACTGGGATAATTTCGTCCGGCCAAGGGGACTTGAAGGGTGAGAAGCTACGAATAGCCCACGAGATGATATCTCTGGAGAATAAGTCGGTGGAAACGTTGTCCTGAAATTCTCTTTGGATAGGGGGTAGTGGTACTTCAACTGAGCATCTGGGAAAGTGGGTTGCCATCAAAATTTCTAGTGACTCTAGACTGGTCGTTGTCCATGAGTCATCAGGTTTTTTGAGGAAGCCTATGGTTGCTTGAGTACTTGAGAGAACCTTCCTGAGCCTTGCTGCTTCTGCAGTGCTCTTTATTTTGGAGCAAAAATTTTGCTATGAGGAGCGTTTAGCTTGTCTAAGATTCTTTTTGAAAGTGGATAAGTTGGCTTTGTATCATGATTGGTCGTCTCCCCTCGACTTAGCTCTTTTAAAGAGCTTTCTCGAGGTTTTACGAAGCTCGCCTAATTGCGAGGACCACCATGGTGGTTTTGTTTTGCCTCTTGGTTTGCTCTGGGGGCATGTCGTGTTTAGGGCGGACTTGCATGCCTCCGTGAGCTTGCTTGTGAGAAACTCTGTGTACTCGGGAGAGGGGAGTCCCGCTGGGGGATGCTCTGGGATTAGCCTTTCGAGGCATTCTTTGAATTTGGTCCAGTTTGTACGTTTAACGTTTCTGCACCATTTGGGTCTGGGTATGTCAAGACAGAACTCTATGTCGATATACCTATGGTCAGAGAAGGAGTGCTCTGAGAGTACCCTCCATTTTGTTAGTCGCTTATAGAAGGAGCTTGTGGCTAGCGTCATGTCTAAGACCTCTTCCCTATTCTTTATAATAAAGGTAGGGTCGTTACCTATATTAGAAATGTTTAAATTTGTTGTTAAAATATAATTGAAGAGTAACTCACCCCGTTCATTTATATCCGAGCTGCCCCACTGATGGTGGTGAGCGTTGGCGTCGCAGCATATTACTAGCTCCGTATGCGTCAATTCGCAGTCAGCAATTAACGCCCGTAGTCGTTGCTGTGGTAGGGGCCCCTGGTGGTCGTGGGCCATGTAGGTAGAGCTAAGTCTGACCTGTCCAGACTACAGCTCAAGGCATACAGCCATGTTGTCACTATCGCTGAAATCAGGAAGCAGAAAAATGTCTAGGTGTTTTCTTGCTAGAATGCAGGTGCGGACTTTACCTTCGTGGCGGGCTACAAGTAGCTTGTAGTCCTGAGTCCCCAGTCCAGAAACCTTGCCACCACAGACCCAAGGTTCCTGGATGAGGACAATGTCTGCTCCGCATTGGCTTATGCGGAGCAGAAGAGCGGCTGCAGCCGATTTACAGTGGTGGAGGTTGATCTGGAGGAATGTCAGAGACATCTTCCGTTTTCAACTCCACTACTGTGAGATTAGCCTCGTCGTCTGTATCCTCTTCGAGGCTGATCATTTGGGCCGCGTCAGCAAGTTCAGATACTTCCTGACCGGCCTGGCCGTCACTCGCCTTAGCTGCCGGCGCTTCGCTTGTGATTTTACCATTGGCGGTGGTATCATCAACGACAGCAACCGGCAGTGGCTGGTCCAAGAGGGCAGCAGTGTCTTGTGCCACCGGTGCGTCCTCCAACCCGGACGGCTTGCTGGCTGTATCAGAGCGATAAACTTTTATCGCAATTGGCTTGAAGCCATAGTGAGCCGCCCCGTTAGTTGCGGCAAGAGTCTCGGCTGACTCATCATTAATGACGAGGATTATCTGTCGGCTGTTGCCTTCAGGCGCCTCGACTTTGGCAATCCTCCAATCCTGAGTAACCAGGTCTGGGTTACTCATCTGAATGAGCTTAAGAATTCGCTTAGGCTCCTCTGGCTTAGCAGAAACCCAAGCTCTCGCTCTGGGTCGACTTGGCACGTCTTTCCAATCGACCGCCTCGAGCTTCGCCCCGGGGTAGACTTCCCCCAGCAAGGCCACCGCTTTTTTATAGAGCTCTGCCGATGTGTCATCCTCGCAGGCTATCTCTTTGATATTGCCCTGAAGCCACCAAGCATCAGAGCAACGAGGCGGCGGTCCACCAGACCGCTCCATTAGGTTGACTACCTTGTCCTGCAGCTCATTCTTGATGGCCCCCCACTGGTTCCGCGGGATATGGCCCTCCTTGTGGCCCCTGTCCCCTGTCGAGGACCCCTGTCGAGGACCCCAATTAGAACCTTCCCCTTTTCGGCTTCAGCGAAGGACCGCTTGAGCGGCTGTGGATGCGGTGGTTGCCTGATCCGCTTGGCTTGCGGAGCCTGCTCCTCCACGGAGCGTTGACGCTTCTGCTTGGCTTTTGCAGAAGTCGGGATTGCGGGCTTGAAGTCCAGCAGTATGGTCTTGGCCGACTCGACGAGTTTGGTCCCATCGGGAGACGACTGCTGGCCGCTCAAGTTTTGCTGCAAAATTTCTACAGCCCGCCTCCGGTCTTGTATCGGAGGTTTATTTGTTGCCGTTAAGGCGGACCCCCGGGACGATCGACTGCGTCGCGGACCTGGAAGCTGGTGTTGCAAACTTGTGTTGCAGCCTCCGAGCTCCAGGAGCCGTTCCAGGTCGGCGTCCGGGGTGTGAGGACAAATGGCTTGCCCGTCCTGCACCAATGCCGCTTGCGGCGTCACGAGCACCTGCTGGCGTACCAGATGTCACGGAAGCGGTGCAAGCACCTATAGAGGGATTGGCGTTTCCCCCCGGGTTTTTGAGTGTCCCGGACACTGGGTTTGTTTGTTTGTTTAGATTCATTTTTTGGTCCCACGAGTAGACGGGAGTGGACAGTCACCCGCCTCATAGCCCGTGTACCGCGCGAAGACCTTGATCAACTGGAGGTCGGCAGGTATCCAGAGTTCGAAAAGTAACGACTGAGCTCTCCTTCAGCCACGAGTCCCTCGGCACGATACTGTTCCACCTTGGACTGGGGTAATTCTAAAGAGTTTTCTTCTCTCGCCCGACTACTATTCGTTAGCGCCCTTGGCAGAGACATGACCTTACCAAGGGCCTGCTTCCAGCCGCCCTCGCGTGGAAAGTGTAGTCGCACTACCAGTTGTGAGTTCCAAGGACGGCACGCACCGCACGGACGCGCACTGATGGCGATATGAATGCGTCCCCCCACAGTGTTATTCCCCTTGTTTCTCCAACTGGCTGACGGCCGAACATAGCTATGCAAATGGGCAAACAAATTCCGCAAGTGTATGTAGTAGTACATTTGTCGATGTCATTTGCCGAACAGAAAAAAAATTTTAAACATATCAAAACTCGTGGCAAAGCGAGTTCAGCAGGAAATTGAACAAATGCACATGCATACAAAAACAAATGATTTTTGATCTGTTTTCCATGGAGAGTTTAACAGAGACGGTCGTGTGTGGGGCATAGTTTGGAAGCTTGACATCAAAAGTTTAGCTTCAAATCTTTTTGGGCTGTCAACATCTATCTTCCTACCAAATTGGGTGACTCAAGCTTAAAACGCAAGCGGTATTAAGTTTTGGTCAAATTTTTTTGAGGGTCATCACCTATCTTGGTAACATTTGTGCTGGTTCTAGTTTAACAAGTAGAAACTCGATACCACTAATCATACCGATAAAAAGAAACCTGATTGTAATGGGAAGCAGATTCGGCAGGGGTGTACGCTGCCTCAAAGATTGAAGCACGCAGATGGGGAAGGATAAAAGCAATATCCTTCCAAAGTTGGTGACCATAGCTTAAAATTTGTAAAAGGTGGGGAAAGGGTGGCTGGCGGTGGTATGGGTGGCGTGGCATCTGAATTTGCTGCAGATCTTTGGAAGTCGTTAACTTTATCTTCCTACCAAACAAGGGCAGTATAGAAACGCTCGCATCCAAAGTTTTTATGAATTTTTTTGGGGGTCGTCATCACCTATTTTGACACCAGACTTGGTGGCTTTAGCTCAAAAAATGTGGAAGATATAGGTGTTTCTGATTTCAAAATGCAAGTGCGCTGGGTATGGGGGGCGTTGCTTAACAACATTGAAGCAGATCTTTGGGTGTCGTTACTAGCTATCCTCCTACCAAATTTTGTGACTCTAGCTCAAACATTTTGGAAGATACACGCATTCTAGTTTTTAAGGAAGCGTTGGGGCGGTTGGGCGAGGAATCCAAAATATCGATGCTTATTTTCTTGGGTCTTCATCTATGATGGCACTAAATTTGGTGGCTCCAGCCCAAAAGCTGTGAAAGATATAGGCGCTTTTGATTTAAACCTGCGAGGGGTTGGTGGCGGAATGGGTGGGCGGGACTCCAAAATTTTTGATGCAGATTTTTGGGGGTTATTAGTAGCTTTCTTCTGCAAAAAGTTGGTAGTTTGTCGATTTTGAGTTAGCGAATTTATCGATGTGCCAGCCCCCAAGTTATTATAGAACCCCAATCTTGACACATTTTAATTTACTATAATTTACTATGCCATAGATAAAGACATTTGCAAAGTTTGAAATCTCTTACTTGAAAAGTGTGGAAAAAAGTTGCGAACATACAGTCGAACAAAAACCATGACGAACATTGCACAAACCTAATATACTATTTACCCTCGGTATCGAGTAAAAAAAACTGTGTAGATACACGAAAACCAGTTTATTAGATGTGGGAGGCTCGGAGCGTTTTTTGTAGGCGTGGCACCCAAACTTCTGATGCAGATCTTTTGGGGTCGTTACCAGCTACCCTCCTAACAAATTTAGTGACTCTAGCTGAAGAACTGTGGGAGATATAGGCACTTGATTTAAAAATGCGCGTGGGTGGGTTCAAAATAAGCTTGGCTTTGAAATTTTATGCAGTGTGATTGGGTCACTAGACACTTTATCTGTCCCGGCCATAGATTAAGATATTTAGAAAGTTTCAAGTCACTTGCATGAGGGTGTCTAAACGATTGCGTTCATATAAACGGGCGGGCGGACAGACACCATACCGGACACTGTACAACGCCAAAATAGTCTTTACCTTCGGCATTGAGTATAAAACAGACCAACTGCTAGTTATCGATTTTATTGGTTTTTATTTTTTGCGTTCATAGCGGAACTTATAAACGGGAGCACTGTCTTTATTGCTAGCGCTCAGCTTATTTGGCTTTAGCAGGCGAGGCTGTTTGAGGGTGTTCTTTAGTTGCAGCTCCCTTTGTACAATGCTGAGCTCACGTTCGCGCTGCTCCCGATTTTTTAACTCGCTCTGCAGCTGCTGCCTGTGCGTTCCAACACAAATAACCTGCTTGAGATAGAAAACTTGGTTAGCTCGAATGTTGTTATAATTTTGTTTTTCAATCAGCATTTACTAGAATTTCTACTGCTGCGGACTTTAAGCGTTTTCCTGGTGTTGCCGATATCACCCCTTGATTGGCATCCACATTGTAAATGGCGACGCGTTTGTTGTTGCTACTTTTGTCAGCATCAACATCGACCAGCGTAAGTTCCATATGCACGTACTTGAGATCCTGAGTAGGCATAAGTCCCACTTGGGCTAGCGCGACTTTGCCAGTGGCGTGCTTTTCGCGATGCACATAACCAGTGAGCTTAGAGGTAATCATGTGGTGGTAGAACTCATCGGGCTTTTTTTTGAACGCGTGCTTGTGCAGCAGCTTTATTGGGTTCTCCTTTTGCTGTTCGACGATGGCGCGATTGATATAGTCTTGCCTTTTTTCAAGCAGACCGAGATGCTGGCGCACATCGGGCTGGTGACGTTCAAGATGCTCTTTTTGGTTGTTTTTGAAAGCCTTCTTCCAAGAAGACATATCTGCTTATGAACTGTTTATTAAACAAAACCGTGTAGAAAAAACAGCAGCTAGACACCGGCGTTGCTGCATAAGTTGCCGTCTCTTTATATCGAAAAACAGTAGTTCCACCTACAGCATTTGGCAAATGTAATGTGGTGAACACACTACGGGTTGCGTCATGCGTTAAATGGCAAGAAGAAGCTTCTTGCCCATACAAATAGCATATGGGCCTAGTGGTGACAAAATGTTGCGTTTAGTTTGGACGTAGTTGCGTGTATTCTATTTACGTAACTTATACATTCGATTGACTCAAAAGGAACTGCCCATTTCGTATATCGTTCTCAACTATCACCACTAATATAAAAACGACGTTTGCCAGCAAATATTTAACATGTCGCAAGTAAAAGGTAAGCAATTGTTTATTTTCAAACATTATATTATGTTTAACCCATTGTAACTTAATTACAGGCTATGATAAGAGATTTTTGTGGTTGACTGCCTCCACAAAAGCTCTAATAGAACTTTGGCAAGAGAATATTAATGGGTTGCGGGGAGCCAGGAATAACTCCCATATTTATAAGGAAATGACGGAGAATGTGAAGGAGTATGGACCATCGCACGTGGAAACCAAAAACAAGCTAAATAACCTTATGCAAAGATACAGGCAAGATAAAACAAATGACAGTCTTTTGATTAACTTATGTTAATTACTTATTTAAATAGATGTGTTTATAGGGCTGAATGTGCAAAGATGGGATCTCCCGGTGGCACGCCATCTTCGAGGGAGTATTTTGAGAGCGCGGCCAGCGTATGAAACATGTCGGACACTGTGGGCTACCATCCCATAGCCGATAGCCTTGGTAATATATTGAACAAAAACTATTACATGTATTTAAAATTATACATAGCAATTCTTACAGACTTCTCGCAATTAATTGAAGATGTGCCCAGTGTTAATGACAGCTTGATGACAGAGTCGTCAAGTTCAGGGGCAAAGAGACGGCTGGTCAAAACTCCGCAAAATTTGTTGCCGTAGGGGAGCGCAAAATGGCGGTGATGGAGCGAATGGCAGGAGATTCAGCCAACTTTCAAAAAGAATTGTTGAGTCTCCTTAAAGCCCGTCATGCGGATTAGTAAATAATAAAATCTAAAATGAATTTAGTATTATTAAAATAAAAATTGTAAAGTAGTTATAGTACAGATCTCAGTCTGTCAACGGCCCACGTCACAAGATATTTATATTCAATATCAGGGAACGCTCGCGAAAGTGAGGTAAGTGCAGTTAGGGGTCGTACAAGGTCAACATTTGTACTGTCGCCTCCAGTCGCGCAAATCGCGCTGTCACTTTGTTAAATGCCGACCACCGATTTCTTTGGCGCATTAACCCCCTGCCCAGCATTAGTAACTTCCAAGCAAAACGCGCATGTCTTTCTTTTAAATCATACTTTCCTTTTATATCTATATTTAAACTTTCTCGTTCTTCTTATACTTCGACTTCTATTATTTCTCGTGTCTCCTCTGGCGTGATTTTTCTAACCCGCGGCCGCGTCTGCTCGGTTGTGAACTCTATTACCCACTCTCTTGCCGGTCTCGCACTTCAGGTCAGCGCGCTCCTTGTTCTCTGGTTCGCGACAATTTGGTCGCGTGTCGCGAGCGTGCGGCCGATCGTCACTCTTTTGTCGCCGGCTTCGCTGCCCGGCTCTCTTGCTGTGCTGTGACGTACTGCTGAACTTGTGTTTGTTCTTCTCCTTCGTTCAAGTGTATACTATTAACTTATCCCTATTTTACCAACAGCTCTATTTATATTCATTTCATTGTAATTCTTGCAAGTGCTGATTAAACAATAAGTATGTGAGTAATGATTAAATACTAAGTACGTGAATAATGATTAAATAATAAGTATGTAGTTAATGATTAAATAATAAGTGTTGGCGCCGAAGTAGCGCCGTTTGTTATTTTATTGTAGTTTGAATTTATATTGAAGTGAAATATTTGAAATGTTAACTGAAATTTGCATAACAGATAGCTAATAGTCACATTACATAGTTACAGCGCTATGAATATCGATCTATCGATAGATTTAATGAATAATGAAGGAATATTGATTGAATATGTAGCCCTAGTAAAAGAGGAAGATATTAAAAAAGTTACTTTTCGACTGAGCTGGACGTGTTGGCTCTTGGCCTTTTATTGCGAGAAACACACGATCCGCACGCGGCCAGGCAGTGGCGAAAACATTTGGCGCCCGAGCAGGGACTTTTGGATAAAGTTCTCACCCGATTGCAGCTTAATTTGGAAGCTGATTAAGAGCTCGCTACTGGAGCACTGGAACGGCGACGGCCACATCTTCGTATCGAACTGTGAGTAGCTTTCTGCTTGGTGCATTTAGTACTTCTTGCACGGCTTATAAGCATTTCAAGTTCGGTGTGCATTAATAGTGTCGCAATAAACACATTAAATTATAGTAAATCTAATGTGTGTGGTACATTGGTTTGTGAGAAAGTTTATGACAGTCAGCTCACATGTGCATAGGCACACATTAAGACATACATATCTTCATTGCGGTAAATTCTTATGTGCTTGTGTAGTGTCTGTATGTATGTGCGAGAGTCACACCAGTTGATTGTTGTATTGACCAAGAGAGCATCGGCAGCGTAACGAAAGGTTGCTGTACCTTTTTTGAAACGTTTGGTTGTGGCGCTTAAGCGTGGTTGATACGAAATATATAAGTCCCGTTGCGGCTTGGTACATACATAAGCTGGCACATACATGCACACATGCATAGGTGGATGAATGCAGGCTTTTGTAGGCATAGACAGCGTACCGATAAGGTGCTGTACTTTTTCGAAACACGTTGGCGGCTGCGCTTAAGCAGAATCATTGCAAAATACATAAGTCCGGGTGCAGCTTAGTACATATGATTAGGAGTGCACACATAAATAGATCGGTACTCAATCAGATCGGTATACTTACAGGTTAGGGCGTGCACATATATAAGCAGCACAGTGGTACAAGGTTAATTTAAAACTAAAATAATTAACAAACTTAAAGCGCTCGTTGTACGCTATTGGTTAATTCTAAAAATTTGATTATTTGCTTTAAATTAGGAGCTTAAACTGAACGTGGTGTTTAAATAAGTTTCAACGTTGAGCTAAAATTTAGTTTTCGAGCAAGATGGCTCCAAAAAAGACCAATAAGGCTTCAGAGCAGTGTTCTCATAGAGAAAGTTTATTGAATTCGTTGAATCGCAACAAAAACTATGTAATGTCCAACTGCCAGTCTATGGTCTCCGCGGAGTTGGAGGCGCGCTTGAGTTTGGTTGAGTCAGTGTTTGCTCAGCTGTGTGACATTCAGAGTCAGATTGAGCAGGCTGGTGAAGATGAGGTTGGATTCGATACTCGCCAATGTATGGAAGATACGTATTGCGAAATAAAGGCAAAAATTTTAAGCCAGTTGACAAAAAGGAGCACTCAACTGGGAGTTCCGAGCCGTCAGCAAACTCAACAATGACCAATAATATCGGTGCTCGCGTTGCCAGGTTGCCTGCATTGAAATTACCACAATTTACAGGTAAAGTCACGGATTGGACCAGCTGGTACAATTCATTTGTTACATTGATTGAAACCTTGATGAGCTTTCAAAGTTCATTCATCTAAAGTCCTGTTTAGGTACTGTTCCCTCACGAACAATTGAATGTTTAGAATTGTCGGCAGTTAACTACAGAAAGGCCCTTCAACTGCTCAGAGATCGTTTCGAACACAAGGCTATTATTGTACAGTCACATATTTGCGAACTTTTTAGTATTCGAAAGATGAAGCAATCAGACGCAGAGTCGCTAAGGATGCTAGTTGATTCCATAAATTCTCAATTGGTCGCCCTTCGCTCGTTAGGCAGTGACAAGGAGATATTAGATGCCTTTGTTTTTCATTTGTCGCGAAGCAAACTAGATGATGAAACACTAGAAAAATGGGAAAGCGAGTATGACTGTTCAAAGCGACCGTCTTGGGAACTGCTTGCTCAATTCCTCAACAATTGAGAATTAAATTTATCAAGTCGTGAGGTTAGAAAGGGCATTTCAGCCAAAATAGCCCCCAAGAGTGAAGCAAAAAGGGCAAGTTTGGCGACCGCAAGTGAAAATGGTAGTCCTTGTTATAGTTGCTCTGGTCAGCACCATTTGAAGGCGTGCCCCAAATTTAAATCCTTAACACCGCTACAGAGATACCACGAGGTTAAAAGGATAGACTTATGTGTAGTTTGCTTCAGTAAGCGTCATCTAACTAAAGATTGCAGTGGACCGCGTTGTGGTACGTGTCACAAGGCGCAACATGAACTGCTTCACAGAGAGACCGGAGAAACTGAAAATGCAAGTGATATGAAGGGGGTTCAAGCTCGCTTTATAGTTCCTTGCTAGCAAATAAGGCTGTAAGTTTTCTCGCAACAGAGATAGTGCTCGTGAAATATTCGATGGGACTGTTTCACAAATGCAGGTGTGTGCTGGACTCGGGAATTCAGTTGAATTTCGTGATTTCTTGGCTAGCTTCCAAACTGGAGTTGCCAATTATGAGTGTTCACTATTCGCTTAATGGTATAAGAAATTTCAAGTCTGAAATTCTTAGTGAATTAAAAACAACATTTAAATCTTTAGTGACAAACTTTGAAGCAACTAATAGATTTAGTGTTCTACCAAAAATAGCGCAATATAACCCGAAACCAGCAGCCATAGCATTCAACTTGCTGTTACCCAAGAAATTCAAGTTCGCAGATCCTTGCTTCGACTCGGCTAATGAGATAAATATGTTGTTGGGGGTGAACCTATTCATCAAGCTTATAGTGGCTGGGCAAATCAAGCTAGGTTCAAATAAACCGATTCTTCAAAAATCACTTCTGGGCTGGATCGTGGTAGGAGAATATGAACAAGACGATAATGTGGCATTAATCTGCAATCATTCAGCCAAGGTTAAGCAAAATGAGGCAGAAGAGTTGCACAAAATAGTTCAAAGATTTTGGGAGTGTGAGGAAATTCCTCAACGCTCTAATTCGGTTCCCTGGAGTCCAGAAGAACAGCAATGCGAGCACGACTTTGTGTCTAAAGTAAATCTTACAGAGAGTAATAGATTTGTAGTGTCCCTGCCATTTAAGGAGCCTAGGGAAGGTTTAGGCAGTTCCTACAACATTGCACTGCACAGATTTTTAAATTTAGGAAGAAAATTAAATCGGAATTCCGAGCTTAAAAGGCATTATGCGGAGTTTATAGAAGAATACATGTCCTTGAATCATTTGGAGGAGGTACCCACAGAGCAAGTACACAAGGTGAAATACTTTATTCCTCACCATCCAATTATTAGACCAGACAACTTGACAACTAAGTTAAGAGTCGTGTTCGATGCTTCGTGCAAGACGACGAATGGATTGTCATTGAATGACACAATGCTTGTAGGCCCTACGTTGCAGCCAGACCTCTTTGAAACGCATACGAGGTTTCGGTTTTACAGATTTGCTCTGACGGCAGATATTAAAAAGATGTATAGGCAAACTCTGGTTGAACCAGTTGATTGCAATTATCAGTGCATCCTGTGGCGTCGGAATAGCACAGAGCCGTTAAAGGTGCTGCGTCTGAAGACAGTTACTTACGGTACGAATTCTGCTCCCTTTCTTGCAGTGCGATGTCTGTATTACCTTGCAGAGCGTCACAGGTCACAGTATCCACTAGCTTATGAAACGATTCAGCGCAACTTTTATATGGATGACTTGCTGTGTGGAGCAGAGTCCATATCGACATTGGGGGATTTAAAAAGGGAAGTCGCAGAGTTGCTTAAATTGGGTGGATTTGAACTGCATAAGTGGCGAACTAATTGTGAGGCTCTTCCGGGTGACACAAAATTCGCTGAGTCCTTAGAATTAAAAACCATAGACACCGCAAAGACCCTCGGCATATGCTGGGCGTCAGTCCCTGATCGGTTTCAGTTTACGTACGCGGCAAAGACGTCGACCGACATAACAAAACGCGTAGTTTTATCCGAACTGGCGCAACTATTTGACCCCATGGGATTCCTTAGTCCGTTGTTAATACTAGGAAAGATTTTTTTGCCGGAATTATGGTTACTCAATCAGGAGTGGGATGAAGAATTGCCCTCCAGTTACGCCAAACAGTGGGAGAGATTCCGTGAGGACTTGAATCTCGTGCGCAAGTGTTCTCTACCTCGCGCAGTAGTACCAACAGACAGTGATAGTCAAGAATTGGAGCTGTATGGCTTTTCCGATGCATCTGGTCGTACTTATGGCGCAGCTATATATGCTCGAGTTATTGATCAAGGAGGAGTAATTTCAGCAAATTTACTAACGGCAAAATCAAAGGTAGCACCGGTGCGTGTCACATCGCTACCTCGCCTGGAAATAGAAGGAGCAAGGCTTTTAGCACAACTCATGGCTAAGGTCAAAAATTGCGTCCCTGTCGCGGTCTCTCAGACAAAATATTTTACAGATTCGACAATTGTGCTTAACTGGATTGCTTCACATTCCAGTAGATGGAACACATTTGTCGCAAATAGAGTTGCGCGCATCCAAGAATTGACGCAGGTGCAAGACTGGTTCAAGGTAGCATCGAAACTTAACCCAGCGGACATTGTCTCTCGTGGGCTGCATACTGCAGAATTAAAGAACTCTACGATGTGGTGGATGGGTCCAGAATTCTTGCGTCTTCCGGCTAATCAATGGCCAGAGATGCAGCGACCTACCCAAGAAGAAGTTCCAGAGCAGCGAAATTCAAAATTTTCCTTGATAGTCAGGGCGGAACTAAAAGTTAGTGACATCGTCGGCGAATGCAAATTGTAAAGTAGTTATTTTGCCGGGGTACAGATCTCGGTCTGTCCACGGCCCACGTCACAAGATATTTATATTCAATATCAAGGAACGCTCGAGAAATGGAGGTAAGTGTTGCGATGTTCGACCCAGGCGTCTTAAGACGAGTACAGCAAACGAGCGCCTCAGCGGTTAGGGGTCGTACAAGGTCAACCTTTGTACTGTCGCCTCCAATCGCGCGAATCGCGCTGTCACTTTGTTAAATGCTGACCATCGATTTCTTTGGTGCATTAACCCCCCTGCCCAGCATTAGTAACTTCTAAACAAAAATGCGCATGTCTTTCTTTCAAATCATACTTTCCTTTTATATATATACTTAAACTTTCTCGTTCCTCTTATGTTTCGACTTCTATTCTTTCTCGTATCTCCTCTGGCGTGATTTGGAAAACAATGTAAAGTAAAGTAGGCGTGATTTTTCTAACCCGCGGCCGCGTCTGCTCAGCTATGAACTCTATTACCCACTGCCGTGCCGGTCTCGCGCTTCAGGTCAGCGCGCTTCTTGTACTCTCGTTCGCGACAATTTGGTCGCGTGCCGCGAGCGTGCGGCCGATCGTCACTCTTTTGTCGCCGGCTTCGCTGCCCGGCTCTCTTGTTGTGCTGTGACGTACTGCTGAACTTGTGTTTGTTCTTCTCCTTCGTTAAAGTCTATACTATTAACTTATCCATATTCTACCAACAGCTCTATTTATATTCATTTCATAGTAATTCTTGTAAGTGCTGATTAAACAATAAGTATGTGCGTAATGATTAAATACTAAGTACGTGAATAATGATTAAATAATAAGCATGTAGTTAATGATTACATAGTAAGTATACAGTTAATGATTAAATAATAAGTATATGGTTAATGATTAAATAATAAGTATATGGTTCATGATACGTGTTTAGTATTAAGTAGTGATTCTTCATAACTTTGTTTCATAAGTGCTTTTATCCTTAAGTCTATATGTGTAGGAGGCTCCCGTCGGGCCTACGTCACACCCCCCCTTTCTTCGTGACTGTGACCCTCCCGTCCGGGTGTATGGTCACAGAGTAAACTATTTCTCCTACCGTCACCCTAAGCCGGTCTCTCGTTGTGCGTCTGCTACGTGATCGCATTTCCCGTTTTATTTCGTCGATGGCCCGCTTGGTCACGATGCTTATGTCTGGGTGACACGTCCAATTCCTTGGGAGCTCGGGTGATGCTCCTGTGTCCTCGTCGGGATTGGCCGGGGTATGGTTCTCCTCCGGCCTCATGGTGAGGGGCGTTTGGCGTCGCTCGGCTGAGGCGCTAGTCGACGGTTCGTCGTCGTCGTCGTCTGTTGCCTCCGACCATAGTCCCGGGGCCCATACTCTGCGAACGTTCGACTGTCGTGGTTCGACTGTCGTGGTATCTCCTTCGCTATATCCTCTATTTCCTCTAGTCCATCTTCCCATCCCAGCACAGCTTCTTCTTCACTCTCTTCGTTGCTCTCCGTTTCTGGTACGGCCGTGTCGTTGGGGCTCCCTTCCTCCCGAGCTCGCATGAAGATCGTGGTTGTCACCACCCTGTGCAGCACGTGGATGCCTTCCAGCGTGTCTGTTACTTCTTCCTCGTGCACATATCTCGTTATGGCTGGACCGTTTGCACCCCACGCCTCTTCTACCTTCGTCAACTTCGTTCGACGGTGCGTGCCTTCCTCTAGTTTTAGTACTGTTTCCTTGCTCATTTCTGTTGGGAGAAACATAATTGTGGGTTATTGCGGAATCATTATTGAAATTTTAGTTGTATGTTTTGAAACGTTGTGGGTTAGTATAAGAGTTTTGTTGGGGTTACTTTTCTTGTTATGCTCCTCCTCGACTCGTTTCGGCTTCTTCTCCGTCTTGCTGGAAGGGTTTTAGCTGTGCTACGCTTGCGGTTCTGCTTTTTCGATCCCCGTCTTTTGCCAAACGGTGAGACGAATTTCTTCACCCTGTATGGCCCCTCATACTTCGGTGCTAACTTGGCTGCGAATCCGTCGCCGGCCTTCGAGAGTTGGTGCGTCCTCAACAAGACCAGTTCGTTGATCGTCGGTCTCCATTCCCTTCGTCTCAGGTTGTAATTTCTACATTGGTCCGTTGAAGCTCGCTGCTGGTTGCTTCGGGCTATGTTGAACACCTCCTTTAGCCTATTTGCCCTTTGTTCTGGCGTTTGCGGTGTGCTTCCTGTACCTGGCGTTTTCTCCTCGTACAACGTTGCTGGCAAGCGAGGTTCCCTTCCATGCATCAATGATGCTGGGGAGAATCCTGTTGAGTCCGCGATGCTCGAGTTGACGGCTAGTGATATTTCGGGTATCAACTGGTCCTACGAACTTTGATTTCCAGAAATATATTGCGCGATCATCATCTTTACCGTCCTGTTGGTTCTCTCGGTCGGGTTCTCCTGAGGGCAGTATGGGGCGGTGTGTTCCATCTCTACGCCCAGGGAGTTCAAATACGCTTTGAAAATCCGACTTGTGAACTGCACTCCGTTGTCACAAACAAACCTCTTTGGCACTCCGAACCGGCATAAGATCCGTTCGCGAAAAGCCTTCTGCAACATGGCCGCTGTTGCTCGTCTCAGGGGAACCAATTCCACCCACTTTGTGAATGCGTCGTGAAATACCAATAACATCGTGTTACCTTGTTTTGATCGCGGTAAGGGGCCCACGAAATCTGCGCACGGAATTGCCATTGGCTCCGCCACTTGGAGGGTTAGCATGTGTCCGGCTGGCTTCTTTTGTTCGGTCTTGAACAGTTGGCATTTTTCGCAACATTTGACATACCTGGCTGCATCTCTGAACATCCCAGGCCAGTAGTATCGTTGGGACAGCCTCATAACCGTCTTGCGGACTCCCTGATGCCCGGCCGTCGGCGCGTCGTGGCATTCCAATAACACTCGCTTTCTTTGTTCCTCGCTGACGCATAGATCCACGGGATGAAGTCCTCGTATACTTAGATGGTTCCTTAGCTATCTTTTCCAGCATCTTTGGAATCCACCCTCCGGGGAACTGTTGAACCACGGCTTGCTGGAGCTGCTCCAACGGGTCTCGTGACAAAGCGTCCGCCACCACGTTGAGCTTGCCTTTCCTGTATTTGACGTCAAACTGGTATTGCTATAGCTCCAAAGCCCACCGCGCTATCCTTCCTGTGGGGCTCTCAATTGAATCCAACCATTTTAATGCCATGTGGTCTGTGACCACCTCGAATCGGTATCCTTCCAGGTAGCATTTGAGTTTTCTGATCGCCCACACGATCGCCAAGCACTCCTTTTCTATAGCCGAATAGTTCGACTCGGCCTTTGACAGCTTCCGGCTGGCGTACGCTATGACCTGCTCCTGCTTATCAATGGTTTGCGTGAGTACTGCTCTCTCAGCCGTCGGAATACTTCTCTCAAGTTTGCTATGTGTTGCTCTTTCGTTGCGCTTATCACTATGATGTCGTCTAAATAGGCGAACGCATGTGGCTCCATCTCCGGGCCTATCACCGTATCCAATGCTCTCTGAAAAGTCGCACCGGCCGAATGCAAACCAAATGGCATGACCCGCCATTGAAATAGTCCTCGACCGGGCACTGTGAACGCGGTGTACTCCCTGCTGCTTGCCGCCATTGGGATTTGCCAGTACACGTGCTTCAAGTCTAGCGTCGAAATGTAACGTGCGTGCCTCAGCTTTTCCAGTATGTGATTTATCCTGGGTACGGGGTATGCATCCGGTATAGAGTGTGCGTTGAGCTGCCTGTAGTCCACGCACATCCTCCACTCGTTCGTCTTCTTACGGACTAGCACTATGGGCGCGCTGTATGGGCTGCGTGACGGCTCGATTGCCCCCGCCTCTATCAGTTCATTTACCTGCTGGTCGATCACGCGTTGCATCGCCGGATTTTTGGGGTAGTACCTCTGCTTGACCGGCTTGTCATCCCTCATGATGATCCGATGCTCGGCTACTTTGGATACGCCCTTCAATCCCTCGAAGAAATGCAACTCTGTCCTTAAAAACTCCTGCGTGGCTGGTTCCAAGTCCGCTGGCCACACTGATTCCTGCGCAGCGTCATCTTCCGATGATGATCCTGCTTTGGGGTCTCCTCCTTGCGGTGCCTCGGCTCCTGCACTTTCCACCTGGCCTAGCGATGGCTCCTTGACGACTGTAACTGCGTCTCGGCCAGCCCCTTGCTTGGCTAGCGTGGTATCCTTGCTGCAATGCGTCCCCAGGACAGTTTCTCGCATCTTGCCGTGTCCCTCTTGTTCCTTTACCCCTCCTGGCCTTAACTCGGCCCCTTCGATCGCCTTTGCTGGCGTATCGGCGCACTTCAGTATCAGCATCGCCTCACCGCACTGCATGGTCGTCCCCATCTTGCATGGAAAATCCATCCCCAGGATAAGACTGTCTAACATGGATGGCATTACGAGCATGTCCATCGGCACTTCTTTGCTGATAAACTTGACCTTGACTCTCAACATTTTACTAATTGCTACCTTCGATCCATCTGCTAAGTGAGTATTCGCGATCGCTGCGAATACTTCCCCCTTTGCCTTTATTTCCTCAAAAAAACTTTGGCTCATGAAACTTCGTGACGCCCCGGTGTCAACCATCGCCTTCGCCACTCGGTCCCCGACCTTCACCATGGCGACTATGCGACTGTTCTCGACTCTGAGAGGACATTCTAAATCCGGGAATGACTCGCGCCGGCGCCTATCCGATCCCGATCCGGATGACGCGGCTGTCCGTTTCCCGGTCTCCTACCACAACATGCCAAATCGCTCACGCCTTGAGCACCACACTGTCTACAGAATACCACCTTGGGATTTGGGCATTCTCTTGCAAAGTGTCCCCCTTGTGAGCAGTTGTAGCACACGCGTCTCACGACTGCCGACCTAACCTGTTCGCGCCCCATCATGTTGTTCGAAATTTCATCGCGCCTGGTGGCGGGATGACTACCAATCTCATTTCGCGCTAACGGTACCTGTGCTGGCGGGTTCCTAAACGGATTAGGCGGCTTGGCGGGTGTTTTCATGCCACCGGACCTACCCTGATACCCAAGAACCCTTGTCTGGTTGTACCCGTCTCCCCCTGGGCCTGACCCGGGATGTTCTCGAACTCCGAGGCTAGTTGCGTTAGCTGAGACAGATCCGTAAAATCCCTCCATCGAATATAAAGGCGGTACTCCCGAGAAAGGTTCTCGTACACCCTTCTCAACTCCTGCTCACGAGTATAACTGGCGTGCCGCATTAATCTCATCAAGTCGACTATATACTCTCTGTAACCTTCTTCTACGCGTTGTCTCGTCCTCTAATCTGTCAAAGTATTGGGGAGGCAGAAAGAATCCTAAAAATTCCCTTTTGAACGTTCCCCACGTCACGTCCCTTAATCCGCTCGTTGAGAACCAACTACCTGCCATGCCTGTCAAAGCCTCGCTCATCACTCTCGGTATGCGATTCAGATCTATATCGTATGTTTGGGCGCGTTCTTCCAATGTTTCTATGAAACGTCAAACTTAACACCCCATTTCCTAACCTGATCAGGGACGACCATGTAATGCCGGTGACCGTTAGCGAGCTCGTACATTTGCCTGTAATCCGCCTGGCCCTCCTGGGTACTAGTCATGGGCGGTCCTACGTGCGGGGTCAATCCAGCTATGTATCCGCCAACGGCCGGTGCAAACCGCACGTGGCTGGGTGATGGTGGCAATTCTCCTGATGACCCTGATAACGCCAACAAATCGGATTCCGATTTTTGTCTGAGTCGCGCCCCTTCACTAATGACAGTGGGCGGGACGGGTGACCCTCGGCTCTTGGCGAACTTCCGCTCCCATTCGCCCAACCGGTTCAACTATGGCCCCCCAATTTTATCAAATCACATACCCGTTTCCGTAAATCTTCTACCTTGCCGGCGCTTTCTATGTTTAGTTCCTGAGCGATTCGTTCCAGATCCTTCTTCCATCAGTGGTATACCCATCCTAGACTCACGCCCGGGCTGTCGCATCCTTCTTCTTCTACGCTTTTGTTGTACTCCATGGTCGTTGCTCGTGAAAAAATTTCAGTTTTATTTAATTTATTTCAGTTTTATTTAATTTATTTAAATTTTGTTTATTTAATTTTTTTTTTTCTGTATTTAATTAATTTTTTTTTTTATTTAATTTAATAAAATTTTTATTTAATTTATTAAAATTTTTTTTTATTATTCATTTAAATTTTGTTTAATTAAATTTTATTTAACTTATTTCCTCTCCTTTATTTAAATTTTATTTAATTTAAATTTTATTTAAATTATATTTAATTTAAATTTTATTTAAATTTTGTTTTTTTAAAATTTTTCCACTCTCGACCCACTGTACAACGATCAGCCACCACGCCCAATACCAATTCCAACCTTCGGGTGTTGGCGTGTGCACTTTCACAGTCGGCGTTCGCGCTGCTCCGCTGTGATCACTTTTCACGACCGACACTGTTTCCCGCGATTTTAGCCGTTTTCTAGCCGAACGCTCACGCCTGTCTTTTCGCTAATCCCGTTCGCTTAGTTGGTGCGTCTTCTTTCACCGTCAACTTCGCTGCACTTGCACTCTAAGCTTCGACCGATTTGCTGCTTAACACATACCAAATAATTTTTTGCGACGACTGTACGTTTGGCAAATTTTTTCTAGCGCCAACTGACCATCTGGCACCTTTTATTGCCCTTGCCGTCACTTTCAGTTTTTTTTTTTTTAAACGCGCGCGCGATCTACAGGGTATGACCGGGTATGTCCGACTATGACGATTTGCACTTATTAGTAATATGTTTGGGGTTTTTCCTTCCAAATTATATAACTCCTCTTTCACTTGAGTCCCTGCTCGGGCGCCACTTGTAAAGTAGTTATTTTGCCGGAGTACAGATCTCAGTCTGTCCACGGCCCACGTCACAAGATATTTATATTCAATATCAGGGAACGCTCGCGAAATGGAGGTAAGTGTTGCGATATTCGACCCGATGTTTTGAGCCAAGTGCAGCAAACGAGCGTCTCAGCAGTTAGGGGTCGTACAAGGTCAACCTTTGTACTGTCGCCTCCAGTCGCGCAAATCGCGCTGTCAATTTGTTTAATGCCGACCACCGATTTCTTTGGCGCATTAACCCCCTGCCCAGCATTAGTAACTTCCAAGCAAAACGCGCATGTCTTTCTTTTAAATCATACTTTCCTTTTATGTCTATATTTAAACTTTCTCGTTCTTCTTATACTTCGACTTCTATTATTTCTCGTGTCTCCTCTGGCGTGATTTTTCTAACCCGCGGCCGCGTCTGCTCGGTTGTGAACTCTATTACCCACTCTCTCGCCGGTCTCGCACTTCAGGTCAGCGCGCTCCTTGTTCTCTGGTTCGCGACAATTTGGTCGCGTGTCGCGAGCGTGCGGCCGATCGTCACTCTTTTGTCGCCGGCTTCGCTGCCCGGCTCTCTTGCTGTGCTGTGACGTACTGCTGAACTTGTGTTTGTTCTTCTCCTTCGTTCAAGTGTATACTATTAACTTATCCCTATTTTACCAACAGCTCTATTTATATTCATTTCATTGTAATTCTTGCAAGTGCTGATTAAACAATAAGTATGTGAGTAATGATTAAATACTAAGTACGTGAATAATGATTAAATAATAAGTATGTAGTTAATGATTAAAACATAAGTATATAGTTAATGATTAAATAATAAGTATTTAGTTCATGATACGTGTTTAGTATTAAATAGTGATTCTTCATAACTTTGTTTCATAAGTGTTTTTATCCTTAAGTCTATATGTGTAGGAGGCTTCCGTTGGGCCTACTTCACAGAATACTTAGTAAATGCACTGCGGCTTAAATTCAAGTTGTTCATTTATTTGCATTATTTAAAAATTCTAAAGCTAAAGCCTGTTGAACTGTTTTGGCACGAGCATTCATATTTCCAAAGAATACTTCGAACTCCGGTTGGACATTCAAATGTTGCAGCAGACATTCCCGCCATATTCAAGCATTTTCTCATCACTGCGTTGTTATTGCTTAACTTCATATTAGTTTCAATATAATTATTTTCTATCAGCGAAATCAATACACAGCAGCTGCTGTTCACTTCGCCTATAACACCAAAATCACTTTTTTGCCAGTGTGAACACCAAATCTGAGTTATGGCGTCGATGAAGATATCGATATCTGTGACTGTAGTGACTGTAGTGTAAAAGCCATATAAGTAGCAAAAATTACCCAATAAATTCCAACGATTCACCAGAAAGTAATAAGTTTATTTAATGACTTTTAAATTTTGAGGAATTAGGATCATCTACGCTGCACTAGTGCTCGACGTATCGATGTTTTTATTGCGATACTTCTTAATGTTTATCAAAAAACCGGTTGCTTAATTTCTCAATATATTTGGTGAACATCAGTAGTGAGCAGCAGTGTTGCCTGATAAGCTTATTTCCGACTAGATCTTGAACACATGGATATAGCAGGGGGTATAAGATTTTCATATATATAGGCCCAGTTACCCGAACGTGAACTTACTTTAACTAGAACTTAGAAAGCAGCTGATCAGTTCAACTAATCGGCAAACACTGTTAGCTGGTTACCCAAAACTCGTACTGAATTGAACTGAACTGACAACCTGCAAATAATACAATTTTTAGTTCCAGTTCATATTTCAGTTCAAGTTACGATCCGATTACATTGAACAGCTGATTTAAAATGGACCAGCATAAACTAATTTGGGTGGTGCAGGAAAATGATTTTTTATACAATAAAGCAAGCAAACAATTTAAGGATGCGGCAAAGCAGGGATAAAGAGCTGCCGAACAACGTTAGCAAAAATTTAAACATAGTTTTGGACATTCTATTGTGCAGGATAAATTGAGAATCATCTTAATTCTTGATTTTGCTAAAGGTTTTTCTGTAATAACCAGTGAAATTCCAATCCGTATTCATTGGCGGAACTGCGCAACGCCGCGTTCGCATTTCCGGCATTTCCATGCTTATTAAACCGATTTGTACTAAGTTCATGTAATTTAAATTAACCATATCATCCATATTCAATTAATTTATTATTTTCTTTTGAAAACAGAAATTCGCGCGCAATTGTGATAATCTCAAAACAATGACAAACAGCTAATCTATAATTCAATGTACTTGGTATTCGGTTCATTTTCATGTTCATGTTCATTTTTAGGTTCAAGCTTAGTTCACGTTTGGGTAATCGCTTGGTGTTCATATACCAATTCACGCTGACGCTCAATTAAAATTCAGTTCAAGTCAAGTTCGCGTTACTAGGCCTTAACGAAGGATCATCAAAAATGTCATTAATATTAATTTATATTAACATTAACGACCAAACCAAAACGAAATATTTATAGACAAAATGTATTTGATTTTTTCGTTCATATAGGTGCCAACTTTGAACAAATAACATTATTCTATATTTATTTATTTATTTATTGTCAGCTATGAGCAGCTGACATGATAATAAAATTAATTTAAAATAATTATAATAAAAACAATTAAGTTTAAAATAAAATTTAAAATTATATGTAGTTCTGAAAGTAAATTAAGGTTGAAACAATTATAAAGTTAACGTTAAAGCTCTGGGAAATTCAACAAGAAAATAAGTGGCCCAACATTTGTTGCGTGGATTGGGAAAAACCCAGAAAAACCCAATCAGACCAATGGTAGATTAGTGATTAGTGGTTACGATTAGGTAAGGCAGAAAGGATAGATCGTTTTAGTACTGGAGTCGAGGTCTCCAGAGAGACAAGAGAGTAAAGTTTGTTATAGTCAGAACATAATACACGAAATGGTTCATGAATTAAATAGTTGCTCGAGCAACGATCGAGGCTGAGGGGTAAAAAGTTACGTGTGGATCTAATGGGAACATTTAATTTTATTCGACTTAGAAGAACTGATGAGTCGGTATCACCATTAAGTAGATTAGTGACAAATACTACACCATGCATAATTCTACGGTTCAACAAGGAAGGAAGATTAATTAAAAGAAGTCTACTTGAATAGGGTGGTAGGTCTATTCCAGGAACCCAGTTAAAACGTCTGAGCGCAAACAGAAGAAATTTCCTCTGCACAGATTCAATTCTATCCTGGTGAATCCCGTATTGCGGGGACCACACACAAGATCCATACTCCAGGATGGGACGTACTAGGGATGTATATAGCGTTTTAGTGGTGTAGGGGTCATCAAACTCTTTTGACCACCGCTTGATGAAGCCAAGAACGTTTATGGCCTTATTGACCATCGACGATATGTGAGAATCAAATTTTAATTTGCTATCAAGAATGATGCCTAAATCTTTCATTTCAAAAACGCGGACAAGTGGTGAAGCATCAAGCACGTAGTGAGCAGTATGAGGGGTACCTCTACAAAAAGTCATGATTTTACATTTTGAACAATTTAAATTAAGTAGGTTATAACGGCACCAAGCCGATAGTGCTCCCAAGTCCGACTGTAGTAAGTTACTAAGAGAATCATCATTATAGGTGAAACATAGCTTTACATCATCAGCAAACATAAAAACACGAGAATTAGTAATAACAGCAGGAAGATCGTTAATAAAGAGATTAAATAGCAATGGTCCTAAGTGACTCCCCTGAGGGACACCAGAGGTAACAAAAATAGATTTGGATACAGAAGATTTAAAAACTACTTTTTGTGTTCGGCCACACAAGTACTCAGATAGCCACGACAGGAGTTTTGCTGGAAATCCAATAATATTTAATTTTTGAATTAAGTTATCTATACATAATAATACTAGATTAAAAGTAAATAAATTTTCACTCGTCATAAGTAATAGTAAATTGCGTGCCATAAAAGTTTTGCTGGCATATATATATTTTACTTAATAAATAAAATGCTGTTAAATTTGTGCGCTCTCACATTCTTGCTCAGAATAATTTTGGCTTGCGCCAAGATGCAGAGAGCAACACACTCTGATATACGCATATGAGATTTGCGTATTAAGGTTTTATTGCTTTTGCATGAATATGTACACATTTATGCAAAATTGTTTTTTTGTATACATGTCAATTGATCTAGAACCAGCCACAATTTGTATGAAATGGTTATTTTTTAACAGATGTTTATATAAAAGTGACTTTCTTATTAATTATACTTATATTAAAAAACACTTACATAATAATAATTTTAAAAAGCAGTGAATTATTTATTTAGCGTAAATTATATTTGATTACATTACAATGTGTTTTAAATTTATAATCAAGTATCAATATAAATAAAATTATAAATATCAAAACAATTCATAGAGAAAAAGTATTTCTTACAAGAAGCAACAACAATGTCTCACCACCCAAAAATTACGAACGCATATGTCTTTGCCCACAAACAGCAACACAAGAATAAACTATTACGAACAAGCTTATTCGTACACTCACAATTTTGCCGTTTCACTCCTAAATAACATACCAATGATGAAATATTATTTAAATATTAAGAGCAATTTATCATTTGGTTACTAAGCTCCTACTTATGCTTATCAAAATATGGAATTATTGCAAATATATTATTGCACTATATATCCACAAAAGCACTTATATTTTATAAGAAAATGCAGCTGTCATCATTCCCATATTAAAGAAGTACGCTATGTAATATTGTGTGTGGGTGTGTGTGTGTGTGTGTACGCGTGTGTCTACGCGCGGTGTGTGTTCTTGATGTTTTCACAAAATTTTAAATCGGCAATTCTATGAAACGTTTATTTTTGAAAATAAGAAGGAAAACTATAAATAAATTTAAAAAATGTATCCATAAAAAATATATATACATATCTGTATATGGGCATTTCCAGGATCGCGAACGCGACGTTTTTACGTCTTAAAATGAATAAAATTGAATTGGCAAAAGTTGACATATTTAAAAATATGTTCTAACGTCCTTAAAGCTTTTTTCAACCCTTTTTTAACTATAAAGGACAGGCTTTTAAGGCTTGTTGCTTTCGAATTATTTATAAAAAACATGCATCGGGAACGCGACGTAAAACAGAAGTCGTGTTTGGGTTTAACTTGATATATGCGAAAATCTGCGACATGTGGGGAGTAGTTTGGATGAAAATACTTTTAAACCATGATAAAAAAGTGTTTTATTAAATTTTAGAAATCATTTTGGTATGTTAATATCATTTTATTTATTTTACAAGCATGATTAGTAATTTGTTACGTGACATCGCGAACGTCAAAAGATTTCCATTCAGTTTGTGACATGAGTTTTTCATCAAATTTTATTTGGAAAAACAAAATATATAACTTCAAAGCTTAGAAATATGACAATGATATTAATAATAAGAAATACATGTTAAATAAGCGATTATATATTAGGAAATATTTTTTTTTTTTAATATGCTGTTTGAGCTAGTTGTATTTTAATTTGCTCATTGCAAGAAACATGATGAATTTTTCTTATCCCAGGAACATTTGGCAACTGTTCCCATTTCTCTTTTTAGATTGATGAAATCACAATTTAACCTTCCTCAACACACATAATGCGAATTCAAAAAACATTGTTTTTCGCGCATTCGTAGAATGCAAATGCATTATGAAGCAAGACTTTTTTGCTTTTCGTTATTTGCCAAACTTTTCTTTTTAATACAGCTCCAACCCCATCGACTGCACCATTGCCATGCGACGATACAAAATAGTTCAATTGCTTTGCACTCAAATTCAACTAAAAAACCTGTTAAGCTGTAAAATATAAACTTATTTTTGAATTGCAAACAACTTACGTCTGAAAACGGGAAAACATTTTTTAAATTGTCCATGATCTTTTTTTAGATCGTTAACAAATATCGTCGTGATGCTCCTTTATTATTATTTTTACTCATCTGCTTAAAAAGTAAGCATATATGGAAAACAATACGTTTTGTTCTAATATTTCGAACTTACGATGGCGAACGTGACAAACTTTCGATTCAAATTAAAACTTTCTCAGATGTGAAAACACACAATTTTTTTTTTTGTTAAGTTAAGCGCAATTATCTTGCTTTGAATACTAATTATCATCTAACTCCTTCGACTGGATTAGCAGTACTGAAGAAAAAATCACTTTTGGACTCGCGATCGTGACACAGAATTGCAGGGGAAAGAAACTCAAAAATTTACCGTTCGTCGATAATTGCCTTATCTCTCTTTCTATTATGTATAAGTTTGATGTTCGTACTAAAACCTAGAAAGAAGACTGCAACCATAAAATTAATATATAAACAATAACAACGAAAAGCAAAACCTCCAATAGAAGTAGCCAAAAATGAAAAAAACTTATACCTGACTTTCTGTTGAAATATTTTACGACAAAAACAATAATATGCTAAAAACTCATTACATTCTTTTAATTCAAATAGTTATTTATCAATATAAAATAACAAAACATTTGTTTATCAACTTTCAATTTTTTGTCGTGGTGGACTTTTTTCTGGAAATGCCCGCATATCGTTTGTAGATTTTTGGGTGGTTAGACATTGTTGCTGCTGCTTGTAAGAAATACTTTATCTCACATGAATTAATTTGATATTTATAAATTTTTAATATATTATTATAATTATTGTGATGAGGATCGTGCACTGCGACGTCTAGGATCTATTGTTCACTCTTACTGCTGTGTGAGTTACAGCTCTTCGAACAGCCCAATCGATCGCAGGAACGCGACGATGTGGCATGGTCGGAGAGCCCTCATCTCCTCTGCAGACAGAGAGAGGCTCCCCAGAAGAGAAAGTCTCAGACGACTAATAGCGGGACACTCCTCAAGCAGGTGCTCTGGAGTCTAATCCCCCTCCAGACACATTCTGCAAAGATAGTCTTCCCCTAGCTTGAGATTGTGCAGATGCTTGCGCTTGCCGGCTGCAGTGCCCGGTCAGGAAACCCGTAACTATCCGAAGAGATCCTTTGCTCAGCTTCAGACAGTCCTCAGTTCTCTTCTTGTTGTAACTACCTAGCAGTCGCTTGCTCTGTCTTGCCCCCTGCGAAGACCGCCAAGCATCCTGGCATGCATTAAGCAGATCGATGCGACTGCTCTGACTAATTACCCTGGTCCTAGAAAGGTTCAAGGCCGTGGAAAGGAGTGCTAGCTCCGCTCCTGGCCATACTATCGGCAACCTCATTGCCGGGAATACCCGCATGTCCTGGTACCCAATAGATGGTGACTGTGTTAATACTGCCCAATTTGTTGAGTGCTTCTATACATTGCTAAACCAGCTTGGAGACGATCTTGTGAGCCCTGAGTGCTTTGATCGCTGCCTGGCTGTCGGAGAAAAGGGCTATGTCTCTATGAGCGTATCCCCTCTCGATGTTAAGGGAGGCACATCTTTCAATCTGATAGCATGGGGTTTCACATTATAGGTGGTAGGCAGACTAGTCCACTCTGCTTTATTACTGAGATCCGTTTTAAAGAGCTTCTCAAAACTAAAAAGGTCCATCTGCGCATCTTGCGGAAGGGCCAACAGTGTGCCAGTTGCACTAGTGACAGAAGCGATTGCGTTCGCTCCTGCCATTCTGATAATTGACCTGTTCGCACTGTGTTTGATGAAAACATGCAAAGGCGGAAGTCCTAGCAGTACGTCCAGTGCTGAGGACGGGCACGTACGCATTGCGCCCGAGATGCACGAGCAGCAAAGTTTCTGGAGTTTGCCAAGTTGCCGTTTAGTAACATCAAGGTCTACACGACTCACCCAGACCACAGCGCCGTAGCTGACTATTGGCCTCACCATTGCTGTGTACATCCACAGAAGGATTTTAGGGGACACCCCCCAATTTTTCAATTGTGGCATTTGCTGGATTTATATTCAGCCCCACGTCCCTGCACCATTCCAAGCATAGTCTAAGACCCAGTGTAATCCTATCACATAGCGTGTTCACGAATTTAACTTTACAGACAATAGTAATGTCATCGGCGTAACCTTGGCATTCAATTCCACTATCTGTTAGTTTAACTAGTAGATCGTCCACCACGAGACTCCAGAAGAGAGGTGATAGGACACCCCCCTGTGGACAGCCTCTGGTGGTTTGGGCCCTGACCGTCAAATTGTTGACAGTGACTTCCGCTATTCTAGTGTCAAGGAGTTGCCAAGCTTAAAAGTTAGTCCTGACTCAACCCCTCTATCCAGAAGCGCCGTGGCCACAACATGATGTGCTGTGTTATCGAAAGCACCCTCAATGTCCATGAAGGCACAGAGAGCAACTTCTTTGGCCTTCACTGAGCATTGGAGGCTGTTTACTAAGTCTAGGAGAGCCGATTCTGTCGACTTTCCTTCTCTATAGGCATGCTGATGATCATGCAAAGGACTGGAAACTAGGTGCGAGGTCCTAACTATCTTTTCTAGGGTTTTTAGCAGGAAGGATGTCAGGCTGATTGTGGTATTAATGCTTTGGTTTATAATTTGACAAGTAGTTTTGGTTGTTAATACAACAGACACTTGTGTGTCCGCCGAGCTCTCTTTATTTTCTGTCTTTTATATGAATCTTAGCTTACTAAGAATGCCTCACTGCTTCGACAGAGAAGTCAGCAGACGAGCCTTATATATCTATTCTTATATATTGGAGTGCGAGTATTATACATATATATTTAAGCATGTGCGGTCAATGCATGAAAATGCTGACGCTGCGTTCTCACGCTCGCCACATTCATGTGTGGTCATATTTCATATGCACTTGAATGTGCCAGGTTATTGCCTTTGTTTATATAACGACAAAGTGTCGTTGTTTGGGTTATATTTATGCAACAACAAAGTTGTTTTTGTTCATTATATTTGATTGGCATAGAATTGAGTGGGTTTTATATATATGTATACTACACCTCCCTCCTTTTGAAAAATAACGTAATATATGTAGTTATTTTTAATAAGATTATTTGTATGTATACAAATTTATTATTATTTTTTTTTATATAATTGTAATTAATATAAAAATATAATATGAAAATATATTGAATTTAGTTAAATTTAGCTTAATTGTAATAATTTTAGAAAATTGTAAGTGTTTCTTAGTAGGTACATATGGAAAAGTGTATTTGTATTAGTAAAAAAATTTTTTGTTTGTATTATATTTTTTTTTTTTTTTAAAGTTTGATTTTATTTACAATCTGTCTTTTGAAGACAATAAGCAAATTTGTTTAAAGAATTACATAACATGGGGAAAGGGTATCACAGATTTCACATATTTGGGTGAATAAAAACAAAAAGAAAAAATAAATAAAAATAAAATAAACAAATAAATAGTAAAAATAAAAATGATTAGAATTAGGTCACCAGTGAGGCTCGGGTCTGAACGGCAAGTCCAGGGGATGGCTCCGTTTTAGCCGCCTTAAATGTTGGCTGTTGTCCAGCAGGTTTAAGGCCAAATGGTTAGGGTGACGCTCGAGCCTGGAGGAGTATCTTATACCGAATTTGCGGATTTCGCTTCTTACTGAGGGCACTTCCAGGTCTCTGTGTAAGACTGAATTTCTTACGTAAGAAGGTGCGCCAATAATCCTTCGGAGCAGCTTGCTCTGGAAACGCTGAATGATTTCAATGTTGGACTCAGCTGCCGTCCCCCAGAGTTGGATGCCGTATGTCCAGATTGGCTTAAGCAGCGCTTTGTAAAGCAAGACTTTGTTGCGAGTGCTCAGCTCCGAGCGTTTACCGAGCAGCCAGTTCATTTTAGCTACCTTAAGGTTTAGCTGCGTCCTTTTGGCCTTGAGGTGAGCCTGCCAGTTAATGCGCCTGTCACCTTATTCACAACTGGAAGGGGTAAACTGTGTAGGCTGACTGGAGGGCAATTGAGCCTGCGCTTTGCAAATGTCATGTGCAGTGACTTCTCAGTGTTTACTGATATATTCCACCTCAATAGCCATGGTTGCAGCAAGTCCAGCTGCCTTTGGACGATTTCGGATGCCTCAGCGCGGTCCGTTGCTGAGGCGATGAAGGCTGTGTCGTCAGCGTAGGAGGCAGTAAGGAGCTTATCATGTTGGAGCACTGGTAGATCCGCGGTGAATAAGGTGTATAATATTGGACCCAGCACACTGCCCTGTGGAACGCCAGCCTGAACACGTTCTAGTCTCGATTTAGAGCTTTCACACCTTACATAAAAGAATCTGTCGGTTAGGTAAGATTTAAGGGTTAGATAGTAAGGAGCAGGCAGCTGGAGCTTGATTTTGGAGAGGAGACCGGCGTGCCATACCCGGTCGAATGCCTGTTTGACATCCAGGAATACCGCAGAGGAGTACTTCTTTTCCTCAATTGAGCAGAGGATCGCTTGAGTTTGTATTATATACAAAAAAAAAAAGGTTTCCATAGATTTTTTTGTATTTATTTATTATTGTTGGTTGATCAGACCAAATTTTTCATGAAAAGTTGTTATTATTATGATTATTAATTTTTTTTTCTTTTTTTTTTATATATTATACTTTTTTAACCTTTCCTTATGAACGGGTTGTTTCTTATTTTTACTATCCTTTATGAAAATATTATCGTTATCTTTTATTTCTTCTACTTTAAAGGGTCCTAAATAAACTGGTTCTAGCTTATGGCCAGTTTCATTTCTTAGTAAAACATTATCTCCTATCTTAAGTTCCAAATTAGTTATATGTTTATCGTAGTATTCCTAATTTTAATTCTTATGTTTTTCAAGCATAATTCTAGCTCTGTTATATGCTTTTTCTAATCTATATTTTGATTCTTAAGCATAATCTTCTATGTTATATAACGGATTAATTATGTCTATTTTATTAAAATATGAGGGCAAATTGCTTTGTTTGCCAAAAACTAGCTCATATGGACAGTAACTATGTGCCATAGAGGGGGTCGTGTTAAAACAGTATACGAAATATTGAATCCACACATCCCAATCGGTTTTATCAACTGAGATGTATGATCGAACATATTCGTTAAAAGTTCTATGACTTCTTTCTACTGTTCCAACTGTCTGGTGATGGTGTGCTGTAGATGTTATATTGTCTACTTTTAGATATTTGCACAGGTCGCTAATTACGGAATTTTTATATTCAGTTCCCATGTCCGAGACGAGAATCTTCATCGGACCGTACTTTTAAATAAATGATTCAAATATTGCTTTTGCAACTGTGTTAGCGCTTTTGTTTGGCATTGGAATGGCTACGAGATATTTAGTTAGATCACAAATAAGTGTAACTGCGAACTCGTTGCCATTTTATGATTTTTGTAATGGACCTATAGTGTCAACAATTACTTTATCAAAAGAATGGTGTGTCAGTTATTGTTAAAGGAGTTTTAGTGTGAACTAATGTTTTTGACATCTGGCGTTTGGGACATCTACGTATGTACTCTTTTATCTGACGAGTCATGTTTTTCCAATAGTAGTGTCTTTTTACTTTGGCCAAAGTTTTTGTTATACCAGTGTGTCCTCCTTGTGTAGGATTATCATGAAGTGTAGACAGTATTTGTTGTATCTCTTTTTTATTTGTTATAATGGTCACCGGCTGGAGTAGCGCTACTCTTAATGATTTTAATGTTTTATTGCCTATTGTTTTGAAATTATCTAATGAAATTAATTCAAAGATTTTTTCGCTCGGTGCCAATTTGAGGTGGCAAATTTGTAGTATACCGGCTTCATTTTCAAGCCTTTGGAAGAACTGACCTAAGTCGAGAATTCCATTGGTATACAAATCGCTAACATCAATTCTTGCGATAACTTTATTTCGTACCTCGTCATTTGTGATGACTTCGTATACGTTGGGCTTGGATACATTTTCAAGACTTTGCCTTGGCAAAAGTTCATTGTTATTTACTGTACAGTTTTTATTTTGTCTACTTTGTTGCCTGGTAGTGACTTTCAGGACTTTATTTTGTAAGTCTTTTAATTCCTTGATGGTTTTTCTTGATAACGCATCAGCATGATTGTCCTTGCCCTTAAGATACTCTACTGTGAACTCATACTCTTCTAAATCAAGCCTCATTCTGGTTAATTTTGGTGTTGGGTTAACCATAGAAAATAAGTAGGTTAACGGTCTGTGTTCCGTTTCGACTGTGAAGTGTCTACCATATACATATGGTTTGAAGTGATTAATTGCCCAATGGATTGCTGATAGTTCTTGTTCTGTTGTTGATTTATTACTTTCACCTTTAGTGAAGCTGCGCCATGCATATGCTACAGGTAATTGAATATCATTATAATTTTGTGTTAATACCGCTCCGCATGCCTCTTTGCTAGCATCTGTGATTATACAAAATTCTTTGCTAAAATCGGGGTATTGGAGTAAAGTTGGATTCATTAATGCCGTATTAAGATGTTCAAAGGCATGCTGGCAATCAGCTTCTCATTCGAATTTAACATCTTTTTTACATAATCTTGTTATGTGACGAGAATAATCGGCAAAGTTTTTTATAAAACGTCTGTAATAGTTACAAAATGCAACAAATCGTCCAGCACTGTCTGCGTCCGTAGGGACTGGGTTTTTCTCATATCATATTTTTTGTCATCTGGCAAAATACCTTGATCAGTACATTTATGACCTAGAAAGGTCACTTCATGCATGAAGAATGTACACTTATCAGGGTGCAATTTAAGGTTTTTTTTCCTGCATCAAAGACATTTCTCAGGTTTTGGATCATGTGATTTTCGGAACAACCGATGACAATGAGGTCATCCATGTATAGGAATGCCTGGGATGGTTCAAGACCAGAAAATGCAATTGTCATCATTCTTTGGAAAGAATTTGGCGCTATTTTTAAACCGTAAGGTAATCGTGTGTAACGATAGGAGCCATTGCTCGTTGAAAAAGACGTTATATTTCTTGAATTTTCTTCAAGTTCTATTTAGTGGAATCCTGACATTAAATTTAAGCACGAGAAGTATTTTGCTCGGCCTAGTTGGTCAAGAATATCATCTATTCTTGGAAGCGGGAATTTATCAGCTAACAATTTTTTATTAATTTGACGATAGTCTATTACTAAACGCCATCTTTTCTCAGTTGAATCCGGTAAGGATTTTTTCGGTACTAAAAGTAACGGGCTGTTATACTCAGACACAGATGGTTCTACTATATTATCATTGACAAGTTTAGTCACTTGTTTAGCTATTTCATCTTGTTGTAAATGAGGAGTTCTATAGTTTTTGATATAGCTTGGTTCATCATCTTTCAATCTTAATTTCTGTGTATAAAAGTTATTAGTCGAGATTGGTTCTGTTTCCAGTCCAAATATATCTGTGTATTTTTCACATAAGTCTGTCATTACTTTTTTATATGCTGGTGGGAAGTTTTTTCTTAATTTACTGATAATTACTTCTGCTCTTTTAGAGTCGTGAGAGTTTGCTATGTGATAATCGGACAATGATTCATAATTTATTTTATTTATATTTAGGACTTTATTACTGTTGGTTGTGTTTAATATTCGCACGTATGCATTTTTTGAATTTGAGATTGAATTACCAACAAATATACCATCTCCTATTTCCTGATTAGGGATTAGAATTTGGTTGTATTCAGTATTTACGTAAATTTTTCTGATTACTTCAGAACGGGATGGTATTATTACCTCGTTGTTGTTGATACTATGGAAAATTGGTATTTGTATTGAATGTGTGATATTATTTGGTCTAAGAATGAAACAATCACTTTCTATAGTGAAATCTAATTGGCAATTGAATTTTTTAATGAAGTCTATTCCGATTATTCCGTCTCCAGGGATCGGAAAGTCGTTTTGTACTATGTGAAAACTATGTGGTATAATGAAGTTAGATGTTCGCATTTCGGGGAATGCTAAACCTAATGAATTTAATGAACATTTACCAATTCCTGTAATCTGAGTTATATTATCTTGATCAATGTCAAAAAATTGATCAGAATTTTCTTTTATGACTGAAATGTCAGCTCCTGTATCTATTAAAAATATTAACTTCCTACCAGAATGTTCATTTTGAATTTTAATAAATTTATTAAGATTAAGATTGATGGTGTGAACTGTCTTTATTGGGTTTGAGTACTTAAGGGGGCTTGTTGGTTTTCCGACAAGCTTTGGGCTTGTTGGTTTTCCGACAAGCTTTGGGCTTGTCGTACGTTACCGTTTTGTCTGTAATTGTAATCGTTTTGGTTGTTGTTATAGTTTTTACCTCCGCGTTGGCGGTTGTTTCCTCTTTAACTTCCACGTCGTCTTCCGTAATTTCTGTTATTGTTTTGGCCATTATTGTGGTAATAATTGTTTCTGTTATTATTATTATTACCTCTACCATAGCCTCTACCGCGATAATTTCCACGGTTAAAATTACCACGTTGGGCGTGACCTCTTTGTGTATATAGAATGGAGTTTGCATTGCCTGTCATTTCGGTACTACAATTGATGTATTTACCATGGCGTCATTCATGGTTGCGAATGTACCTGCTTCCATTATTGTTTTTAGCTTACCATGATCACAATTTTTGATCATGGTTTTGATGGCTTCTTTTGTGCTGAATTTGTCAGCATGTTCTGCTGGTAGTCCCTCATCTATGTACGATGATTCGAGCAATCTTCGTAGGTTGTCTATTTCGTTAGAGAATTGTGTGGCTGTTTTGCCTTTTTGGTAGACATTTGCCAGTTTTGCTTTGACTACATCGGATGTTTCACCGATAATTGTGTCTTGCAATTTTTTACTTTATAAAGGGTTGAGCCAATGATTTTAGACTTTATAACTTCGGCTGCTAAGCATTCATATGTTCCCTTTGTCAAATCAACCAATTTAATTGTCGTGATGAATCTTTGAAGATGGATTTTTCTTCCATCAAATTCTGGCACTGTTTTTGAAATATCTTTTATATACGCCCTTTGGGCGGCTGCTTGGTCAGCCATGATACTACTTTTGCTGTTTGAATTCTGCGTATCTGAATCAATAGAATTTTGATCTGAAAGTTCAGATTGCTTTGAAACAGCAGGAATCGTTAGGTTAATTAGATCGTCTTCCTCAATTTCCTGGTTTAAAGATTCAAGTTCTTCTGGTTGTACTAAATCACTTTGCTCCGATTCATCTGATTCCGGTTCGTCACCAGTTTCAAATTTCAATGGACTGTTTATTATAGTAGGTATTGATATGTCAAGTTTGAATTTATCTTTCATTTATATTAATTTTAATCGTAATTTGATCAGGAATGCAGATACTTGAGACCAATGTATTTTATTGAGTTTTTCTTTATTGTCAAAAATCTATACACGTGCTTGGTTGAAAGAATCAACTAATGCATTTGTATGTTTATTAAGTGTATTTTCTTGAATTGCTCTATTTTGCGTTAAGCATTTGTAAGATTTGTTGAATATCTCTTTTTTTTTTATATATATATATTTTGTTATTACTTCAAAGTTATGGAAATATTAGGTGTTATATAATGTGGTTGGCTCACAATTCAATATATAATTCATTAAAAAAAATTCTCCAACCACATTTGTTAGTAATAGCCTATCAGAGTTTAGTAGTTTTCAAGCAGCGGTTTCCCGCATCGGCTTGATATTAGAAATTATTACTATGGCAAATTGGGGCATTGGCAATTATGCAGCCCGTTTGCGTTGTTTCGCACCAGTGCGAAGTTGTTCCTCTAAATCCTGTAGACGCTCTTTGTAGCGTTGTTGCGATGATCCGTCCTTTGTCGACTTGGTAATTTCCTTGACCAGTCGCCGTTGCTGTAAGAGTTTCACTCTTTTTCCACTTCGTTTGTGTTTCGGGATTGCCCTTTTTTCTTGCCGGGCCCGGTACTCCGTTAATGTCAGTGGGCGTGGGCCGTCTTTGGGGCACACCTCCAGAGCCTCTTGTAGTGTTGGGCGTGGGCCGTCTTTGGGGCACACCTCCAGAGCCTCTTGTAGTGTTGGTTTGTCGATTTGTTTCACTGGATTTGAGTCTTGGAGCGTTAGGTGCTCTGACTCTGGTTGCTGTGCGGACATAGGCAAGTTGTTAATATTATCGATTATTTATATTTTGTATTTATTTTATTGTTGTAGTCCTGTGTTTGTCTATCCCACTTTGCTGTAGAGGACTAGCAGACCGCTGTCCTCCGCAGTAATTTCTCGTTCAGTGACCGGTGCTTGCTGCACTTGCATCTAATTCCTTTGTTTTTTTTTTTTTTATATGTCCCTCGTTGATGTAGAGGATTAGCAGACCGCTGTCCTCCACATTAATTTAACGTTGACTTATTGTTGTTGTTATTTTGTTTAGTGCGGCCGCCCTTTTTATGGGTAGCGGCCATGCGCATAGTCATTGATCAAATTTAGTTACTTAGCCGCTGTTGTGTGCATTAAAAAGAACGTTTTGTTTTTTGGTGTTTGTGTATTTGAAAGAAACATTATGTTATTGAACTGCTGGCTGTTGACAACATTTGTTATTTTTAAGCACTTTTTTTCAAAAACTAGAGAACAACTTTCTACTTAAAATATTACAGCTAGAAATAGAGGAAACACATCGACACATACACCGTATAAATAGAACACAAACACACATCATAAATGAACTTAGAAAATACCTAAATCAACACGACATTGAAGAATTACATAAAGATCAAAAACTAGCCTACCAAAGAATACGCACTAGCACAGAGCAGATAATTGAACGAAAACTACACAACGCAAAAAATTAGATAGCACAACAACTCAACTTAAGACTAAACGAAGAGTGGATTACTAACATGACCGACGTTTTCATACCAAATGAAAGCAAGTGGCTTCTATCGCTGGGACCCAAATTTGGACTACCGACAAACGGACAGAACATATCGCCAATACACGTTATTGCAGACTTAGAACAGGGAATAAAAACGATTGAGAACGAAAAACTAAGAGATTCGATCAGAGGGAACTTAGCATCGATACTAAACAACTACAAACAATCTGGAAAACTAAACCAAGAAGAAAAATTTATTCTCAACATAGCAAACAACACAGAAAAACTTTTGAAGGAACATAACGACAAAATAATTATTACACAAGCAGACAAAGGAAACAAAACTGTTATACTATACAAGAGAGAATATCATGATAAGATACAACAACTTCTTAATGACAAAACAACATACAAAACAATAAGAAATGACCCCACACAAAAACTAGTCACGAAAAACAACACAATAGTTAACTATTTGTATAAAAACAAATTCATAGACATAAAAACAAAACTAAGGACATATTGCTCTGGAGGAAACGCACCACGACTGTACGGATTACCAAAAATACATAAAACCGGAACACCACTGAGACCCATATCTGCTTCAACTGAAGTTCCGTGCTACAAATTGGCCAAACATGTAGGTGACATCATTAAGAACATACAATCAACACAGTATAACATAAGGAACGCAACAGAATTGAAGAACGATATAAAGGACTTAGAAATCGGAAATGAGAAAATACTAGTCTCATTTGATGTCATCTCACTCTTCACTAACATAACTATTTACACCGCAACAAAAAACATAATGGACAGATGGACAGACATATCAATACACACATCCATTCCAAAACAGAAATTTAAATACTTCAAATACAATAACATAACATACAGTCAAGTTTTTGGCATGCCAATGGGGAACCCGCTGTCACCGACAATCGCAAATATAGTTCTGGACAAAATCATAGACGACGCGATGGAGGAGCTGAAACAACATAATATAAAAATCAAACATATCTCAAAATACGTTGATGACATTTTTCTGATCATAAATAAGACCGAAGCACAAGTCATATTAGAAACATTCAACAAACAGCACAAAAGAATACAATTTACAATGGAAACAGAAACAAACAATCAAATTGCCTATCTTGATATGGAAATAGAACGAAGGGAAAATAGACTCACATTTGACTGGTACACCAAAGGAACAGCATCGGGACGAATAATAAACTACGACTCAAACCAGCCGATGACACAGAAAATAAATACAATCAAGAATATTATTAGAAATACCTACACCCTATGCGGCATACAACACCGAACAAAAAACTATATAAAACTCAAAACGATGCTTATCAAAAACAGCTATCCGATACATCTGATAAACAAACTAATAAATGACGTCACAGCTAAACCTGATAACACAAAAATTCAAAAACCAATAACCCAAGGAACAAAAGATAAACAATACATCAGCATCCCGTACATAGAAAATATAACGAACAGAGCAGCGCTAACGAAGTTGATACCAAATGACAGCACAGAGCACATCACATACGCTTAAAAAGCTCACAAAACAACAAGAAATTTGTTTACGAACACGAAAGACAAAATTGACAGATACAAGCAAAATTACGTCATCTACGAAATACAGTGCAAAGGAAAAGAAGGAGAAAAGTGCAGCAGAGTTTACATTGGAACAACAAAAAGATCACTCGCTACACGAATAACAGAACATAAAGGGGACGCAAAGAACAGAAAAACCACGACAGCACTAGCGCAACATTTGAGTGAAAATGACCACTCAGCCGATTTTGATACGGTAAAAGTTCTTGACGTAGAGAGGAGAGAGAGAACGAGACTAACGCTGGAGAGCTTGCGCATACAGCAAAGAGGGGACGACGCACTTAATCATAAAGAAGACATTGACCAGACAAATTATATTTACGCGGCTGCAATAAGCAAAACGAACTGCAGCAGACAACATCATAAACAGCTGACGAAAAATTAGGATTAGGACTGACGCAACTAAAATAAGATGACGTAATTAAAATGTATGTATAATATAGGAAATGTTTTATGTATTATGTAGTGAGAATTGAATGTAATCTCCAAATATGTTTCTTTACGTAAAATAAAATATCAGACTCCCTGAAGAAGGCGACAAAGTCGCCGAAACGCGTAGGAGGAAAATTTAATTTAAATGCAAGAATTTTAAATTACAATGAAACTACTGGCTCAAACAACCCAACAACAGCTACAACACACTTTTATTATATTTTAGATAATGCACTTGTTGATGGTTTATTGCGTTTATCACACATTTTTGTCACTTGTCACGGTCGCCATGTGGTATTAATGCTTTGGTTTATAATTTGACAAGTAGTTTTGGTTGTTAATACAACAGACACTTGTGTGTCCGCCGAACTCTCTTTATTTTCTGTCTTTTATATGAATCTTAGCTTACTAAGAATGCCTCACTGCTTCGACAGAGAAGTCAGCAGACGAGCCTTATATATCTATTCTTATATATTGGAGTGGGAGTATTATACATATATATTTAAGCATGTGCGGTCAATGCATGAAAATGCTGACGCTGCGTTCTCACGCTCGCCACATTCATGTGTGGTCATATTTCATGTGCACTTGAATGTGCCGGGTTATTGCCTTTGTTTATATAACGTCAAAGTGTCGTTACTTGGGTTATATTTATGCAACAACAAAGTTGTTGTTGTTCATGATATTTGATTGGCATTGAATTGAGTGGGTTTTATATATATGTATACTACATGATCGGCCTGAAGGATTTGGGGTGAAAAGGGTCTTTTTCCCTACCTTCGGGATAAAAACCACCCTGGTCGTCTTCCATGCTCTAGGTATCTAGCCCATAGCTAGACTACCCGGGAAAATGCGAATGAGGAACACCATTAGCTGTTCCATTCCCTTCTGAAGATGGACGGGAACGATTCCGTCCGTACCTGGGGCCTTGTAGAACTGAGCGTTCCAATGACCCATCTAATCTTTTGCTCTGATACTATGGCTGCAGCCAGGCTCCAGTCCGGTCTCCTGTTGGGGACCGTTTCGTAACATTTATTAGTGTTGGGATGGTTCTACATAGCGGAAAGTGAGTTCGCAGGAGAAGTTCTGCCTTTTCCACCTCATTTTCTGTGAGGAACCATCTGGCCTCCTTAGGCAGAGTTAGGGATTCAGAATCGTCTCGCCAACCTCTACTGAGAGTTGCTCTAACTCTTCATGGGAAGAGACCCTCTATGGTTCAGTCTACTTAGATTTAAGCCCAGGCAAGACTGGTAGAGCAGCCAATCGCTCCGCCGGGGTTTCCTGATGACTTTGCTAAACCTGAAATTACTGCTAATGTCGAAGAGGTTCCGTTGAGACCCTCCAACTGTTAACCAGCTTATAGGCACTTCCGTTGCCGAAGGTAATATTAAGTACTTCGGCTCTATTTTTTGTGATAAAAGTAGGTTCAGCCCCCACATTAAACACCCTAAGGTCACTAGCTACAAGATAGTCAAGTTAGCACTCACCTCTACCGTTATTTCCTGTGCTGCCCCACGCTACACTATGCGCGTTCGCGTCGCATCCCAGCAGCAATGGGAGTCCGATGCTTCTGCAGTGTGCCGCCATATCCTGAACCTCTGTTGGGGGGGCTTCCGCAGTGTCTCTCAGGAAGTAGGCTGACGCCACCACCATACTCTCGAGCTCGCTGGTGATTTGAACCGCTACAAGATCCCTACTGAAAAATTTGGAGAGACAAAGAAAGTCAGTGTTCTTTCGCACCAAGATGCACGCTCTTGGCGATGTCTCCCTCATGTCTGCAACTAGTTGCGAACTTACATAGTTTAGGCCGCAGATCCTGCCTCTGACGACCCAGGGCTCCTGGATAAGCACCAGCTCCAGGTCAGACCTGGAGATCAACCTACCGATGACAGCCGAAGCTGCCCTCGCGTGATGCAGGTTGATCTGTGCCACGCTGGTGGCCCCCATCCTTAGAGCTCCGGTTCCCCCTCCGAGAGCGTCAGATATGCCTCTGACAGCGTCCCGGTGGGTGTCTGCTCATCATTGGACGGCTGCTCATCGCTCAAGTGGTCTACCTCGCTGCGCACGTGAAGCCGCGACAGATCCGAGGCCAACTCGGCTTCCCAGGCCGCGATGGCCTCGGCTGCTGCTGCCTCGTCGGAGGGGAAGGTGGGTGCTGCCTTGGCTGCAGCAGATGAAGTGCCAGGCACGTCGTCTGCTTGCATTTTCGCAGCCGTCTCTGACCCGGCTTGCTTTTAGTGTGGCCGGCACCTCAGTTGGCCAAACCTAAAGCTCACCAGCATTTCTCTGTTTTTGAGACGTGTGAGCGCATCGTCCTCCATACCAAACGTTAGCACCTTGCCGCCCTTGGTTTCAAGGCGCCTGAGCACGCACCACATCTCGATGAGAAGACCTTTGTTCTGCTCAGTGAGCAGCCACAGGGATCTCTCCACCTTCTCCCCAGCCGTGCGTGGCAGGTAAATTGTGACGATGTTGGATTGCGGGATTTCCCCTTGCGGGCAAGTGCGTAGTACTGCACCCATCGCGGCACTGATGCTGGGCACTTTCAGCTCCAGCCACTTTCTGGCATCCTTGTCCAGACAGTCCACTAGAACCAGACCGTCCCTGAATTGGATGCCATTGAAGTTGAGGCTGGCAGTCCAGCCCTTCCTTATCTCCTCGAAAAGGGCTGTCTCCACCGCCGACAGCTCCTCCTTGCTCAGCCGCTTCTTCGGGAAGTCACGACCCAGTATAGCCAGGTTAGTACCCTTGGCTACACTGGCATACGTGGCCGCCTTCGGTCGCTTCGAGCCGTTTGAGGTTCCTTGGCCCTCCGGAGCTGTGTTGCCTCCAAGGGGCATGTTATTTAATAGCAGGGACCATAACGGCTATAATTTATACTGTAAACAATTACAAAATAAAAATTATTTTATAAATTTTAATATAAAAATTATTTTTAATTATTAAATTTAATTTTTATGATAAAAATACAAAATAATTATTATATTTTGATTTTTATAATGAAATTAAACCATAACTTTTATCAGTAACTTTTATTTTAAAAATTGAATATAAGAATTACATTTCAATTTTTATAATAAAAATTGAAAATAAAAATTGAATTCAAATAACTGTTAAACGGAGGGAGCTAGATTATGTCGGTATATATATATAATATACGCATCAATACCTTTCATTTGATATATAATTTTGTATGTACAAACGCATGTACAGGCAAACATGCATATATGTATGCATGTTTACACAATAGTCTAGATTGGAACTTGCTTAGACCGCCTTATCAGCGGCTCAAGCGTTAGCGCAAAAAAGTTAATGAAGAAGAGTGAACAATTTGAAGATAAGCAAGAGACAATAATCCAGTGGTATTCACCAAAGCCAATAGACTTAAACGTGGACATTATGAGCTACTGGGAGAGCAAAAAGTTTTTGTTTTATAAACAGTCCATAAGCAGATATGTCTTCTTGGAAGAAGGCTTTCAAAAACAACCAAAAAGAGCATCGTGAACGTCACCAGCCCGATGTGCGCCAGCTTCTCGGCCTGCTTGAAAAAAGGAAAGACTATATCAATCGCGCCATCGACAAACACCAAAAGGAGAAAACACTAAAGCTGCTGCACAAGCGCGCGTTCAACAAAAATCCCGATGAGTTCTACCACCACATGATAACCTCTAAGCTCACTGGTTATGTGCATCGCGAAAAGCACGCCAATGGCAAAGTCGCGCTAGCCCAATTGGGACTAATGCCTACTCAGGATCTCAAATACGTGCATATGAAGCTTACCGTCGAGCGGCGCAAACTGCAGCGCCTGCGTGAAACGCTGGTCGATGTTGATGCTGACAAAAGTAGCAACAACAAACGCCTCGCCTTTAACAATGTGGATGTCAATCAAGGGGTGATATCGGCAACACCAGAAAAACACTTAAAGTCAGCAGCAGTAAAAAGTCTAGTAAATGCTGATTGAAAAACAAAATTATAACAACAATCAAGCTAACCAAGTTTTCTATCTTAAGCAGGCTATTTGTGTTGGAACGCACAGGCAGCAGCTGCAGAGCGAGTTAAAAAATCGGGAGCAGCGCGAACGTGAGCTCAGCATTGTACAAAGGGAGCTGCAACTAAAGAACACCCTCAAACAGCCTCGCCTGCTAAAGCCAAATAAGCTGAGCGCTAGCAATAAAGACAGTGCTCCCGTTTATAAGTTCCGCTATAAACTCAAAAAATAAAAACTAATAAAATCGATAACCAGCAGGTGGTCTGTTTTATACTCAATGCCGAAGGTAAAGAGTATTTTGGCGTTGTGCAGTCCGTTTATATGAACGCAATCGTTTAGACACCCTTCAAGCTAGTGACTTGAAACTTTCTAAATATCTTAATCTATGGCCGGGACAGATAAAGTGTCAAGTGACCCAATCACACTGCATCAAATTTCAAAGCCAAGCTTATTTTGAACCCACATACGCGCATTTTGAAATCAAGTGCCTATATATCCCACAGTTCTTCTGCTAGAGTCACAAAATTTGTTAGGAGGGTAGCTGGTAACGACCACAAAAGATCTGCATCAGAAAATTGGGTGCCACGCCTATATAAAACGCTCCGAGCCTCCCACATTCAATAAACTGGTATTCGTGTATCTACACAGTTTTTTTACTCGATACCGAGGGTAAATAGTATATTAGGTTTGTGCAATGTTCGTCATGGTTTTTGTTCGTCTGTATGTTTGCAACTTTTTTCCAAACCCTTCAAGTAAGAGATTTCAAACTTTGCAAATGTCTTTATCTATGGCATAGTAAATTAATGTGTCAAGATTGCGGTTCTACGATAACTTTGGGGCTGGCAAATCGATAAATTCGCTAATTCAAAATCGACAAACTACCAACTTTTTGCAGAAGAAAGCTACTAATAACCTCCAAAAAACTGCATCAAAAATTTTGGAGCCCCGCCAACCCATGCTGCCTTCAGCCCCCACGCAGTTTCAAATTAGAAACGCCCCCAACCACCCCAATGCTTCGTTAAAAACAGGAATGCGTGTATCTTCCAAAATGTTTGAGCTAGAGTCACCAAATTTGGTAAAATGATAGCTAGTAACGACACCCAAAGATCTGCTTCAAAGCTTTTAACAACGTTCCCCATTCCCTAGACCACTTGCATTTTGAAGTCAAAAACACCTATATATTACACATTTTTTGAGCTAGAGCCTCCAAAACTGGTGTCATGATAGGTAATTCATAAAAACTTTGGATGCTGCGCCTGTCTATCATGAATCATAAATTTTGAACCAAATGAGACATTTTGGTAACCTATAATATGAACGTTTGTAAAAATTTCTATGATTTTTAAGTGCGTATTAATAAGTAAGCAAAGTTGGAATTCGTGAAAAAAACCAATTTTATGAGAAGGAAAACAAATATTTTTTAACTTTTTTGATTTATTATGTTTTGTTTGAAAGGCTTTTATAATTTAAAACTTATGTTACAAATATAAAAAAAAAAGATGCTTCTAACATGTTGAAGAGGTCCTCACTTTCTCTCACCCTTGATCCTTTGAAAGTGTTTAGCGATCTGTATATTTTATTTATTAACATTTATTAAAGGACTCCTGTGCTTCTTCAGAAAGCTCTCCAATTGGCAAAGACTGATATTCAATTATATCTTTGACATGCGTCAATATATTATGGACTGTCGGGGTCAACTTTTTCTGTGGATATAGTTTTGCTCAAAGCGATGCAGTTTTCAAAGCATATTCTCCATATTTTGCAGAATCAACTTTTTCTTTGCAGCTTAAAACATTTAATTATTTATTTATTTAATGTAAGCTATGAGCAGCAGACAAATCAAAATTAATTCTAGTTATAACATTAAAAAGCATAATTAAATTAATTAATTAAAAAATATATATTACATTTTTATCTGAAATAAAATTCAAAATTCAAATAAAAAATTTAAAAAGTTAACGTTAACGCTCTGGGAAATTCAACATAAAAATAACTGGTCCAACATTTGTTGCGTGGATTGGGAAAAACCCAGAAAAACCCCATCAGACCAGTGGAAGATTATTGATTAGTGGTTAACATTAGATAAGGCAGAAAGGATAGATCGTTTTAGTACTGGAATTGAGCTCTCCAAAGAGTTACGGGAATAAAGCCGGTTAGAGTTAAGTTAAGGCTAAGTGGTGTGAAGTAACGGGTGGATCTAATTGGAACAGTGATTAGTGATGAATACTACAACATGCATAATTCTACGGTTCAAGAGGGAAGGAAGATTAATTAAAAGAAGTCTACTTTATTACATTACATCATCAGCAGCAAACATATAAACACGAGAGTTAGTAATAGCAACAGGAAGATCGTTAATAAGGTGACTCCCCTGAGGAACACCAGAGGTAACAAAATACATTTGGATACAGAAGATTTAAAAACTACTTTTTGTGTTCGGCCACACAAGTACTCAGAAAGCCACGACAAGAGTTTTGCTGGAAATCCAATAATATTTAATTTTTGAAGCAACAAAGAATGACTTACAGAATCAAATGCCTTACTAAAATCTGTGTAAACGACGTCAGTTTGCATTTTGGCCTGAAACCCTTTGATAACAAGTGAGGTAAACTCAAGAAGGTTGGTGGTTGTAGATCTTCGCCTAACAAAACCGTGTTGATAAGGGGATAAAATTGAACTACATAAGTGCTGCAATTGAGAGCATATAATTTTTTCAAAGACTTTCGGAATGGCAGACAACTTAGATATACCCGTATAATTTTTAACGTTGGATTTAGAAGAATTTTTATGGAGTGGAATAATAAAAGATTCCTTCCAAATACCAGGAAACACAGCTGAGTCAACTGACAAGTTAAATAATTTGTGTAAGGGTTTACAAAGTGAATCCGCACAATATCTAAGTATACAACCTGGCACTCCATCTGGACCAGGCAAGAAGCCGGGTTTGATAGAGTTAAGGTCGCCTAACAGCGTACACTCAGTTATAAATGGGACATAAATGCAGTTTGACGCTTGAACTTGAAAAGGATATAAATTATTGCAACTGTATAAACTCGATGAGTAAACCGATTGAAAATACCAAGCAAATAGATCAGCCACTGCTTGACCGGAACTTGCTTTTGTATTATCAAGGTAAACCGAGGATGGCAAGCAAGAAGATTTACGTTTAGTGTGAGGGGAACACGTATATCCAAATGCGAATTCAATTTCTATATCACTACAAGAATAGAGTTGAGACCAATTAGTATGCTGAAGCAAATTATTCAATTTAGTAAAGTCAGTTTAACGCAAGCAACGTGTCTTAAAAAAATTGTTAGATGTTGGTCTAAGGTTAAGAAGTTCGAAGGAAAGTTCTAAGGTTGGATGGTAGGCATCTTTGGGAAGCACTAAAGGGTGTACTCTACTAACATTACTACAATCAGAGTAAGAAACAAATATCAAATCTAACATCTTATTACGACAGTTATGCACCCTGTTAACTTGTGATAGGCCTTACTCTAGAAGGCCATCAATAAAATCATCAGAAGTTGCCGGTAATTGCGCTGAAGATGTGTCATTCGCAGACCATACAACATATGCCAAATTAAAATCACCAACCACTATAAGTTGATCCATATCCGTCAATAACGACGACACAAGCTGCAGGGCATTCAGATGTGATATGTAAATGTTATTATCAGAATTGGGAGGAATATATGAACAAGTAATATACAGTGAGCGGCCTCTAAATAATATTTTAACACATATGAACTCAATATCCGGATGATCATGAAAATGAATCTGTTCAGAGGAAAAAACAAAAATCAACGGCAATGAGAACACCGCCCCCCTTGCGGCAGGTGCGATCGCACAGGTTATACTTATTAGGCAAAACGAAATAATCGGACATATCAGGTTTTAACCAGGTTTCTGAGAGTGCAACTATCTGTGAATCAAAGGATAAGCTGTTTACATATAGTTTAGAAAGTTTAGTGTTAAGGCCTCGAACATTTTGATAGGCCAAGCTAACTACTTTTGTTAGTTTTTTGCCGCCGAAGTTAAGGCAACAGGATGGCTAACAGGCTGTGCACTACTTATCGTACTATCGTTTTTATTACTTTCACGCCTACTCACATACTCCTTGACAATGAGCTGCGGTGGCCAAAACTTTCCAGAACAAAATGTCGAGAAAAGTTCGGGCGAAACACTCAATTTGAAAGAAGATATGGTTCGGGCTTGTTTAAACTTAAACAGTTATAAGTGGGGAGTCTATTTTACTCTTAACGTAGGCACTAACATCATCCAAGGAAGTGTCGGATGCTAGCCTAGACACGAAAATAAATTTATTCAAGGGCACAACAACAACAGGCTTGTGAGCCCTAAGTGTACCTACAGTAGAATTAATAGGCACACAAGCTGTTGGAACAGAAAGCTCAGATGTTAAATTATTTGGGGAAAGATTATTGTTGGGATTTCTTGCCGGCGAGTTAAATAGCATTAACGGTAAAAACGAAGAGAGCGAGAAAGCTTGAGTGCGTTGGAAGATACAACTACAAGTACTTCGGATAAGAGCGGACGCAAGCGGGAGAGGACTGATGCTCAGTGCTGTCAACTTTTCCGGGCAATAAAAGGCTAAAGTCCCATTCCAAACCTGCTAGAAACGGCTAGATCAAATTTAAAAATAGCCAGAAAAAAACTACTTAGTTTTGATGAGTATTTTCGAGTATATTGTTATTTGAAAATGTATAGACAATTATCGAGCTCAATGGAATCGATATTCTCCTTAGCAGCGTACGAGTCGTTTGTACCAATCATATTTAAGTACTTTTGAGGCACTTCGATGTTGTGGCAACATTTATTTGCCCGTCGCAATCTAAACTGTAAATATAAATTAATTTATGTTTAATAAGAAGTTTTCAATATTGTGTTAAAATTATTAATTACCGTATGTGTAAAATGGAATAAAGTGTGTCAATGTTCATTGAGTTCCTTAGCTTCGATTTTACAAAACACTCGTTCGACTTCCGCGTTTGACCACGGCAGCGATAGTAAGTTAAAGACAAAAGAAGCCAACGCTTTAAATCGATGATTACCTCCCGAATCCACATAACTGTTTGCTTCAGCCAAAAATTTCACGGTGCAATCCGTATTTTCCCATTTTATAAGATTTATATTGTTGTACTGCATAACGAGCTGTTCAATCTGAGGTACAGGAAGTTTGAAATGCTCTAGGATTTTAATAACAGAGCCTTATTAAGCATTCAAAATTTTCTCAACAGAAAAAATGTCGATTTGCTGGAGTATTTGGAAGTTTTCTGGTAATCTGGTAATTAGCCTAATTAATTATATTTATAGAAAATTACTCACCTCTGTTTAAGCTCATCTGTAAGTGCAATTATAAACTCCGTGCACCTAAATCGAATCTCTATTTCCATTTCGTCAGAAATATTTTCCTTAATTTTTTAAGCAACATTTCAAAAGCATAGCCTAAATGCAGATCCCTCTTGACATTTTCCTTAAATTCTGTATTAAGAACGTCAACTTCGTCTTCTAGTAGTATTACTTTTGTTTTTAATGTATTTATTGCAACTACAAGATCTGTCAAAAGTTTGTTTGCATTTGTGGCATGAAAATTTTTGCTCTGCATTTTGCTCAATACAGGCTTTAAAAATGTTAAATAAAATAAATTGATTTCATCACTGAACAATTTATGTAAGTTTTGGGCATTAAAACATTTTTCTTTTGTTGCTGCAATGCTAAAATGAAGCTTAAGTTCAATCCACTGATTTACAATTCTCGCAACTGCAGTTTCTATGTATAGCCACCGTGTTTCGCAGACATTTGGAATTTTAAGAGGTGCCTCAAATATGATTAAAAGTGTTAGATAAAGAAAAAACTAGACTTCAAACAAAGACATGACTACAAACAAGACTGGACAAACACAACGCAGATTAGTCAGACCTAAAAAGACATACAAAAATATTAAGGAACTATATATTAAGTACTAAAACACACACAAACACATAAAACACAGACTCTAACTTACTTTATCACTATTAATCAGCTCATAAATTTTTTGATAATCTGTCTGCCGCTTACTGCCTTTCGAGAACCAGTTAAAGCTTTCGTATACAATTTACTCCAAAGATTCAGGCAAAAACTTTGTACAGGCCGAATTCACTGCTAATTGCACTGAATGGCATACACATTTGATTAATAATAAAGAAGGTACGTTCTTCTTCAGTTCAGTAAATACGCTTTGTTTTGAGCCAACCAGTAGGCTGGCCCGCACACCGGAGCCAACAAACATAAAAACATTATAAATGTTTTGAGAAAATGTCGAATGCCGAATTTATATAGAGTTACGGGACGCGCACACCAAAGGCAACAAAATGTTTTGACATGTTTTCGTGACGAAAATTACACGCTTGGTTATGGAGTATCGCACCGAATCAAACAAGCAAAACATCACAACACATAGCCCAACAAATGTTTTTATTTTGTTGAATGCTGTTGGCTGGAAATATGTATGGCTACGACAAAAATATATTTCCAAACCAAGAACCCTGCAACTGCATATTAACCAGCGTTTACAAAAAACGCTACTCCGTAGTTTTTTGTTGTGCTTTCGTTATTTTTTTTTTATTTATTTGCTACGGCTCTTGTCTGACGTAGAGAAAATAACGGTGCTTTACGACCCAGCGATCGACAAAACGATCACAGAATTGCAGCACTCAGCGGCCAGTCAATTTTACGACAAGCGGCTGGCTAGCTGCAAAAAGGGTTAAAATTTGTCATGTGCGTCTGTTACATTTCTTGCTTGGCCTGTTGGTCGACAATTCTGCAGTATAGATGTACCCAATACATTTTAGTCGATTCGAGACCTTCACAAAATTTTATGTATTGATACAGTGCTGAAATAATTTTTTCGTCCGAACTACTTGACATTTTGAGCAGTACTAAAATTGTGTTTGATTGTATCGCACACCGAAGCCGACAAAACAATAAAAACAATATGTTTGTCGTAATATGATGGCTTTGGTGTGCGATACCAATAAAAATGTTTTCTTGTCCGACTGACAAAGACCAAACAAAAACGTTTTGTCGGCGCCGGTGTGCGGCCAGCCTTACGCTAGCGTTGTCTATACCGATTCCAATTAACTTCATAATATTTAGTCCCAATCTTTTTAGCTCTTGACAGAGGCTGTCAGCTATAGTCTTCGAATCTCCTGCCTCATGTGGGACAACAGACAAAAATGTCGATACCATTAACTGCCGGTGGGAACTAAAATAATTAATTACAAAGCCTGAAAAGAATACTCGTATGGTTTACCAGTTTTATTAATTCATAAATTTTATTTTTAACTTACCAAGAGACTTGCAAACACTGACATCAGTACTTTCGTCCAGCAATAAACTGAATTGAGAATCACCAAAATCAGTTTTTAACTCCACCAGAAAACATGGTCCCAAAACATTTTTTATTGTACTATACGTACACTTCGTTCTGTAAACTTTAACTTTGTCTCCATCGAATTTTGTGGCGCACAATATACCCAAATGGTCAATTGGTGAAATTGCAGAATGGCTGGCAATGTACAAACATAAGGCTGCAACTTGTTGTTTGGTTTTGGGAAGCACAGTTGATGCAAACACGATTTTATTTTTTTGGTGTAAAGCAGCTCGTTGACGCCTTATAATTGGTTGTTTTAGCATGTCCCTGCAAATCGTAAATTTTATCAACTATGCTCGATTTGCATAGGGTTGCCATCCGTCCTGGAATTCCGGGACATGTCCCGCTTTTCCAGGTAATGTCCCGGTGTCCCGACGCGACACGAAATTGTCCCGGTTTTCTATTGTTACGATGAGTAACGGAGTTTTAAATGGCTGCAACTAGACGACGCGAACTTTTCGTATGATGAAAGTGTAGCGAAGTGTGTTGAATAATTTTTTGAGAAAAACATTTCGATAGACGATTCACTCTTGTTCGACCAAGTTGCCAACTTGAAGAAGTTTTTGTCACGACAAGTGAAGACGTTTTTTGAGCAAGGCTCTGCAGATAAGCTGGTACAGTTTTTTGCAGCAAACGTAAAGTCGAGCTGTTACTCGGAACTTCCGAGTCAGAACTATTGAAAATAGCAGAATTCTTTTATGCAATTCCTCCGCACAATGCAAATTGCGAAAGGTTTTTTTCGTTAATAAATTCGCAGTGGTCAGACGAAAGAAATAGGTTACTGGTGGAGAATGTTGAAAACTTAATGATTGTTCAATTAAATTTTTTAGACATGGGTTGTTTGAACTTTTATAAAGAATTGATGGACAAAAATAATATTAGTGTATTGAAAAAAATTTACAGTGTGGAGAAGTACAATAATAAGTAAGTTAACATAATTAATAAATAATAATAATTTTACGTAGTTGTAATGACATATGGCCTGTTAAGTTAAATGGCTTATTTCAGTTTTTAAGGAATAAAAATATGTGAACATTAAATTTGTAATGAATAAATATATCAATATTCAAATTGGGTTATGGGGGGGGGGGGGGTTGTGGTCAAACGTCCCGGAACGGCCTGAGCCCCAGGTGGTCACCCTAGATTTGCAATATCTGCAATAACACTTATTTTCATCATTTGGATCTATGGTTAACCAATCCTTAAACAATGGATCTCGTAGCCAGGTGTCACGCGGTCTCTGTTTGTATTGAACTTTCGGCATTTTATTAATCACGATTTATTGCGTCTTAAGTAATTGTGAAATTCTTGTTAGTGATGGAAAAATATACAAAAAGATGGAAAGGCTGCATCGGTTTCATGTATTGCAACAGCTATCGATGAATGTGATGCCACTTTTGACGTTTTATGCCCTGTCCTCATTAGGACTGCATCATGCATCTTTGCATCATGAGCGATGATGCTAAGCATCTCCCATACAAATTGTATGGGTGCTAGATATGGCAGATGGTGCCGTCTAGCCAAGATGCGTATACATCGCGTGTAACAGTACTCGATACTCTAAAAATATCTCTGTTATGCACGATAATTTCTACTATCGACAGCAAAGTGACACCACTAGTCACTTGTTTACTGCAAAACTGAAATTGAAAATGGCAACCGGTAAAAATCAAATGAATTTTATTATTATACTAAACAAAATAACTCATTGCAACCCATTGCTCCAAAGCATTGTGGAAATCCCAGGTTTTCGAAGCCCTTCACGCAGTCAACCAATTTATCTTGCGTTAAGAAGTTCGGTGGCATGTATTCGTCTGCCAACTTGGAAATAACTTCCATACAAAAATCAATGAGAATAGACCCAACCATAGTTTTTGAAATACCGAACAGTCTTCCAACTGTTCGGTACTCAGCAGACGATCCCAACGTGTATAAAGCAACGGCTATGCGCTTATCGAGGGGAATAGCCTGGCGAAACGTGGTGTCCATCTTTGCCAGCCCAGGCAACCGAGCTACCAGCATGTCAAAAACTCTCCTCTCACACCTAAAACTTTCTTTAAAAAACTCGTTCGAGTTTTGCGGTACATCGCGCTCCCAAAAACTTCCAGACCGATTCTATATTATATAATGTAATTTCATTAAATTAAATGCATAATTTTTCAATATAATATGCCATACGTACATATTTCCACACGCTACGAACGCTCTCTGTATGATTTAACGATGAGCTCGACGACCCACTTAAATTTAACATTAACTGCGCCTCCACCTTAGCGTCGTTTTCCAAAATAGATAGTAAAATCGGATCCATAATAATTATAATAATAATTTCACACTTCTTGCTAGCTGAACACACAATTTATAATTGTAAACTGTCAACAAGATGCAGACGGTGATGCAGTGTATGAGGACAGGTCTCCGTCTAGTTATCGATAATTGCTGTAAATGCTGATGTAAAGTGCCAGTGAGGAAACCCTATTAGGAGTGCTGTCAGAATTTTGAATAATGCTGTAAGAGGCCAGTTTGATATTCAAAATGCCTAATTTTCCGCCAGCAGCTAGCTTAACATTTTTTCTACATTTGACAGTTAACATTTGCCAGATCTGGCCGGTAAAAGGCTAAGTTGGCAGCAGCTAAATATATGCTAAAAAAAACACGCTATATCCAAATTCATGAAAAACACACAACTAATTAGATTTTTATTTAAATTAAGTCAGTAAACAAATCATCCAACTCTGAATTTTCAGATTCATTAACGTACTTCTTATTTTTTTGAATTTGGCTTATATATTTTTCGGGCAAGTTGTAGGTGTGGCAACATTCCCCACTTCACCCGTATCTGTAAAAATAAAAATAATATAATTATAAAAATTAATAATTCGGATTTTGAAAAACAAACCTTATGGATAAATTTGTGTTAAAGTTTTCAATTGTATTTTATTTCGCAATTTCGTTATTACGATATTTGTTTGGCTAAAAACGCACTCCACTTCCGCATTTGACCACGGCAGTGAAGGCATATGAATTATCGCTGCTAGTCTGATTTTTGTTAGTTTTTTTGTAAAAATATAAATTTTTGTTACACCGGTCCACACTGTATCGAGGTCGTATCCATCCCTGGGTCACCGATTTGCTAGCTGGCTATCGATACAGTGTTGAAAATCAAAGGCCGGTTTATAACACACTTCCAAATTAAATAAAATCGCGCATGCATCACCCGACATATCGATGACACTATCGATTAGAATACCAATTCACGATCATATTGATTAGGTTCACGTTACAATCGGCAGTAAAAGAACAAGCTCCGATATTTGTATGCGGTAAAACACTTTGATTATGTAAAATATTTCCTTGAAGTCACGAAAATAAATTAATGCTAGAATATGCTATATCAACTTAGAAAAATGCTAGATATCAGGCTATAAGCTATTTGCGAATTTTATAAGCTATTCCATTTTCAAATATGCTAGATCTAGCCTGAAATAAACTAATCTGGCAACACTGGGCTGTAGCTAAAAATCTGTGGAAGATATAGGCGTTTCTGATTCGTCGTTACCAGTTATCTGCCTACAAAATTTGGTAGTTTTAGCTGTAAGTGCGTGCGTAATAGGTGGATTTATCGACATTGATTTATCGAATCTATCGATTTGCTAGTTATCGTTTAATTTACTTTTCCATAGATAAAGACATTTGCTGAGTTTCAAGTCTCTAACTTAAAGGGTGTGGAAAAAAGCTGCGAACATACAGACGAACTGACACCATGATGGACATTGCACAAACCCAATATACTCTTTATCTTCGGTATCGAGTAAAATACAAATATTATATTAAAAGTTTTACATCTTATATTTAAAATTTTCATTTATATGTATATATTATTTTTTGTATGTATACATTTTTCAAATTTCTTAGCGCAAGCCAAACTGCTCGAGCGCTTAAATTTAACAGCATTTTATTTATTAAATAAAATTCATTTGCCTGCAAAGCTTTTATGACACGCAATTTACTATTACTTATTACGAACGAAAATTTATTTATTTTTAAGTCTAGTATTATTATGTGTAGATAACTCAATCATATAGAATAATGGTATTTGTTCAAAGTTGGCAGCTATATGAATGAAAAAGTCATATACATTTTGTCTACATTTTATCTAAAAATATTTTGTTTTGGTTTGGTCGTTAATGTTAATATAAATTAATATTAATGACATTCACGTTATTTTGATAATCCTACGTTATATATGTCTTCTAAGCCCTGCTATTTCCATGTATGTAAGATCTAGCCGGAAATAAGCTTACCAGGCAACACTGCTGCTCACCACTGATGTTCACCAAATATATTGTTAAATTAAGCAACGGATTTTTTGAAAAACATTAAGTATCCCTATAAAAACATCGATGCGTCAAACACTAGTGCAGCGTAGATGGTCTTAATTCCTTAAAATTTAAAAGTCATTTAATAAAATTGTTACTTTCTGGTGAATCGTTTGAATTCATTGGGTAATATTTGTTTGTTTAATATGTGTACCTTCATTTGCCAAACGCTGTTGGTGGAACTTGGCTATTAAATTACTGTTAATCGATATAAAGAAGCGGAAACGATTGCAGCAACGCGGGTGTTTAGCTGCTGTTTTCTCTACACGTTTTTGTTTCATAAACAGGCCATAAGCAGATATGTCTTCTTGGAAGAAGGCTTTCAAAAACAACCAAAAAGAGCATCGTGAACGTCACCAGCCCGATGTGCGCCAGCATCTCGGCCTGCTTGAAAAAAGGAAAGACTATATCAATCGCGCCATCGACGAACACCAAAAGGAGAAAACACTAAAGTTGCTGCACAAGCGCGCGTTCAACAAAAATCCCGATGAGTTCTACCACCACATGATTACCTCTAAGCTCACTGGTTATGTGCATCGCGAAAAGCACGCCAATGGCAAAGTCGCGCTAGCCCAATTGGGGCTAATGCCTACTCAGGATCTCAAGTACGTGCATATGAAGCTTACCGTCGAGCGGCGCAAACTGCAGCGCCTGCGTGAAACGCTGGTCGATGTTGATGCTGACAAAAGTAGCAACAACAAACGCCTCGCCTTTAACAATGTGGATGCCAATCAAGGGGTGATATCGGCAACACCAGGAAAACGCTTAAAGTCAGCAGCAGTAAAAAGTCTAGTAAATGCTGATTGAAAAACAAAATTATAACAACAATCAAGCTAACCAAGTTTTCTATCTTAAGCAGGCTATTTGTGTTGGAACGCACAGGCAGCAGCTGCAGAGCGAGTTAAAAAATCGGGAGCAGCGCGAACGTGAGCTCAGCATTGTACAAAGGGAGCTGCAACTAAAGAACACCCTCAAACAGCCTCGCCTGCTAAAGCCAAATAAGCTGTGCGCTAGCAATAAAGACAGTGCTCCCGTTTATAAGTTCCGCTATGAGCGCAAAAAATAAAAACCAATAAAATCGATAACCAGCAGTTGGTCTGTTTTATACTCAATGCCGAAGATAAAGACTATTTTGGCGTTGTGCAGTCCGTTTATATGAACGCAATCGTTTAGACACCCTTCAAGCTAGTGACTTGAAACTTTCTAAATATCTTAATCTATGGCCGGGACAGATAAAGTGTCAAGTGACCCAATCACACTGCATCAAATTTCAAAGCCAAGCTTATTTTGAACCCACCCACGCGCATTTTGAAATCAAGTGCCTGTATATCCCACAGTTCTTCTGCTAGAGTCACTAAATTTGTTAGGAGGGTAGCTGGTATCGACCCCAAAAGATCTGCATCAGAAGTTTGGGTGCCACGCCTACACAAAACGCTCCGAGCCTCCCACATCTAATAAACTGGTTTTCGTGTATCTACACAGTTTTTTTACTCGATACCGAGGGTAAAAAGTATATTACGTTTGTGCAATGTTCGTCATGGTTTTTGTTCGTCTGTATGTTTGCAACTTTTTTCCACACCCTTCAAGTAAGAGATTTCAAACTTTGCAAATGTCTTTATCTATGGCATAGTAAATTAATGTGTCAAGATTGGGGTTCTACGATAACTTTGGGGCTGGCACATCGATAAATTCGCTAACTCAAAATCGACAAACTACCAACTTTTTGCAGAAGAAAGCTACTAATAACCCCCAAAAAACTGCATCAAAACTTTTGGAGCCCCGCCAACCCATTCTGCCTTCAGCCCCCACGCAGTTTCAAATTAGAAACGCCTATATCATCCACAGTTTTTGGTTTAGAGCCACCAAATTTAGTGCCAACATAGGTGATGACGACCCACAAAAAATTGCATCGAATCTTTGGATGCCACGCCCATCATTACTGCCCAAGCTGCCCCCAACCACCTCAATGCTTCGTTAAAAACAGGAATGCGTGTATCTTCCAAAATGTTTGAGCTAGAGTCACTAAATTTGGTAAAAAAAAACTAGTTAGTAACGACACCCAAAGATCTGCTTCAAAGCTTTTAACAACGCCCCCCATTCCGTAGACCACTTGCATTTTGAAATCAAAAACACCTATATCTTCCACATTTTCTGAGCTAGAGCCTCCAAAACTGGTGTCATGATAGGTAATTCATAAAAACTTTGGATGCTGCGCCTATCTATCATGAATCATAACTTTTGAACCAAATGAGACAATTTAGTAACCTATAATATAAACGTTTGTAAAAATTTCTATGATTTTTAAGTGCCTATTAATGGGTAAGCAAAGTTGAAATTCGTGAAAAAACCAATTTTATGAGAAGGAAAACAAATATTTTTTAACTTTTTTGATTTATTATGTTTTGTTTGAAAGGCTTTTATAATTTAAAACTTATGTTACAAATATAAAAAAAAAGATGCTGCTAACATGTTGAAGAGGTCCTCACTTTGTCTCACCCTTGATCCTTTGAAAGTGTTTAGCGATCTGTATATTTTATTTATTAACATTTATTTAAAGACTCCTGTGCTTCTTCAGAAAGCTCTCCAATTGGCAAAGACTGATATTCAATTATATCTTTGACATGCGTCAATATTTTATGGACTGTCGGGGTCAACTTTTTCTGTGGATATAGTTTTGCTCAAAGCGATGCAGTTTTCAAAGCATATTCTCCATATTTTGCAGAATCAATTTTTTCTTTGCAGCTTAAAACATTTAAGATCGTCAATCGTAATGTCTTAACGATTTGATTGTTTATCCAAGTGATTTGAGTTACAGCCTCATCATTTTCAATAAATCTCTTTGAAGTGTTTCTATCGTTGTAGTTTCCGTATCAGTACTTTGGGGAATCTAATTTACGTCATAATTGTCTGTGCCTACCTGTATGGGATGTGTGGCTACCTGTGCGTACTTGGTAGTTTATTTGTGTATCCTGTAAATGCACCTGAATTTGGGGACCCGGAAAGCATTACAGAATAAAAAGCAAGTATAAACGTTTCAGTCGTACGCAACCGGCTGCAGTATACTCGATAATAGGATTAAAACCGATTTAAAGATAACTGATTCCAATGGGTGCTGATACGGCAGTGGTTGACGCTGCCTCACAGATTGTCTGATGCAGACGGGGAAGGCCAAAAGCTATCTGTCTTCCAAAGTTGAAGACTATCTTAAAGTTTGTAAAAGGTAAAAGCGGGGTGGCTTTGGGTGGTATGGGGCGTGAAATCCAAATTTTTGCTGCAGATCTTTGTATGATGTCAATTGCTATCCTCCTACCAAATTTAGTAACTCCAGCTAAGAGTGAGTTCAATATGTAGGAAGCGGGCCTGGGCGTTTTTGGATTCTTCATCACCAATCTTGGCACCAAATTTAATGGCTGTAGCTAAAAATCTGTGGAAGATATAGGCGTTTCTGATTCGTCGTTACCAGTTATCTTCCTACAAAATTTGGTAGTTTTAGCTGTAAGGCCGTACGTAATAGGTGGATTTATCGACATTGAGTTATCGAATTTATCGATTTGCAGCCACCCAGTTATCGTTTAATTTACTTTTTCATAGATAAAGACATTTGCTGAGTTTCAATTCTCTAAGTTGAAAGGTGTGGAAAAAAGTTGCGAACATTGCTTTTCGCGCATTCGTAGAATGCAAATGCATTATGAAGCAAGACTTTTTTGCTTTTCGTTATTTGCGATACTTTTCTTTTTAATACAGCTCCAACCCCATCGACTGCACCCTTGCCATGCGACGATTCAAAATAGTTCAATTGCTTTGCACTCAAATTCAACTAAAAAACCTGTTAAGCTGTAAAATATAAACTTATTTTTGAATTGCAAACAACTTACGTCTGAAAACGGGAAAACATTTTTTAAATTGTCCATGATCTTTTTTTAGATCGTTAACAAATATCGTCGTGATGCTCCTTTATTATTATTTTTACTCATCTGCTTAAAAAGTAAGCATATATGGAATACAATACGTTTTGTTCTAATATTTCGAACTTACGATGGCGAACGTGACAAACTTTTGATTCAAATTAAAACTTTCTCAGATGTGAAAACACACAATTTTTTTTTTTGTTAAGTTAAGCGCAATTATCTTGCTTTGAATACTAATTATCATCTAATTCCTTCGACTGGATTAGCAGTACTGAAGAAAAAATCACTTTTGGACTCGCGATCGTGACACAGAATTGCAGGGGAAAGAAACTCAAAAATTTACCGTTCGTCGATAATTGCCTTATCTCTCTTTCTATTATGTATAAGTTTGATGTTCGTACTAAAACCTAGAAAGAAGACTGCAAAAATAGTAAAATTTGGGGGAAGGGGGGCTGGGGTTGGTAAGGGGGGGCGTGGCATCCAATCTTTTGCTGCAGATCTATTTATGATGTCAATTGCTATCCTCAAACAGAATTTGGTGACTCTAGCTCAAAGTTAGTAGAATATGGTAGAAGGGGGGCTGGGGTCTGGGGGCTGGTATGGGGGGGCGTGGCGTCCAAAGTTTAGCTGCAGAACAGTTTGTGATGTTTATTGCTATCCTCATACCAAATTTCGTGACTCTAGCTCAAAGTTAGTAGAATATGGTGGAAGGGGGCTGGGGGCGGTATGGGTGGGGGCACCATCCAAAATTTTGGGTTTCTTCACTTCCAATCTTGGCACCAAATTTGGCAGCTCTAGCTCAAAAAATGTGGAAAATATAGGCGTTTTTGATTTCAAAATGCAGGGGGCTCGGAACGGGGGGCGTGGCTCCTAAACTTTCATGCAGTTCTTTGCGGATTGTTATTAGCTATCTTCCTACCAAATTTGGTGACTCTAGCTTTAACGCTTTGGAAAATACACGCATTCCCGTTTTTAGTGAAGCATTGGGGCGGTTTGGGGCAGCTTGGTCAGTATGGATTGGCGTGGTATCCAAAGTTTTTATGCATTTATTTTAGGGCTATAATCACCTATTTTGGCACAAAATTTGGTGGCTCTAACTCAAAAACTTCAAAAGATATAAGCATTTCTGTTTTTAAACGGCGGAATGGGTAGGTGGGGCTCCAAAACTTTGATGCAGTTTTTGGGGGGTCGTAACCAGTTATCTACCTACCAAATTTTGTGACTCTAGCTCAAACACTATGGAAGATACACGCACTACCGTTTTTAGCGAAGCGTTGGGGTGGTTGAGGGCGGATAGGGCAGTATAGATGGGGGTGGTTTCCAAAGTTTTTATGAATTGGGTTCGGGATCGTTAACACCTATCTTGGTACCAAATTTGGTGGGTCTAGCTCAAAAACTGTAGAAGATATGGGCATTTTTGGTGTTAAACTGCGGGGGGCTGCGGGCGGAATCGGTGGGCGTGGCTCCAAAATTTTTGATGCAGTTTTTTGACGATTGATAGTAGCTATTTTCTCCCCAAATTTGGTAGTTCTAGCTGTAAGGGCTTGCGAAATAGCTGGATCTATCGATTTTGCGTTATCGAGTTTATCGATTTGCCAGCCCCCTAGTTATCGTAGAACTCCAATCTTGACACTTTAATTTACTACGCCATAGATAAAGAGATTTGCAAAGTTTGAAGTCTCTAACTTGAAGGGTGTGGAAAAAAGTTGCGAACATACGGATGGACAGACGGACAGACGGTCAGACGGACAGACGGACAGACACCATGACGGACATTGCACAAACCCAATATACTCTTTACCTTCGGTAAACAAGTTGAAAAGTTGATCAACGACAACAAAGTCGAACCCTCTCTATCAGAATAAAATAGCCCACTGTTATTAGTTCCAAAGAAATCTATTCCAGGCTCCGAAAATAAAAAATGGCGATTAATCATTGACTATCGTCGAATTAAGAAAGAGTTATTGTCCGAAAATTCACATTACCTAGAATTGATATATTAGATCAACTAGGTAAAGCAAAATATTTTTCACGCCTTGACTTAATGTCAGGTTTTCATCAAATAGAACTTGAAGAAAATTCAAGAAATATAACCTCATTTTCAACGAGCAATTGCTCATATCGTTTCACGCGATTACCTTTTGGTTTAAAAATAGCACCAAACTCATTTCAGAGAATGATGACTATTGCATTCTCCGGCCTTGAATCTTCGCAAGCATTCCTTTACATGGACGATTTAATAGTAATTGGTTGCTCCTAAAAGCATATGTTAAAAAACAGATGTTTTTGAGATATGTAGGAAATACAATCTTAAATTGCATCCAGAAAAATGCTCATTTTTTATGCATGAAGTGACCTTTCTTGGAATCTTGCCTGACGATAAAAAGTACGATGTCATTAAAAATTGCCTAGTCCCCCATGATGCGGACAGTGCTAGACGTTTTGTTGCATTTTGCAATTACTACAGACGATTTATAAACAGCTTCGCCGACTATTCACGGCACATAACTAAATTATGTATAAAGAATGTTTCCTTTGAATGGTCAGTTGAATGCCAAAACGCATTCCAAATCCTGAAAGATAAATTAATGGAGCCAACATTATTACAATATCCAGATTTCAGCAAAGAATTTTGCAAGTAAGCAAGCGTGTGGAGCAGTTTTAACTCAAAACTATAACGGACTAAAACTTCCAGTTGCATACGCATCACGTTCATTCACAAAAGGAGAAAGTAATAAGAGTACAACAGAACAAGAATTGGCAGCAATTAACTGGGCAATAGTACATTTTCGACCATACATTGATCGCAAAAATTTCATAGTAAAAACGGATCAAAGACCTTTAACATATTTATTTTCTATGATCAACCCCAGTTCAAAACTTACACGTATGCGGCTAGAATTAGAGGAATACGACTTCACAGTCTAGTACCTAAAGGGTAAAGATAATTTCGTGGCAAATGCCCTATCACGAATCATATCAATATCTGAGTTAAAAGATTTACAAAGCAAAGTCCTGAAAGTCCCTACCAGGCAACAGAGTAGATAATAAAAACTGTTCAGTAGATAACGAAGAACTTTTGCCAACGCAAAGTCTCGAAAATGTATCGAAGCCCAAAGTATACGAAGTCATAACAAATGATGAGGTACAAAATGTAGTGACCTTGCGTGTAAACGATATTTGCCTTCTTAAGCAGAAGAAAAAGGCTCGAAAAAGAAGCCGGTGTACTAGAAATCAGCCAACTTAAATTGGCACCGAGCGAAAAAATCTTTGAATCAATTTCAATAGATGGTTTCAAAATAATGGGAAATTATATATTAAAATCATTAAGAGTAGCGCTACTCAAGCCGGTGACCACAGTAAATACTGAAAAAGAGATACAAGAAATACTGTCTACATTCCATGATGATCCAATCCAAGGAGGTCATACATGCATAACAAAAACTTTAGCTTAAGTAAAACAAACTACTTCTGGAAAAATATGACAAAGAACATAAAAGAGTACGTTCGTAGATGTCCAAAATGCCAAATGTCTAAAACCATTACAAATACAAAGACCCCTTTAACAATAACACACGCCATTAGGTGCATTTGACAGAGTAATAGTGGATACCATAGGCCCACTACCAAAATCAGATAGCGGTAACGAATATGCAATTACATTAATTTGTGATTTGACAAAATATCTCGTAGCAATACCAATACCTAATAAAAATGCTAATACAGTTGCAAAAGCAATATTCGAATCTTTTATTTCGAAGTTCGGTCTGAGGAAGACGTTCATTTCGGACATGGGAACTGAATATTAAAATTCCATAATTAATTAACATCAACAGCAGACCACCACCAGACCGTTGGAACAGTTGGAAAAAGCCACAGAACTTTTAACGAATATATACGCTCATACATCTCAGTTGAAAAAACTGATTAGGATGAATGGCTTCAATATTATGTATACTTTTTCAATACGACCCCTTCTATTGTCCATGTGAGTTAGTTTTTGGTAAGCAAAGTAACGTGCCAAAATATTTTAATACAATAGATAATATTAATCCATTATATAATATAGAAGATTATGCTAGAGAAAGTAAATTTAGATTAGAACAAGCTTACAAAAGAACAAGAATTATGTTAGAGAAACATAAAGCTAAAAATAAAGAATATTATGATAGAAACGTAATTAATTTTGAGTTGAAATAGGAGATATGGTCTTTTTAAAAAATTATACTGGCCATAAGCTGGAATCAGCATATTTGGGACCATATACAGTAGAACAGATAGAACTTAACGAAAATATTGTGATTAAAGATAATAAGAATAAAAAACAAACAGTTCATAAGGATAGGTTAAAGAAGTATAAAGGAAGTTTTACAATGTCAGCTGAGATTGGAAAATGTTTTGTTCCTGTCTGACACACATATTTTTCATATAAGTTCACGACAGCACTCTAAATTTGTTCGTAGGTTGAGACCAGCGCAGCACGGCACGCTGCATTGTTTGCATGTATTCAACTGGCAGAAATAGATACCCGTGCCTATAGATGTTAACACATCAAAAAAACATGGTAGCACTAAAACTATTAGCTAGGTATGTTTCATGTATACAATTTCTTATTGAAAACGAAACCCTGGCTGTTGAGATAATTAAGTCTAAAATAACTGGACCAATTTTGAACAAAGTACAAAACGAAACCACAATAGCAGCCATATTAAACAAAAGAAAAGCAACCGTCAAAGGGGACAATGCAAAACTTCGTATGATACTGGAAGCCGGTAACTACAGTAATTTTAATGCGGCTATGGGTAAATGTATCCACTGCAGCACTAAAATGTCTGGTGGTGCCAGAGAGGCCAGAACCAAAGAGGTCAAACCCAACGTGGTAGTAACACTAGAGATAACTACCGCGGCAGAGGCAATTATAATGGTAATAATAACAATTATAGCAATTATAATAGCCGAGGACGCGGGAATTTCAGAGGAAATAACCGTGGCCGTGGAAATGCCAATAGGAATTACCAAAATAATGGCAATAATAATGTCAGAGTAACCCAAGAAGCCTCGGGAAACTCCCAGACACCTTTAGGTACACAACAATAAACACCACGGTTCATACATTAAATTTTAGTCTCAATATATTTGTTTCATTTGTCCACGTGTCAACAGGTAAAAAACTTACCTTTATAATAGATACTGGTGCAGACATTTCAATCGTTAAAGAAAATTCTGATGTCTTTTATGACATCCAATTAAATAATGTAATAAAAATTCAAGGCATTAGTAAAGAGATTTTAGAATCTAAAGGCCTAGCATCAATAGAGATAAAGACAGGCAAATACATAATTCCACACAACTTTCATATAGTTGATTTAGAATTTGCTTTACCGTGTGATGGAATAATAGGTATTGATTTTATTAAAAAATTCAATTGTCAACTCGATTTCAAACCATCAGAAGATTGGTTAATAAAAAGACCCAATAGTTTAAAATATCCGATTCATGTTCCTATAACATATGACTCTGGTAAAAATTTCATATTTCTACCAGCAAGATCACAAATTGTCCGTAAAATTACGTTAACTTCAAATGATATATTCATTCCAAACCTGGAAATTCAACCTGGTCCGTCTATTAAATACAACTAATACAGATCAATTAGTTACAATTAATAAATTACAACATGAATCACTTTCGAACTATGATGTAGTTCAAACAAATTTAGAAAATAAAGAAAAAGCCGTCTTATCTTAATTATCCAAAAATTTTCCACCCCAATTTAAAAAACAATTAAAAACTCTGCATCGATCTTGGTGACGTATTCGGTCTTGAAACCGAATCAATCACTACAAATAATTTGTATAAGCAAAGTTTTAGACTAAAAGATGATGAACCAGTGTATATTAAGAACTATCGTAGTCCGCAGAGTCAAACTGACGAAATACAAAAACAAGTTGAAAAGTTGATCAACGACAACAAAGTCGAACCCTCTCTATCAGAATAAAATAGCCCACTGTTATTAGTTCCAAAGAAATCTATTCCAGGCTCCGAAAATAAAAAATGGCGATTAATCATTGACTATCGTCGAATTAAGAAAGAGTTATTGTCCGAAAATTCACATTACCTAGAATTGATATATTAGATCAACTAGGTAAAGCAAAATATTTTTCACGCCTTGACTTAATGTCAGGTTTTCATCAAATAGAACTTGAAGAAAATTCAAGAAATATAACCTCATTTTCAACGAGCAATTGCTCATATCGTTTCACGCGATTACCTTTTGGTTTAAAAATAGCACCAAACTCATTTCAGAGAATGATGACTAGCATTCCTTTACATGGACGATTTAATAGTAATTGATTGCTCCTAAAAGCATATGTTAAAAAACAGATGTTTTTGAGATATGTAGGAAATACAATCTTATATTGCATCCAGAAAAATGCTCATTTTTTATGCATGAAGTGACCTTTCTTGGAATCTTGCCTGACGATAAAAAGTACGATGTCATTAAAAATTACCTAGTCCCCCATGATGCGGACAGTGCTAGACGTTTTGTTGCATTTTGCAATTACTACAGACGATTTATAAACAGCTTCGCCGACTATTCACGGCACATAACTAAATTATGTATAAAGAATGTTTCCTTTGAATGGACAGTTGAATGCCAAAACGCATTCCAAATCCTGAAAGATAAATTAATGGAGCCAACATTATTACAATATCCAGATTTCAGCAAAGAATTTTGCAAGTAAGCAAGCGTGTGGAGCAGTTTTAACTCAAAACTATAACGGACTAAAACTTCCAGTTGCATACGCATCACGTTCATTCACAAAAGGAGAAAGTAATAAGAGTACAACAGAACAAGAATTGGCAGCAATTAACTGGGCAATAGTACATTTTCGACCATACATTGATCGCAAAAATTTCATAGTAAAAACGGATCAAAGACCTTTAACATATTTATTTTCTATGATCAACCCCAGTTCAAAACTTACACGTATGCGGCTAGAATTAGAGGAATACGACTTCACAGTCTAGTACCTAAAGGGTAAAGATAATTTCGTGGCAAATGCCCTATCACGAATCATATCAATATCTGAGTTAAAAGATTTACAAAGCAAAGTCCTGAAAGTCCCTACCAGGCAACAGAGTAGATAATACAAACTGTTCAGTAGATAACGAAGAACTTTTGCCAACGCAAAGTCTCGAAAATGTATCGAAGCCCAAAGTATACGAAGTCATAACAAATGATGAGGTACAAAATGTAGTGACCTTGCGTGTAAACGATATTTGCCTTCTTAAGCAGAAGAAAAAGGCTCGAAAAAGAAGCCGGTGTACTAGAAATCAGCCAACTTAAATTGGCACCGAGCGAAGAAATCTTTGAATCAATTTCAATAGATGGTTTCAAAATAATGGGAAATTATATATTAAAATCATTAAGAGTAGCGCTACTCAAGCCGGTGACCACAGTAAATACTGAAAAAGAGATACAAGAAATACTGTCTACATTCCATGATGATCCAATCCAAGGAGGTCATACATGCATAACAAAAACTTTAGCTTAAGTAAAACAAACTACTTCTGGAAAAATATGACAAAGAACATAAAAGAGTACGTTCGTAGATGTCCAAAATGCCAAATGTCTAAAACCATTACAAATACAAAGACCCCTTTAACAATAACACACGCCATTAGGTGCATTTGACAGAGTAATAGTGGATACCATAGGCCCACTACCAAAATCAGATAGCGGTAACGAATATGCAATTATATTAATTTGTGATTTGACAAAATATCTCGTAGCAATACCAATACCTAATAAAAATGCTAATACAGTTGCAAAAGCAATATTCGAATCTTTTATTTCGAAGTTCGGTCTGAGGAAGACGTTCATTTCGGACATGGGAACTGAATATTAAAATTCCATAATTAATTAACATCAACAGCAGACCACCACCAGACCGTTGGAACAGTTGGAAAAAGCCACAGAACTTTTAACGAATATATACGCTCATACATCTCAGTTGAAAAAACTGATTAGGATGAATGGCTTCAATATTATGTATACTTTTTCAATACGACCCCTTCTATTGTCCATGTGAGTTAGTTTTTGGTAAGCAAAGTAACGTGCCAAAATATTTTAATACAATAGATAATATTAATCCATTATATAATATAGAAGATTATGCTAGAGAAAGTAAATTTAGATTAGAACAAGCTTACAAAAGAACAAGAATTATGTTAGAGAAACATAAAGCTAAAAATAAAGAATATTATGATAGAAACGTAATTAATTTTGAGTTGAAAATAGGAGATATGGTCTTTTTAAAAAATTATACTGGCCATAAGCTGGAATCAGCATATTTGGGACCATATACAGTAGAACAGATAGAACTTAACGAAAATATTGTGATTAAAGATAATAAGAATAAAAAACAAACCGTTCATAAGGATAGGTTAAAGAAGTATAAAGGAAGTTTTACAATGTCAGCTGAGATTGGAAAATGTTTTGTTCCTGTCTGACACACATATTTTTCATATAAGTTCGTCTCACTCACTTTCAATCTGTAACTGGTCTCACTCGCATCTTAGCTTGGATTGGAAAAAAACTGGTCGAAAATTTAGTTTTAAAAGCTCTCAATAGGTGTCGGATGTTCGAAATTAGTAACATGTGCTTGAAAGCTCCAAAGTGCTTACCTCTATTTTACTCAAAACTGAGATATATGATAATAGAATTCACTATTTAATATTTATTTAGTACGTATTAACGAATATACAACAATAAAATCATTGTTATATAAAAAAAAAACAAATCGTTAATCGTTTGGACACAGGCATAAAACGAACATCAGCTGTTCACAGCTTATAGACAGCTGTAATACAATTTCGAAAATTTGAACATATTTTTTACGCTGACATTGTAAACTATCAGCGTGGATTTTTAAAAGCTTTAATCCAAGCCAAGCTGACATTGTAAATTAAATTAAATTAAATTTAATAAAATTGAACTAAATTCAATAAAAAATAACAAAATAGCAAAAAAAAAAAACAAGTAGAAACGTTGCAGTCGGACGCAACCGACTGCGGTATACTCGATACATGTTGTAAAACATAAAAAGAGACCAGATTGCAATGGGGTGCGGATACGGCAGGGGTGTACGCTGCCTCAAAGATTGTCTGGTGTAGATGGGGATGCCAAAAAGCTTTCTTCCTTCCAAGTTTGGTGACTCTAGCTCAAAATTTGTTAAAGGTATGGAAAGGGGGGCTGTGGGTGGTATGGGTACCTAACACCAAAGATTTGCTGCAGATCTATTTTTTATGTCAATTGCTATCCTCCAACCAAATTTAGTGACTCTAGCTCAAAGTTAGTAGAATATGGTGGAAGGGGGGCTGGGGGCGGTATGGGTGGCATCCAAATGCTTGGGTTTTCATCAACAATCTTTGCACCAAATTTGGTGGCTATAGCTCAAAAGCTGTGGAAAACGGGAAGGCGTGGCTCCAAAACTTTGATGCAGTTCTTGGGGGTCATAAACAGTTATCTTCCTACCAAATTTGGTGACTCTAGCTTTAGCGAAGGGTTGGGGTGGTTTTGGGCGGCTAGGGCAATACGGATGGGCGTGGCATCCAAAATTTTTTTGCTTTTTTTGGGGATCGTCAACACCTATCTTGGCACTAAATTTGGTGAGACTAGCTCTAAAACTGTGGAAGATAAAGTCATTTGTGTTTTTTAACCTCGAGAGGACTAGGGGCGGAATGGGTAGGCGTAGCTCCAAATTTTTGATGCAGTTTTTTGGGGATCGTGAATAATTATCTAACTACCAAATTTGTTGACTCTAGCTTAAACACTATGAAAGATACACGCATTACCGTTTTTAGCGAAGCGTTGAGGTAGTATTCAAGGTTTTTATGAATTTGGTAGAAGATCGTCAACACCTTTCTTGACAACAAATTTGGTGACTCTAGCTCAAAAACTGTAGAAGATATAGGCATTTTTGGTTTAAAACTGCGGGGGGCTGGGGGCGGTATAAAGGGACGTGGCTCCAAAATTTTCGATGCGGTTTTTTGGAGCTTGTTAGTAGCTATCTTTCCTCCTAATTTGTTAGTTCTAGCTATTTATCGATTTGCCGGCCCCTTAGCTATCATAGAACCCCAATCTTAACACTTTATCTTACACGGCCATAGATAAAGACATTTGCAAAGTTTCAAGTCTCTAGCTTGAAGGGTGTGGAAAAAAGTTGCGCACATACGGACACACAGAAGGACAGACACCATGACGGACATTGCACAAACCCCTTCGGTATCGAGTATAAAAATTTTAATATACAAATTTACATAATAATAATATTAATTAATTTCATAATAACTTCATGTATTACGTTATTTTTTAAAAGGAGGGAGATGTAGCATACATAATATGTCAAACTAATAAAATACCAACAACACTTTGTTGCTGTTCAAGTGCATGCATAAATTCATATAACTACAACAATTGAATGTTGTTGTTTAAGTGCACGCTTAAACCCAAAACTGGGCAACGACACTTTTTCGTTACATCAACACATGGCCAGCACAATTCAAGTGCAAATGTAATAAGACCGCCTGAGAACGCAGCGCGACACATGATGCCGCGTCAGCATTCTCAAGTGGTTACTGACCATAAACATGCCAAATATGAATGCACAACTCTAGCCTTCTAATACATAAGTAAATACATAAACGCCGACTGCTCTGCTGAAGCAGCTAGGCTACATGTAAAATAAGCTAAGAGCTATTTAGCATTCAATAAATACAGTTGACAAGAGACAGACTGCATGCTGCTCATCTAGAAACAAAATGTGTTTTACTGTGCACCGTAAGGTGCGTTTACAGGTGAATGCTGCCCTTCAGTTTGTCTGATGCAGATGGGATGCCACCAGCTATCTTCCAACCAAATTTAGTGATAATAGCTCAAAGTTTGTAAAAGAGGGGTTTGGGGCGGTGTGGGTGAGTGTGGCACCCAAATTTTTGATGCAGAACTTTGTGGGATGTCAATTGCTATCCTCCTTCCAAATTCGGTGGAAAAAGGTGGCTGGGGGCAGTATGGGTGAGAGTAGCATCCAAATTTTTGCTGCAGATCTTTGTGAGATGTCAATTGCTATCTTCCTACCAACTTAAATGACTCTAGCTGAACAATTGTAGGAGATGGTGGAAGGCCGGGCTGGGGGTGGTATGGGTGGATGTGGCATACAAACATTTTTTGGATACTTCATCATCTATCTTGGCACCAAATTTGTTGGGCTTAGCTCAAAAAAAGTGGGAGATATTGGGGTTTCTGATTTAAAACTGCGGAGGGGTTGGAAAACAGTATTTTGGGGGTCGTTACCAGTTATCTTCCTACCAAGTTTCGTGACTGTAGCACGCATTCCCGTTTTGTGACAAGCGTTGGGGCGGTTGGGGACGGCTAGGTCAGTATGGATGGGCATTGCATTTTCATTCGGGGTCGTCATCACCTATCTTGGCAACGAATTTGGTGGCTCTAGCTCAAAAACTCTGGAAGATATAGGCGTTTCTAATTTTAAACTGCGGGGGTTGATGGCTGGCTCCAAAATTGTATATGCAGCTTTTGAGGGTTGTTTGTAGCTATCTTCTCACCAAATTTGGTAGTTCTAGCTGTAAGGGCGAGCGGAATCGGTTGATTTATCGATTTTTAGCTATCACCAGCTATCGTAAAACCACAATCTTGACACTTTATTTAACTTTGCCATAGAAAAAGACATTTGCAATGTTTCAAAGTCTTTAGCTTGAAGGGTGTGGAAAGCAATTTTAAGCCTGTTTTAGATCACACGGGCGCATAGGTTAACCGTAGAATACGTCTGTCCTTGTGCAACAAAAATTATGAAAGTAATCATAGTGTTTAAATGATTTGAAATTCGAATGTATTTAACATATAAAATATCTGAATAGCATGTTTATACCTTTGTTACGCTAAGCAAAATTAATTATTTTCACGGGTGGCATTGTTATACTCGATACCGAAGCAAAAGAGTATATTGGGTTTGTGCAATGGCCGTCATGGTGTCTGTCCGTCCGTAAGTCTGTCCGTCCATATGTTCGCAACTTTTTTCGAAACCCTTCAAGTTAGAGACTTCAAACTTCTCAAATGTCTTAATCTATGGCATAGTAAATTAAAGTGTCAAAAGTGGTGTTCTACGATAACTAGGAGGCTGGCAAATCGATAAAATCGATAGCTCAAAATCGACAAATTCAGCTATTTCGCAGCACTACAGAGAGAGCAACCAAATTTGGGCAAAAGATAGCTACTAACATTCATCAAAAAACTGAATCAAAAATTTTTGTGGCACGCTCACCCATTCCACTCTTATCCCCCAATAAAATTAAAATAACAATATCTTCCAAAATTTTTGAGCTCGGTCAACCAAAATTAGTGCCAAGATATGTGTTGACGACCCACAAACAAATTAATAAAAACTTTGGAAACCACGCCTATCCGTACTGCCCTAGCAACCCCAGACCACCCCAACGCTTTGCTAAAAACGGGAATGCGTGTATTTTCCTAAGTGTTTCAGCTACAGTCACGAAACTTGGTAGGAAAATAACTGGTAACGACCCCCAAAAAACTGTTTCCCAACCCCTCCGCAGTTTTAAATCAGAAACCCCAATATCTCCCACATTTTTTGAGCTAAGCCCAACAAATTTGGTGCCAAGATAGATGATGAAGTATTCAAAAAATGTTTGTATGCCGCATCCACCCATACCACCCCCAGCCCATCTTCCACCATCTCCTAAAGTAAAAAAATTACCAAGGAAGATAGCTGTTAATGATCCCCAAAAAACTGCATCAACATTTTGATGCCACGCCTCCCCTTAACACCGCCATCCCCACCGCCATATTTTACTATTTTTGAGCTAGTCACCAATTGACATCATAAACAGATCTGCAGCAAATAGCTTGATGACACGCCCCCCCCCCCCCCCCCCCCTCCATACTGACCCAAGCCCACCTTCCAGCATATTTTACTAACTTTGAGCTTGAGTCACCAAATTTGTTAGGAGGATAGCAATTGAAATCATACACAGATCTGCAGCAACCATTTTGATGCCATGTTTTAAATTTATTTTATGCAATAATTATGTTGTTTAAGATGCAAAAATAAGGGCTGCCAGCGTAAAGATGAACTTAGTTGTAATCAGAACTATCGATAGGTTAAATGAGTTTTTTTGCACGGGCATATTAATTGTTTTGCTGCAAAGCCTTAATTTTACTTACAATAAAAACTAAAAAACTTGGTTTTAAAAACTTGCACGTAAATTTGCTGAATTTATCAAATTGGGGATGTTATGTTATATAATTTTTTATTTATGTATGAAGATTTAATTATGACCGAATATCTTAATGAAATTTCAACATTTAGAAGATATCAGTGATGACGGCATGTATATCAAAGGAAGGAAATAAAGTCTTATTTTTATTGCGAAAAAAATAAATTAAACTCATCAGGGAGTTTTTGAGCAATTTGCAATTGAGAAAGTAATGATGTTTGCCTTAAAAAGTTATATATTTGGCAATAGTGTTAAAATTTTGAATGTGGGAATGTTTGTTCAGCTCATCTCAACTTAAATTCCAATATATCAGAGTAATTGATGAATTATTGAGATTGCTAGAGCAATTTAAAGTCTTCAAAATGAAGCAAAAATTTGCATAGTTTTGGTCTCATTTTTATACTCGATACCGAAGGTAAAGAGTATATTGGGTTTGTACAATGTCCGTCATGGTGTCTGTCCGTCTGTCCGTGTGTTAGCAACCTTTTTCCACACCCTTCAAGTTAGAGACTTAAATTTTTGCAAATGTCTTAATCTATGGCATAGTATATTAAAGTGTTAAGATTGGAGTTCTACGATAACTAGGGGGCTGGCAAATCGATATACTCGATAACGCAAAATCGATAGATCCAGCTATTTCGGAGGCCCTTACTGCTAGAACTACCAAATTTGGGAAGAAAATAGCTACTAATAACCCCCAAAAAACTGAATCTAAAATTTGGGAGTCTCGCCCACCCATGGTGGCGGGCCCATCCCTTTAAAACCAAAAATGTCAGTATCTTCCAAAACTTTTGAGCCAGAGCCACCAAATTTTGTGCCAAGATTTATAGTCACGAAACTTAGTGGGAAGATAACTGGTAACGACCTTCAAAAAACTGTTTCGCCTTTATCTTCTACAGTTTTTGAGCTAGAGCCCTTCAAATTAGTGCCAAAATAGGTGACAACGACCCCCACCCAAACGCATAAAAACTTTGGAAACCACGCCTATCCATACTGCCCTAGCTACCCCAGACCACCCCAACGCTTTGCTAAAAACGGGAATGCGTGTATCTTCCAAAGTGCTTAAGCTGAAGTAAAAATTACTAAGGAAGATAACTGTTAATGACCCCCAAATAACTACATCAACATTTTGATGCCACGCCATCCCTTACCGCCGCCAACCCCACCGCCATATTTTACTATTTTTGAGCTAGTCACCATATTTATTAGGAGGATAGCAATTGACATCATACACAGATCTGCAGCAAACATTTTGATGCCACGTTTTAAATTTATTTTATGCAATAATTATGTTGTTTAAGATGCAAAAATAAGGGCTGCCTGCGTAAAGATGAACTTAGTTGTAATCAGAACTATCGATAGGTTATATGAGTTTTTTTGCACGGGCATATTAATTGTTTTGCAGCAAAGCCTTAATTTTACTTGCAACAAAAACTATAAAATTTGGTTTCAAAAACTTGCACGCAAATTTGCTGAATTTATTAAATTGATGATGTTATGTTATATAATTTTCAATTTATGTATGAAAATTGAATTATGACCGAATATCTTAATGAAATTTCAGCATTTAGAAGATATCAGTGCTGACGGTTTGTATATCAATCAGGAAGGAAATAAAGTCTATTTTTTATTGCGAAAAAATAAATCAAATTCATCAGGGAGTTTTTGAGCAATTTGCAATTTACAAAATAATGATTTTTACCTTAAAAAGTTATATATTTAACAACAGTGTTAAAATTTTGAATGTTGGAAAGTTTGTTCACCTCATTACAACTTAAATTCCAAAAAAATCAGAGTAATTGATGAATTATTGCGATTGTTAGAGCAATTTAAAGTCTTCAAAGTGAAGCAAAAGTTAGCATATTTTTGGTCACATTTTTATACTCGATACCGAAGGTGGGGGAACGCATTCATATCGCCATTATGTGTGCGCGTCCGTGCGGTGCGTGCCGTCCTTGGAATTCAAAACTGGTAGTGCGACTACACTCTCCACGCCAGGGCAGCTGGAAGCAGGCCCTTGGTAAGGTCACGTCTCTGCTAAGTGTGCTGACGAATAGTAGTCGGGCGAGAGAAGAAAACTCTTTAAAATTCCCCCAGTCCAAGGTGGAACAGCATCGTGCCGAGGGACTCGTGGCTGAAGGAGAGCTCAGTCGTTACTTTGCGAGCTCTGGATACCTGCCGAACTCCAGTTTAACAAGGCTTCCCGCGGTACACGGGCTATGCCGCGGGTGACTTTCACTTCCCGTCTACTCGTGGGACCAAAAAATTAATCTTAACAAACAAACAAACACAGTGTCCGGGACACTCAAAAACCCGGGGGGGGGGACGCCAATCCCTCTATTGGTGCTTGCACCTCTTCCGCGACATCTGGTACGCCAGCAGGTGCTCGTAACGCCGCAAGCGGCATTGGTGCAGGACGGACAAACCATTCGTCCTCACACCCTGGACGCCGACCTGGAACGGCTCCTGGAGCTCGGAGGCTGCAACACAAGTTTGCAACACCAGCTTCCAGGTCCGCGACGCAGGCGATCGTCCCGGGGTCCGCCTTAACGGCGGCAAATTAGCCGCCGATACAAGACCGGAGGCGGGCTGCAGAAATTTTGCAGCAAAACTTGAGCGGCCAGCAATCGTCTCCCGATGGGACCAAACTCGTCGAGTGGGCCAAGACCATACTGCCGGAATACTTCTGCAAAATCCAAGCAGAAGCGTCAACGCTCCGTGGAGGAGCAGGCTCCGCAAACTAAGCGGATCAGGCAACCACCGCGTCCACAGCCGCTCACTTGGTCCTTCGCTGAAGCCGCAAAGGGGAAGGTTCTAATTGGGGTTCTCGACAGGGGCCACAAGGAGGGCCATAACCCCGCGGAACCAGTGGGGGGCCATCGAGAATGAGCTGCAGGACAAGGTAGTCAACCTAATGGAGCGGTCTGGTGGACCGCCGCCTCGTTGCTCTGATGCTGGGTGGCATAAGGGCAACATCAAAGCGATAGCCTGCGAGGATGACACATCGGCAGAGCTCTATAAAAAAGCGGTGGCTTTGCTGTGGGAAGTCTACCCCGGGGCGAAGCTCGAGGCGGTCGATTGGAAAGACGTGCAAAGTCGACCCAGAGCGAAAGCTTGGGTTTCTGCTAAGCCAGAGGAGCCCGAGCGAATCCTCAAGCTCCTTCAGATGAGTAACCTAGACCTGGTTACTCAGGATTGGAGGATTGCCAAAGTCGAGGCGCCTGAAGGCAACAGCCGACAGATAATCCTCGTCATTAATGATGAGTCAGCCGAGACTTTTGCCGCAACTAACGGGGTGGCTCACTATGGCTTCCAGCCAATTCGATAAAAGTTTATCGCTCTGATGCAGCCAGCGAGCCGTCCGGGTTGGAGGAGGCACCGGTGGCACAAGTCACTGCTGCCCTCTTGGAGCAGCCACTGCCGGTTGCTGTCGTTGATAATACCACCTCCAATGGTAAAATCACAAGCGAAGCGCTGGCAGCTAAGGCTAAGGCTAATCTCACAGTAGTGGAGTTGAAAACGGAAGATGTCTCTGACATTCCTCCAGATCAACCTCCACCACTGTAAAGCGGCTGCAGCCTCATCCTGAAACCTTGGGTCTGTGGTGGCAAGGTTTCTGGACTGGGGACTCAGGACTACAAGCTACTTGTAGCCCGCAACGAAGGTAAAGTCCGCACCTGCATTCTAGCAAGAAAACACCTAGACATTTTTCTGCTTCCTGATTTCAGCGATGGTGACAACACGGCTGTATGCCTTGAGCTGAAGTCAGGACAGGTCAGACTTAGCTCTACCTACATGGCCCACGATCACCAGGGGTCCCTACCACAGCAACGACTACGGGCGTTAATTGCTGACTGCGAATTAACGCATACCGAGCTAGTAATATCCTGCGACGCCAACGCTCACCACCATCAGTGGGGCAGCTCGGATATAAATGAACGGGGTGAGTTACTCTTCAATTATATTTTAACAACAAATTTAAACATTTGTTATATAGGTAACGACCCTACCTTTATTATAAAGAATAGGGAAGAGGTCTTAGATATTACACTAGCCACAACCTCCCTCTATCAACGACTAACAAAATGGAGGGTACTCGTACAGCACTCATTCTCTGACCATAGGTGTATCGACATAGAGTTCTGTCTTGACATACCCAGACCCAAATGGTGCAGAAACGTTAAACGTACAAACTGGACCAAATTCAAAGAATGCCTTGAAAGGCTAATCCCAGAGCATCCCCCAGCGGGACTCCCCTCTCCCGAGTACACAGAGTTACTCACAAGCAAGCTCACGGAGGCATGCAAGTCCGCCCTAAACATGACATGCCCCCAGAGCAAACCAAGAGGCAAAACAAAACCACCATGGTGGTCCTCGCAATTAGGCGAGCTTCGTAAAACCTCGCGAAAGCTCTTTAATAGAGCTTAGTCGAGGGGAGACGACCAATCATGGAGTCTCTACAAAGCCAGCTTATCCATTTTCAAAAAGAATCTTAGACAAGCTAAAATTTTTGCTCCAAAATAGAGAGCACTGCAGAAGCAGCAAGGCTCAGGAAGGTTCTCTCAAGTACTCAAGCAACCGTAGGCTTCCTCAAAAAACCTGATGACTCATGGACAACGACCAGTCTAGAGTCACTAGAACTTTTGATGGCAACACACTTTCCCGGATGCTCAGTTGAAGTACCACTACCCCCTATCCATAGAGAATTTTAGGAACACGTTTCCACCGACTTATTCTCCAGAGACATCATCTCGTGGGCTATTCGTAGCTTCTCACCCTTCAAGTCCCCTGGGCCGGACGAAATTATCCCAGCCCAACTGCAGTATGCAGGGGACATCGCCATAAACTGGCTTCAGAAAATTTTCTCAGATACCCTGACAACAGGTACAGCCATGGCTCGAATCTAAAGTTGTCTTCATTCCTAAGGCGGGAAAAGCCTCACACACGACCCCCAAGGATTTCCGACCTTATGGGCCTAACATCCTTCCTACTCAAGACACTGGAAAGGGTGCTGGGATTATATATTAGAGATACGATCAAGACCGACCACTTCTCCCAAGCACAACATGCCTACCAAAAAAGCAAATTTACCGAGACAGAACTTCATGCTGTTGTCTCCACAATAGAAAAAGCACTCCATAACAAGGAGTATTGCCTTATAGCCTTTCTAGACATTGAGGGCGCTTTCAATAACGTCGTACCGTGGGCGATCACTGAAGCATTGTCAGGGCTGGGGGTGGGAGACCGCATTGTGGGACTGATTGATCAACTGCTCAAGAGCAGGATAGTCAGGGCCACTCTGGGGTCCTCAACCATATCCAGATCTGTAAATAGAGGCACCCCGCAAGGAGGTGTTCTTTCCCCTCTCCTTTGGAACGTGGCGGTAAACAGCCTGCTGCGCTCTATAGAGGGAGGGGGCTTCAGTAAATCAGCCAAGTACCTAGGGCTCACTGTTGATAGTAAACTAGACTGGAACCTCAACACGGAGGAACGAGTTAAGAAGGATTCAGTCGCACTATATACATGCAGGAAATCCATTGGATTAAAATGGGGAATGGAACTTCACATCACCCTCTGGCTGTACACAGCCATCGTAAGGCCTATCCTACTGTACGGAGTGTCGGTATGGTGGCCAGCTCTATCAGAGAAGAAATTAGTCCACAAGCTTGGCAAGGTACAGCGTGCCGCTAGACTGACCACAACAGGAGCCCTCAGTAGGACCCCAACTGAAGCTCTTGACAACATACTTAATCTTCTGCAAATAGACCAAATAGGGAAGTTACTAGCAACTCTCTCTGCCCTACGCATGACGGAAACAAAGCAGTGGTCCGAACAGACTAACGGACACTCCAAGGTTCTTGTGGGAAACCCACTTATTCCCAAAAACACGAACTATTGCCGTCCTCAGGAATTCCCCAAAACTCCATTCCATACACCAATCCCTTCCAGGGACGATTGGTGCTCAGGCATGCCAGGGCCGACAAACTCAATGAAAATGTACACTGATGGCTCAAAGCTAGACGACCGGGTAGGGGATGGCGTCTTTTGCGACAAGCCATCCATTAACAAATCCTTCAGCCTCCCTGACCATTGCAGTGTGTTTCAAGCTGAAATCGCTGCAATACGCAAGGCACTCTCCTGCATCTCCGAAATAAATTGCTCTGCAGCCAGAATCTGCATATTTTTTGATAGCCAGTTGGCTATCAAATCTCTCAAGGCGATATCATCTAACTCGGTATCTGTCACAAACTGCCGCAGATCTCTGAAGGAGATGGCCGAGCAGATCGAAATACACCTCATATGGGTGCCCGGACATAAAGGCATCAAGGGCAACGACAAAGCAGACGAGCTGGCAAGGCATGGTACTACCGTGCCTCTCCTCACAGACAAGGAGAGCATGGGTATCCCCATGGCCAGCTGCAAGCTTAGAGTCCGATCGCACTTCGAACTTGCAGCAAACAAGAGATGGCAACTTACCACCGCCACGGGTAGGATTGCCAGGCAAACCTGGCCAACGCGCTGTAAAAAGCGGTCTTTAGGCCTTGTTCACTTAAACAGATTAGGTTGTGCTGCCGTAATCAGGCCATTACGGGGCACTGGCTACTGGGGACTCACGCAGCGAGACTTCTAGCCCCCTTCAATGATTTCTGCAGAAGCTAACGAGACGAGGAGGAAGAGGAAACAGTCTCCCACCTCTTCTGCGACTACCCAGCTCTCTGCAAGAACAGAAATCGATACCTTGGTTCTTTCTTCCTATCGGACCTCTCTCAACTGGCGGATACTAAACCGAAATATATCCTGTCTTTTATTCGAGCCTCAAGGTGGACCACGCCCTCGTAATCGGTGTAACTCACTCTGCGTCTGGGTAGACGGTTTCTGTGGACTATGTCCAAGACGCGGCATCACAATGGGACAATACATGGCCTACGTGAGTGAGGGGTTTGTCTCAAAATGCTCACTACCGCTCTAACCTAACCTAACCAAACCATGGCATAGTAAATTAAAGTGTTGAGTTTGGAGTTCTACGATAACTAGGGGGCTGGCAAATCGATATACTCGATAACGCAAAATCGATAGATCCAGCTATTTTGCAAGCCCTTACAGCTAGAACTACCGAATTAAGGGAGAAAATAGCTACTAACAGCCCCCAAAAAACTGAATCAAAAATTTTGGAGGCACGCCCACCCATGGTGGCGGCCCCATCCCCCGCAGTTTAAAACCAAAAATGTCAATATCTTCCATAATTTTTGAGCCAGAGCCACCAAATTTTGTGCCAAGATATGTGTTGACGACCCCCAAACAAATTCATAAAAACTTTGCACGCCACGCCTATCCATACTGCCCAGCCACCCCCAACTGCCCCAACGCTTCGTTAAAAACGGTAATGGGTGTATCTTCTATAGTGTTTGAGCTATAGTCACGAAACTTGGTCGGAAGATAACTGGCAACGACCTTCAAAAAACTGTTTCAAAGTTTTGGAGCACCACTTATCGATTCCGCGCCCAACCCCCCCGCGTTTTAAAAACAGAAATGCCAATATCTTCTACAGTTATTGACATAGAGCAACCAAATTTAAGCTAGAGTCACCAAATTTGGTAGGAAGATAACTGTAAATGATCCCCAAAAAACTATATCAAAGTTTTATAGCCTCCTCCCCCCCACCTCGCAGTCACAATTCCCATGAGTTTTGAAAGCAAAATTACCTACATCTTCCACAGCTCTTGAGCTAAAGCCAACAAATTTGGTGCCAAGATTGTTTATTAAGAAACATTTTGATGAGACCCTCCACCCATACCGCCTCCAGCCAATATTCCACCATATTCTACTACCTTTGAGCTAGAGTCACCAAATTATGTTGGAGGATAGCAATTCACATCACACATGTGCACCAAAAAATAAGATGCCACGCCCCCCCTAACCGCCGCCAACCCCCCCACCATATTTTACTATTTTTAAGCTAGAGCCACCAAATTTGGTAGGAGGATAGCAATTGACATCATACACAGATCTGCAGCAAAAATTTTGATGCACGCCAAGTATGAAATAGTTATGTTGTTTAAGATGCAAAACTCAGGGCTGCCAGCGTAAAGACGAACTTAGTTGTAATCAGAACTATCGATAGTTTATATGAGCTTTTTTGCACGGGCATATTAATTGTTTTGCCGCAAAGCCTTAATTTTACTTGCAACAAAAACTATAAAACTTGGATTTAAAAACTTGCACTCAAATTTGCTGAATTTATCAAATTGGGGATGTTATGTAATATAATTTTTTATTTATGTATGAAAATTGAATTATGACCGAATATCTTAATGAAATTTCAACATTTAGAAGATGTCAGTGCTGACGGCATGTATATCAAAGGATAGAAATACGGTCTTTTTTTTATTGCGAAAAAAATAAACCGAATTCATCAAGGAGTTTTTGAGCAATTTGCAATGGACAAAGTTAAAGTTATGATTTTTGCCTTAAAAAGTTATATATTTGGCAATAGCATTAAAATTTTGAGTGTGGGAATGTTTGTTCATCTCATCTCAACTTAAATTCCAAAAAATCAGAGTAATTGATGAATTTATTATCTTTTATTATTTATTTTTAGAGCTAACTTATAATTAAAATTTATATGCTAGCGTTTGTTTTTTTGGCTATGGCATCGGTGGCCTTCAGCTCGTTCTATTCTAAGTTTAAGTATATACATATTTATTCTATTCTAAGTTTAAGTATATACATATTTACATGGTTTATTGGTTGGTTGATTGATAAGTGTAATTTATGACGTGTTATTGTTTTATATGTTAAAGTACAGGTTAGTGTTTTTGAGGTATTGTAAGATTTTTGATATGTTTGATGGTGTGGGGTTGGAAAGGTATTGTTGTGGGCTGGTGTTTTTGAATATTGCTTGTCTGTGTGTTTTAAGGGAGTTGCAGTTGGCAAGTATGTGTTCTACTGAGATGTTTTGGTTGCAGTATAGGCATGTCCTGGTCGATGTAGGATTTGTGCGTGATTTTTGTGTGTCCAAGTCTGAGTCTCGTTATTATTATTTGCTCTTTCCGAGTTAGGGAAAGTTGGTGTTTTTTAAAGAGGTGGTAACTATTGTAATTGTTGTGATTTATATTTTGGTACCAAGGGGAAGTTTCTGTTAGTTTGTTTTGTGTTTTTGATTGGTGTGTTTTTTTTATGTATTTCTGTATGTCTTTTATGTTGTAGTTGTTTTTTGTTATGTGTGGTTCGTTGGCTGCGTTTTTTGCAGCGGTGTCTGCCTGCTCGTTTCCCGTTATTCCAACGTGGCCGGGTACCCATAGCAGCTTGAATTTTGGGAATGTTTGAATGAGCTGCAGTATTCGTTATTGTTTGTGTTGTTTATAGCGTCGATGGCTGATAGGGAGTCAGAGCATATGAAGTATTTTCCCCTTTTGCTTTTGAGGAGATCTAAAGCTTCTGCTATTGCAATTATTTCGGCAGAAAAGACCGACGAGTAATGTGGCAGAAGGCTTGTCTTGATGCGTGATGTTTCGTGTGTGATGGCGAAGGTGGTGTTTGAGTGGGTTTGGGATCCGTCTGTGTATATGTATGTGTATTTGTTGCTGTCTTTCGATTTTTATACTCGATACCGAAGGTAAAGAGTATATTGGGTTTGTGCAATGTCCGTCATGGTGTCTGTCCGTCTGTCCGTCTGTATGAACGCAACTTTTTTCCACACCCTTAAAGCTAGAGACTTGAAACTTTGCAAATCGCTTTATCTATGGCATAGTAAATTAAAGTGTTAAGATTGGAGTTCTACGATAACTAGGGGGCTGGCAAATCGATAAACTCGATAACGCAAAATCGATGAATGCAGCTATTTCGAAATTTGGGGAGAAAATAGCTACTACCAACCTCCAAAAAACTGCATCAAAAATTTTGGAGCCACGCCCACTCATTCCGCCTCCAGCCCCCCCGCAGTTTAACACCAAAAATGCCCATATCTTCTACAGTTTTTGAGCTAGAGCCATCAATTTTGGTGCCAAGATAGGTGTTGACGATCCCCAATCAAAATCATATAAACTTTGGATGCCACGCCCATCTATATTGCCTTAGCCGCCCTCAACCGCCCCAACGCTTCGCTAAAAACAGTAGTGCGTGTATCTTCCAAAGTGTTTGAGCTAGAGTCACAAAATTTGGTGGGTAGATAACTTGTAATGACCGCCAAAAAACTGCATCAAAGTTTTGGAGCCCCACCCACCCATTCCGCCCCCAGCCCCCTCGCAGCTTAAAAACAGAAATGCTTATATCTATTACGGTTTTTGAGCTAGAAACACCAAATTTTGTGCCAAGATAAGTGATTACAACCCCCAAAAAAATGCATAAAAACTTTGGATGCCGCGCCAATCCATACTGCCCAAGCTGCCCCAAACCGCCCCAATGCTTCACTAAAAGCGGGAATGCGTGTATTTGCCAAAGCGTAAAAGCTAGAGTCACCAAATTTGGTAGGAAGATAGCTGTTTACGATCCCCAAAAAACTGCATCAAAAATTTAGAGCCACGGCCCCCCGTTCCCCAGCCCTTAGCATTTTGAAATCAAAAATGCCTATATTTTCCACAGCTTTTGAGCTAGAGCCGCCAAATTTGCTGCCAAGATTGGAAGTGAAAAAACCCAAAAATTTTGGATGGCGCTCCCCACCCATACCACCCCAAGCCCCCCTTCCACCATATTCTACTAATTTTGAGCTAGAGTCACCAAATTTGGTATGAGGATAGCAATTAACATCACAAACAGCTCTGCAGCAAAACTTTGGACGCCACGCCCCCCATACCAGCCCCCAGCACCCAGCCCCCCTTCTACCATATTCTACTAACTTTGAGCTAGAGTCACCAAATTCTGTTTGAGGATAGCAATTGACATCATAAATAGATCTGCAGCAAAAGATTGGATGCCACGCCCCCCTTACCAACCCCAGCCCCCCTTCCCACAAATTTTACTATTTTTGAGCTAGAGTCGCCAAATTTGGGAGGAAGATAGTTTTTTGGCATCCCCATCTGCACCAGACAATCTTTGAGGCAGCGTACACCCCTGCCGTATCCACACACCATTGCAATCAGCTCTCTTTTAATCTGTTTTACTACTGGTATCGAGTATACCGCAGTCGGGTGCGTCCGACTGCAACGTTTCTACTTGTTTTAAATTAAACTCTGCCCGGTATATTTCGGGAGATGTGTTTTTCTTGTTGAGGTTTCTGAGGGTTGTATCTATGTGTATTTTCTTTGTGTTCCAGGGTGGTGTGGTTTGGAGTGGTAGGTTGATGGGGTGGAAAGGTAAATTGTGGGTTTTGCTGTATTGTATTATATGGTCTATTGTAGAGTTGTGTTTCTGTTTTTTTGGCGCTCGGTGTGTTTTTAGTATTCTATTGATGGGTGAAATCGCTTTATCTATGGCATAGTAAATTAAAGTGTTAAGATTGGAGTTCTACGATAACTAGGGGGCTGGCAAATCGATAAACTCGATAACGCAAAATCGATGAATGCAGCTATTTCGCAAGCCCTTACAGCTAGAACTACGAAATTTGGGGAGAAAATAGCTACTACCAACCTCCAAAAAACTGCATCAAAAATTTTGGAGCCACGCCCACTCATTCCGCCTCCAGCCCCCCCGCAGTTTAACACCAAAAATGCCCATATCTTGTACAGTTTTTGAGCTAGAGCCATCAAATTTGGTGCCAAGATAGGTGTTGACGATCCCCAATCAAAATCATATAAACTTTGGATGCCACGCCCATCTATATTGCCTTAGCCGCCCTCAACCGCCCCAACGCTTCGCTAAAAACAGTAGTGCGTGTATCTTCCAAAGTGTTTGAGCTAGAGTCACAAAATTTGGTGGGTAGATAACTTGTAATGACCCTCAAAAAACTCATTCCGCCCCCAGCCCCCTCGCAGCTTAAAAACAGAAATGCTTATATCTATTACGGTTTTTGAGCTAGAAACACCAAATTTTGTGCCAAGATAAGTGATTACAACCCCCAAAAAAATGCATAAAAACTTTGGATGCCGCGCCAATCCATACTGCCCAAGCTGCCCCAAACCGCCCCAATGCTTCACTAAAAGCGGGAATGCGTGTATTTGCCAAAGCGTAAAAGCTAGAGTCACCAAATTTGGTAGGAAGATAGCTGTTTACGATCCCCAAAAAACTGCATCAAAAATTTAGAGCCACGGCCCCCCGTTCCCCAGCCCTTAGCATTTTGAAATCAAAAATGCCTATATTTTCCACAGCTTTTGAGCTAGAGCCGCCAAATTTGCTGCCAAGATTGGAAGGTTTTTGCTGTATTGTATTATATGGTCTATTGTAGAGTTGTGTTTCTGTTTTTTTGGCGCTCGGTGTGTTTTTAGTATTCTATTGATGGGTGAATTTTTTTTTTTATTGCGAGTCCGTAGTCTGCTTTTGAGGTCAGAAGTGCTTTAGTTGCGTCTATTAGGGTTGATGTGTTGCAGTTGAATTTTGGGCTTGAGGGACATTTTATTATGTTCGTTGTTTGTTTAAGGATGCGTGTGAGTTGTTCGGTGTGAGTTTGCCATCTGTATTTGTTGTTGAACTGTAGGCCTAGTATTTTAATTGATGTTACGTTATTAATTTGTATTTGTTCTTGTCCTGTGGTTAGGGTGCAGTTGCAGTTGTGCTTTCTGCAAACATGCAGGTGTTTGCATTTTGTGTTGGAGAGCGTGGCGCCTGAGTAGTCGTTCCAGTTTGTTATTGTGTTAAGGATGGGGGTTAGGTTTATGTTTACGTTTTTGTCTTATTTTTAGTTTTATTATGAGGTTGAAGTCATCCGCGTATGCGCTTAAGCTTATGTTTGGGTGTTGGGTGAGCATTACGGTAAATTTGTTGTGTGCTATTACAAATAGCACTACCGAGAGGGGTGATCCCTGGGGAATGCCGTTGGGGATGGGGTGGAAGGAGGAAGAGGCTGAGTGTATGCGCACTGTTGTTTTGCGGTTGCTTATGAAGTTTTTGACATAGTTAAGTATTTTTAGTCCCGTTTTCCATTCTGTAAGTTGGTCGAGAATTGTGTGGATTCCCATTCTGTCGAAGGCTCTTGCAAAGTCAAGGGATATAATTGACGTGTGGTTTTTTTTGGAGATGCATCTAGCTAGTAGATGGTCTACTACGAGTAGACCATCTAAAGCTGATTTTCCCTTTTTAAAACCAGTTTGGCTGTTATGGATGAGTTTATCATTAGAAACAAACCACCTTTGCTATTATTTTGTCTAGGATTTTGGAAAGGCATGGGTTGAGTGATATGGGTCGGTATGCGTTTAGTGAGGTTTTGTCAGCGCTGGGTTTTAGGATTGGGATTGTAATGCTGTTTTTATAGGCTTGGGGGATGTAGTTGTTTAGTATGGCGTTCTGTAGGTTTATGATTCTGTTTATTGTTGTTTTGTCCAGATTTTTTATCATGATATTTTTAATTTTGTCCAGTCCGGTCGTGTTACCTTTGAGTGTGTTGAGTGCTGCTGTAAATTCTATGAAATGGCTGTTCGATTTTTAACGCTCTGTTTTTGGGGAGGTAGTTGTGTGTGTTGTTTAGTGCTGTGTGTTTTGCGTTTGTGAATTTGGTAGTAAAGTTCTGGTCGGATGCTAATTCTGAAATGTTTTTGCAAAAAAGCTCTGCAATTTCTTGTTTGTTGGTATGGTGTGTATTTGTGTTAGGGTTAAAGATGCAGTTGATGTGTTTTTGGGGTTAAGTCCGCAAAGTCTTCGGATATTGCTCCAAATTTTTTTTGGTGGAGTGTCTGGGGCTATTTGCTCTGTGAATTGCTTGGTACAGTTTTTTTTTTAGTTTTTTAGGGTTAGTCTATATAAAGCGTTGGCTTTTTTAAACTGTACGACGTTTTCTGTTGTTATTTCCCTTTTGAGTCTGTGCCATCTTCTTTTTTTTTTCATCTCTTAGTGTTTGTAGTTCTTTGCTCCACCAGGGGCATTGTGGGGGTGTGTCATGGGGTGTGATTGAGGGATTGTTCTGTGGGCGCTGGTGATTATTATTTTTTGTATTGTGGCTGATTCTTTGTTTATGTTTGTGCTTGTTGGTATCTCTGAGGAGTATTTTTCTGTTAGTTTCGAGAATTGTGCCCAGTTAGCTTTGTCCGTGATAAATTTTGGTTTTGTTGTTATGTGTTGTCTGTTTGGTGTCGATGATGAGAAAAGGGATATTAAGATTGGGAAGTGGTCGCTGCCATAGAGGTCGTTTTCTGTTTGCCATGTGCTGTCTATTTTGAGTGTGGGGCTGCTAAAGGTTAGATCGATATTCGTTATTGTGTTGTGGGTGCTGAGGTGCGTTGGGGATCCATCGTTTAGTAGGATGTAGTTTGATTGGGCTATGAATTTTTCTAGAAGTTTTCCTCTAGCGTTGTTTGCATTTGAGCCCCAGTTTTTGTGCCAGCTGTTGAAGTCGCCAGTGACTAATGTTGGTGTGCGTGATGTTTCAAGGACGGCTTGGAGGTTATTTAGAGAGAATTTTTGATTTGGCGCTATGTATGCCGATATCAGTCTAAATTTTTTTTTGGAAGTGCATTCTACGCAGATTGCGTCAAAGTCGTCGTTAAGTATAATTTCTTGTGTGTGCAGAGATTTGTGAATTAGTAACGCTACGCCTCCATGAGGTTGGGCAGTGTTTTTTGTTAGTAGTTGGTAGTTGGTGGGTTGTTGGGTTTTGTGGGCTTGAGGTTGGTTGCTAGGGTGTTGTTCTTGTCTTTGGAAAAAATTCGTAGTTTTTGATTGTATGCATGTTGGATTTTTTGTGTTAGCTGGGTCATCTAGATCCATATCCATGTCATCAGCGTGTAGGCTGTTGGCAGGTGTGTATTTTTGTGTTGTATTGGCGATGCGTGTGTGGCGATGCGTGTGTGTGACCTGGTTGGTAAGTCCATTGGTAGGTCGTAGGTAGGTGGGTATTGTTGTGATATTTTGTTGTTCGTTGGCGGCCTTAAGGTGCTAGAGTGCGTGGTTGTTGGTCCGTTTGATGTCGTTGTGTCTCCATTTGATGTTGCTGTGTTGCTGGTTTGTTTTGCTGTCGGGCTGGCTAGGGTTTTGGCATAGCTGTTTCTTAGTTGGTGGGTGTGTCGCGTGTGGTATATTGTTAATGCAGTTTTGTGATCCACTTTTTCTGTTGTTTTTATCGCCACGAGTTCCTGTTGTTTTAGGAATGCAGGGCATTTACGGTCTTGTGTGCTGTGTTTGTAATCCACTTCTGGATTATTAATGCAGTTTATGCAACTTTTTTCGTTGGTACAGGTCTCATTTTCCTCTGTGTGTGTTTTTCCGGAGCAGGTTTTGCATATTTCTTCAGGGCTTTTGCAGGTTGGTGTTGGGTGGCCAAAGCGCAGGCATCTTTTACATTTTAGCGGCATTGGGATGTAGGGGCGGACTCTTACTCGTTCGTATCCAACTCTTATGGATTCCGGCACCGTGAGCGAGGCGAAAGTGATTGTGATAAGTCCGGTTTCGACCAGGTTTTGTTCTTGTTTTTTTGAGTATTTTGCGGACTTCGATTACGTTTTGTGTTTTTAGTTCTTCTAGTATTTCTGTTTGGTCAATGTTGCGCAGTTCGTTGCTGTATATAACTCCTTTGGATTGCTTAAGGGATTTGTGTTCAGCGACTGTAACTTCTATATGTGCCATGTTTTTTAGTTTGAGTAGTTTTGCTGCTTGTATGTTGTTTTTGGTTTTAACTAATAAGAAACCGGCGCGTGTTTTTTTGCAAGATTCGACTTCTCCTCCACATGTGTAGTCTATTGTTTTTTTAAAAAGAAAGGGGGATACTTTTTCGAATGTTTTATTGTCTTTTCTATTAATCACAATGTATTTTGGGATGTCTGCGTTTGCATATTTGCTGTGAAATGGTGTTGTTGTAAGTCTGTGTATGTCTGGCGGTTTATCCATTGTTTTTGTTTTAGGGCTCGCGCCCTGCACTCCGCTGTGTTTTTGCTTGTACCTGTTGTTTTTGTGTTTTTCGTATTTTGTTATGTGCACTTGTTTGTTTTTGCTTATAAGCTGATAAGGTTTTTACTATTGCTCTTCGGGCACCTTGGTAATTGCAGAAGTAATAAGTCTGTTCTCCAAGAAGGTCATAGTGAAACTGTGAATTGATGAATTATTGAGATTGCTAGATCAATTTAAAGTCTTCAAAATGAAGCAAAAATTTGCATATTTTAGTCTCATATTTATACTCGATACCGAAGGTAAACAGTATATTGGGTTTGTGCAATGTCCGTCATGGTGTCTGTCCGTCCGTCCGTCTGTCCGTATGTTCGCAACTTTTTTCCACACCCTTCAAGTTAGAGACTTCACACTTTGCAAATGTCTTTATCTATGGCATAGTAAATTAAAGTGTTAAGATTGGAGTTCTACGATAACTAGGGGGCTGGCAAATCGATATACTCGATAACGCAAAATCGATAGTTCCAGCTATTTTGCAGGCCCTTACAGCTAGAACTACCAAATTAAGGGAGAAAATAGCTACTAACAACCAACAAAAACCTGCATCAAAAGTTTTTGAGCCACGCCCACTCATTCCACCCCCAGCCCCCCGCAGTTTAAAACCAAAAATGTCAATATCTTCAAAAATTTTTGAGCCAGAGCCACTAAATTTTGTGCCAAGCTATGTGTTGACGACCCATAAAAAAATGTATAAAAACTTTGGATGCCACGCCTATCCATACTGCCCAGCCAGACCCAACTGCCCCAACGCTTCGTTAAAAAACGGTAATGGGTGTATCTTCCATAGTTTTTGAGCTATAGTCACGAAACTTGGTGGGAAGATAACTGGCAACGACCTTCAAAAAACTGTTTCAAAGTTTTAGAGCACCACTTATCAATTCCGCGCCCAACCCCCCAGCGTTTTAAAAACAGAAATGCCAAAATCTTCTATAGTTTTTGAGATAGAGCCACCAAATTATGTGCCAAGATTTGTGTTGACGACCCCCAAACAAATTAATAAAAACTTTGATGCCACGCATTTCCGCACTGCCCTAGCCACCCCAAACTGCCCTCAGTGCTTAAGCTAGAGTCACCAAATTTGGTAGGAAGATAACTGTAAATGATCCCCAAAAGACTATATCAAAGTTTAAGAGCCACGTCCTCCCCCCCCCCCCCCACCCCACGCATTCACAATTCCCATGAGTTTTAAAAGCAAAATTACCTACATCTTCCACAGCTCTTGAGCTAAAGCCAACAAATTTGGTGCCAAAATTGTTTATTAAGAAAAATTTTGATGAGACCCTCCACCCATACCGCCTCCAGCCAATATTCCACCATATTCTACTACCTTTGAGATAGAGTCACCAAATTTTGTTGGAGGATAGCAATTCACATCACACATCTGCACCAAAAAATAAGATGCCACGCCCCCCCTAACCGACGCCAGCTCCCCCACCATATTTTACTATTTTTGAGCTAGAGTCACCAAATTTGGTAGGAGGATAGCAATTGACATCATACACAGATCTGCAGCACAAATTTTGATGCACGCCAAGTATGAAATAGTTATGTTGTTTAAGTTGCAAAACTCAGGGCTGCCAGCGTAAAGACGAACTTAGTTGTAATCAGAACTATCGATTGTTTATATGAGTTTTTTTGCACGGGCATATTAATTGTTTTGCCGCAAAGCCTTAATTTTACTTGCAACAAAAACTATAAAACTTGGTTTTAAAAACTTGCACGCAAATTTGCTGAATTTATCAAATTGGGGATGTTATGTAATATAATTTTTTATTTATGTATGAAAATTGAATTATGACCGAATATCTTAATGAAATTTCATTATTTAGAAGATATCAGTGCTGACGGCATGTATATATAAGGGAGGAAATAAAATCTATTTTTTATTGCGAAAATAATAAACCAAATTCATCAGGAAGTTTTTGAGCAATTTGCAATTGACAAAGTAAAAGCTATGATTTTTGCCTTAAAAAAGTTATATATTTGGAAATAGTATTAAAAATTTGAGTGTTGGAATGTTTGTTCACCTCATCTCAACTTAAATTCCAAAAAATCAGAGTAATTGATGAATTATTGAGATTGCTAGAGCAATTTAAAGTCTTCAAATGAAGCAAAAATTTGCATATTTTTGGTCTCATTTTTATACTCGATACCGAAGTTAAAGAGTATATTGGGTTTGTGCAATGTCCGTCATGGTGTCTGTCCGTCCGTCCGTCTGTCCGTATGTTCGCAACTTTTTTCCACACCCTTCAAGTTAGAGACTTCAAACTTTGCAAGGTGTTTATCTATGGCATAGTAAATTCAACTGTTGAGATTGGAGTTCTACGATAACTAGGGGGCTGGCAAAACGAAATACTCGAAAGCGAAAAATCGATATATCCAGCTATTTTGCAGGCCCTTACAGCTAGAACTACCAAATTAAGGGAGAAAGTAGCTAGTAACAACCCCCAAAAAAGTGAATCAAAAATTTTGGAGCCAAGCCCACTTATTCCGCCCCCATCCCCCCGCAGTTTATTACCAGAAATGTCAATATCTTCCAAAATTTTTGAGCCAGAGCCACCAAATTTTGTGCCAAGATATGTGTTGACGACCCCCAAAAAAATTCATAAAAACTTTGGACGCCACGCCTATCCATACTGCCCAGCCACCCCAACTGTCCCAACGCTTCGTTAAAAACGGTAATGGGTGTATCTTCCATAGTGTTTGAGCTATAGTCACGAAACTTGGTGGAAAGATAACTGGTAACGAGCTTCAAAAAACTGTTTCAAAGTTTAAGAGCACCACTCATCGATTCCGCGCCCAACCCCCCCGCGTTTTAAAAACAGAAATGCCAATATCTTCTACAGTTTTTGAGATAGAGCCACCAAATTTTGTGCCAAGATAGGTGTTGACGACCCCAAAACAAATTCATAAAGTTTTTCGATGCCACGACTTTCCATACTGCCCAAGCCACCCCCAACTGCCCTAACGCCTCTCAAAAAACAGGAATGAGTGTATCTGACAAAGTGCTTAAGCTAGAGTCACCAAATTTGGTAGGAAGATAACTGTAAATGATCCCAAAAAAACTATATCAAAGTTTTAGAGCCACGTCCTCCCCCCCCCCCCCCGCGCAGTCACAATCCCCGCGAGTTTTGAAAGCAAAATTACCTATATCTTCCACAGCTCTTGAGCTAAAGCCAACAAATTTGGTTCCAAGATTGTTTATTAAAAAAATTTAGATGAGACCCTCCGCCCATACCGCCTCCAGCCAATATTCCACCATATTCTACTACCTTTGAGCTAGAGTCACCAAATTTTGTTGGAGGATAGCAATTCACATCACACATCTGCAACAAAAAATAAGACGCCACGCCCCCCCTAACCACCGCCAGCTCCTCCGCAAACCGCAAACCCCGCCGCCATATTTTACTATTTTTGAGCTAGTCACCAAATTAGTTAGGAGGATAGAAATTGACATCATACACAGATCTGCAGCAAAAATGTAATCAGAACTATCGATAGTTTATATGAGTTTTTTTCCACGGGCATATTAATTATTTTGCTGCAAAGCCTTAATTTACTTGCAACAAAAACTATAAAACTTTGTTTTAAAAAACTTGCACGCAAATTTGCTGAATTTATTTAATTGGGGATGTTATGTTATATAATTATTAATTTATGTATTAAAATTTAATTATGACCGAATATCGTAATGAAATTTCAACATTTAGAAAATATCAGTGATGACGGCATGTATATCAAAGGAAGGAAATAAAGTCTATTTTTTATTGCAAATAAATAAATCAAATTCATCAGGTAGTATTTGAGCAATTTGCAATTGAAAAAGTTAAAGTTATGATTTTTGTCTTTAAAAAGTTATATATTTGGCAATAGTATTAAAAATTTGATTGTTGGAATGTTTGTTCATCTCATCTCAACTTAAATTCCAATAAATCAGAGTAATTGATGAATTATTGAGATTGCTAGAGTAATTTAAAGTCTTCAAAATGAAGCAAAAATTTGCATATTTTTGGTCTCATTTTTATACTCGATACCGAAGGTAAAGAGTATATTGGGTTTGTGCAATGTCCGTCATGGTGTCTGTCCGTCCGTCCGTCTGTCCGTATGTTCGCAACTTTTTACACACCCTTCAATTTAGAGACTTCAAACTTTGCAAATGTCTTTATCTATGGCATAGTAAATTAAAGTGTTGAGATTGGAGTTCTACGATAGCTAGGGGGCTGGCAAACGATATACTCGATAACGCGAAATCGATAAGTCCAGCTATTTCGCAAGCCCTTACAGCTAGAAGAAGAAAATTGCTATTAACAACCCCCAAAATACTGAATCAAAAGCTTTGGAGCCACGCCCACCCATTCCGCCCCCATCCCCCCGCAGTTTAAAATCAAAAATGTCAATATCTTCCAAAATTTTTGAACCAGAGCCACCAAATTTTGTGCCAAGATATGTGTTGACGACCCCCAAAAAAATTCATAAAAATTTTGGACGCCACGCCTATCCATACTGCCCAGCCACCCCCAACTGCCCCAACGCTTCGTTAAAAACGGTAATGGGTGTATCTTCCATAGTGTTTGAGCTATAGTCACGAAACTTGGTGGGAAGATAACTGGTAATGACTTTCAAAAAACTGTTTCAAAGTTTTAGAGCACCACCAATCCATCCCAACCCCCGCGGTCTAAAAACAGAAACGCCTTTATTTTCTACAGTTTTTGAGCTAGAGCCACCAAAATTAGTGCCAAAATAGGTGACAGCGACCCCCAAACAAACGCATAAAAACTTTGAAAACCACGCCTATCCATACTGCCCTAGCCACCCCAGGCCACCCCAACGCTTTGCTAAAAATGGGAATGCGTGTATCTTCCAAAGTGTTTAAGCTGAAGTAAAAAATTACCAAGGAAGATATCTGCTAATGATCCCCAAAAAACTGCATCAACATTTTGATGCCACGCCCTTACCTTAAAGCCGCCAACCCCACCGCCATATTTTACTATTTTTGAGCTAGTCACCAAAATTGGTAGGAATGTAGCAATTGACATCATAAACAGATCTGCAGCAAATAGTTTGATGACACGCCCCCAAAATAAATCAAATTCATCAGGGAGTTTTTGAGCAATTTGCAATTGAAAGAGTTAAAGTTATGATTTTTGCCTTAAAAAGTTATATATTTGGCAATAGTATTAAAAATTTGAGTGTGGGAATGTTTGTTCACCTCATCTCAACTGAAATTCCAAAAAATCGGAGTATTTGATGAATTATTGAAATTGCTAGAGCAATTTATCCCTACACCACTAAAACGCTATATACATCATTGGTACGTCCCATCCTGGAGTATGGATCTTGTGTGTGGTCCCCGCAATACGGGATTCACCAGGATAGAATTGAATCTGTGCAGAGAAAATTTCTTCTGTTTGCGCTTAGAAGTTTTAACTGGGTTCCTGGGATAGACCTACCCCCGTATTCAAGTAGACTTCTTTTAATTAATCTTCCTTCCCTCTTGAACCGTAGAATTATGCATGGTGTAGTATTCATCACTAATCTACTTAATGGAGAAATCGACTCTTCAGTTCTTTTGAGTCACATAAATTTAACTGTTCCAATTAGATCCACCCGTTACTTCACACTACTTAGCCTCGATCGGTGCTCGAGTAACTATTTAATTCATGAACCATTTCGTGTTATTTGTTCAGACTCTAACCGGCTTTATTCCCGTAACTCTTTGGAGACCTCAATTCCAGTACTAAAACGATCTATCCTTTCTGCCTTATCTAATCATAACCACTAATAATAATCTTCCACTGGTCTGATTGGGTTTTTCTGTGTTTTTCCCAATCCACGCAACAAATGTTGGACCAATTATATTAATTTGGAATTTCCCAGAGCTTTAACGTTAACTTTTTAAATTTTTTATCTTAATTTTGAACTTTATTTCAGATATTATAATTATTTATTTTATATTATATTATTTTAATATTATAATTATAGTTAATTTTGATTTGTCAGCTGCTCATAGCTGACATTAAATAAATAAAAATAAAATAAAATTTAAAGTCTTCAAAATGAAGCAAAAATTTGCATATTTTTGGTCTCGATACCGAAGGTAAACAGTATATTGGGTTTTTGCAATGTCCGTCATGGTGTCTGTCCGTCCGTCCGTCTGTCCGTATGTTCGCAAGTTTTTTCCACACCCTTCAAGTTAGAGACTTCAAACTATGCAAATGTCTTTATTTATGGCATAGTAAATTAAAGTGTTAAGATTGGAGTTCTACGATAGCTAGGAGGCTGGCAAAACGATATACTCTATAACGCAAAATCGATAGATCCAGCTATTTCGCAAGCCCTTACAGCTAGAACTACCAAATTTGGGTAGAAAATAGCTACTAACAACCCCCATAAAACTGAACCAAAAGTTTTGGAGCCAAGCCCACCCATTCCGCCCCCATCCCCCCAGTTTAAAACCAAAAATGTCAATATATTCCAAAATTTTTGAGCCAGAGCCACCAAATTTTGTGTCAAGATATGTGTTGACGACCCCCAAACAAACTCATAAAAACTTTGGATGCCACGCCTGTCCATACTGCCCAGCCACCCCCAACTGCCCCAACGCTTCGTTAAAAATGGTAATGGGTGTATCTTCCATAGTGTTTGAGCTATAGTCACGAAATTTGGTGGGAAGATAACTGGTAAATACCTTCAAAAAACTGTTTCAATGTTTTAGAGCACCATCAATCCATCCCAACCCCCGCGGTCTAAAAACAGAAACGCCTTTATTTTCTACAGTTTTTGAGCTAGAGCCACCAAAATTAGTGCCAAAATAGGTGACAGCGACCCCCAAAACAAACGCATAAAAACTTTGAAAACCACGCCTATCCATACTGCCCTAGCCAGCCCAGACCACCCCAACGCTTTGCTAAAAACGGGAATGCGTGTATCTTCCAAAGTGTTTAAGCTGAAGTAAAAAATTACCAAGTACCAAAATAAAGTATAAAACTTTGTTTCAAAAACTAGCCCGCAAATTTGCTGAATTTATTAAATTGGGGATGTTATGTAATATAATTTTTAATTTATGTATGAAAATTTAATTATGACCGAATATCTTAATAAAATTTCAACATTTAGAATATAGTGATGACGGCATGTATATCAATCAGGAATTAAATAAAGTCTATTTTTTATTCCGAAAAAATAAATCAAATTCGTCAGGGAGTTTTTGAGCGATTTGCTATTGAAAAAGTAATGATTTTTGCCTTAAAAAGTTATATATTTGGCAATAGTATAAAAAATTTGAGTTTGGGAATGTTTGTTCACCTCATCTCAACTTAAATTCCAAAAAATCAGAGTAATTGATGCATTATTGAGATTGCTAGAGCAATTTAAAGTCTTCAAAATGAAGCGAAAATTTGCATATTTTTGGTTTCATTTTTATACTCGATACCGAAGGTGAAGAGTATATTGGGTTTGTGCAATGTCCGTCATGGTGTCTGTCCGTCCGTCCGTCTGTTCGTATGTTCGAAACTTTTTTCCACACTCTTCATGTTAGAAACTTCAAATATTGCAAATGTCTTTATCTATGGCATAGTAAATTAAAGTGTTAAGATTGGAGTTCTACGATAACTAGGGGGCTAGCAAATCGATATACTCGATAACGCAAAATCGATAGATCCAGCTATTTCGCAAGCCCTCAGAGCTAGAACTACTAAATTTGGGAAGAAATCAGCTACTAACAACTCCAATAAGCTGAACTAAAAGTTTTGGAGGCACGCCCACCTAATCCGCCCCCGTCCCCCCGCAGTTCAAAACCAAAAATGTCAATATCTTCCAAAATTTTTGAACAAGAGGCACCAAATTTTGTGCCAAGATATGTGTTGACGACCACCAAACAAATTCATAAAAACTTTGGATGCCACGCCTATCCATACTGCCCAGCCACCCCCAACTGCCCCAACGCTTCGTTAAAAACGGGAATGAGTGTATCTTCCATAGTGTTAGAGCTATAGCCACGAAACTTGGTGGGAATATAACTGGTAACGACCTTCAAAAAACTGTTTCAAAGTTTTGGAGCACCACCCATCCATCCCATACCCCGCGGTTTAAAAACAGAAACGCCTTTATTTTCTTCAGTTTTTGAGCTAGAGCCACCCAAATTAGTGGCACGATAGGTTACAACGACCCCCAAACAAACGCATAAAAACTTTGAAAACCACGCCTATCCATACTGCCCTAGCCACCCCAGACCACCCCAACGCTTTGCTTAAACGGGAATGCGTGTATCTCTCAAAGTGTTTAAGCTGAAGTAAAAAATTACCAATTAAGATAACTGTTAATGACCCCCAAAAAACTGCATCAACATTTTGATGCCACGCCCTCCCTTACCGGCGCCAAACCCACCGCCATATTTTACTATTTTTGAGCTAGTCACCAAAATTGGTAGGAGGGTAGCCAGTGACATCATAAACAGATCTGCAGCAAAAGTTTGGATGCCACGCCACCCCTTAACAACCCCAGCCCACCTTCCACCAAATTTTACTATTTTTGAGCTGGAGTCACCAAATTGAAAGATAGTAGCAGTAGCAGTAGATAGTAGCAGTATAGATGGGCGTGGCATCCAAAATTTAAAGTCTTCAAAATGAATCGATATACTCAATAACGCAAAGTCGATAGATCCAGCTATTTCGCAAGCCCTTACAGCTAGAACTACTAAATTTGGGAAGAAAATAGCTAATAGCAACCCCCAAAAAACTGAATCAAAAATTTTGGAGCCACGCCCACTCATGGGGGCGGCCCCATCCCATTAAAACCAAAAATGTCAATATCTTCCAAAATTTTTGAGCCAGAGCCATCAAATTTTGTGCCAAGCTATGTGTTGACGACCCCCAAACAAATTCATAAAAAACTTTGGATGCCACGCCTATCCATACTGCCCGTCCACCCCCAACTGCCCCAACGCTTCGTTAAAAACGGTAATGGGTGTATCTTCCATAGTGTTTGAGCTATAGTCACGAAGCTTGGTGGGAAGATAACTCGTAACGACCTTATTTTACTATTTTTAAGCTAGTCACCATCTGGTACCGATGAACTAGTGAGATGGTTCTGAGGTGGGCAAGCTGAGGCCACCGGACGGGTCGCAGGTTGCGGATAGTGCAAGGCCTCTAGAAGTGGTTAGCTGCGAATAGCGATTTGTCGTAAATAAGCAGTCCTGGACAACAGCGGGTACCACACCGCTGTGGGACCGACAAGGCGCTTGTCTGACCGCCTTCTAAACATAGTCTTACACACACCCTTCTCCTTCATGCGCTCCTACCCAATTTCCTATCCCCCACATCTCACACAGCGCAGTGGTGACGTCCTGAGGCAAGGGTGCCACTTCACCCCCCTAATGCCAGAGTGTTATGTGGTCCGTGCTCATTGGCTGGTTTGCAGTCAGGGGTAACCGACTGTATTTGAACGGAACCTCACCGAAACCTGGCCACCTCGGTGAGCTTACTTGGCCCCGGCGTGTTAGTGGGGGCTATGATACGCCGGTTCTACTTTCCCCAACACTCTTTGGATTCATTTATAGACAGAAACATACTAAATAACATGCGGGGCTTAACCGCAACACAAGCAGCAGAGCGGATGGAAGTGGCGGCTCTGGACGAAGGCGGCAAGCTGACGCTGCGCAGGGGCCAGGCCCCTCACTCCAAGAACACTGCTCAGCCGAAGGACTCGTCCCCGAAGTACCTCGAAGAGTGCAGAGCCTGACAGGTCTCTAGTGGCTGTCAAGGAGGCCGCTACACTGACGGACGTAGGGGGTGGGGCTGCATTGCCTGGCACTGCGCCGGTGGCTGCCCTGTGGGCTACCACAGCAAGCGGGGGAGACGCCGGAACACCCTCTTCTGTTCCACAGAAGAGGAAGCAGAACCTCAAGAAGCCACCTCCACCGGCACCAGGCCAGCCTGGTGGCTCTGGCGACCGGCAAAGGCAGGGCCTCAGCGGAGCCAGGCGCAAGTGGTACCATCGGTACCTCGAGCGTGGATTAAAGCCGGATGAGGCACGCAGGCGAGCTCTGGAGCACCGGGCGCCGACTTCGTCTCCAGTGGAGCGAACCGACGGCAAGGCCGTGGCGGGGAGGAAGCGACAGCTCCATCACACGTCGCCAACCGAACTCCCCAAGGAGGGCCACAAGAGGTCGAAGGGTAGAGGAGAAATCACAGCTCCGGAGGAACAAGGTACCTCATTCAGCTCGAAGCGACCGAAGGCGGCCACGTATGCCAGTGTAGCCAAGGGCACTAACCTAGTTATACTGGCTTGTGACTTCCCGAGGAAGCGGCTGAGCAAGGAGGAGCTGTCGGCGGTGGAGAAAGCCCTTGTTGAAGAGATGAGGAAGGGCTGGACCGCCAGCCTCAATTTCAATGGCATCCAGTTCAGGGATGGTCTAGTCCTAGTGGACTGTCTGGACGAGGATGCCAGAAGGTGGCTGGAGCTGAAAGTGCCCAGCATCAGTGCCGCAGTGGGAGTAGAGATACGCACTTGCCCGCAAGCGGACATTCCGCAAGCTAACACCGTCTCTCCATCGGCTGGGGAGACGGTGGAAAGATCCCTAGGGCTGCTCACTGAGCAGAACAAAGGTCTTCTCATAGAGACGTGGCGCGTGCTCAGGCGCCTTGAGACCAAGGCCGGCAAGGTGCTGACACTTGGGATGGAGGACGAAGCGCTCTTTCGTCTCAAAAATAGAGAGATGTCGGTGAGTTTAGATTTGGCCAACTGAGGTGTCGGCTTCACAAAAAGCAAGCCGCAATTGAGACGGCTGCGATGGTGCTAGCAGACGACGTGCCTGGCACGTGCACCTCCGACGAGGCAGCAGCAGCCGAGGCCCTCGCGGCCTGGAAAGCCGAGTTGGACTCGGATCTGTCACGGCTTCACGTGCGCAGCGAAACAGACCACCTAAGTATTGAGCAGCCGTCCGATGATGAGCAGACACCCACCGGGACGCTGTCAGAGGCTTATCTGACGCTCTCGGAGGGGGAACCAGAGCTCTAAGGATGGGGGCGACCAGTGTGGCACAGATCAACCTGCATCACGCGAGGGCAGCTTCGGCTTTCATCAGCAGGTTGATCTCCAGGTCTGACCTAGGGCTGGTGCTCATTCAGGAGCCATGGGTCGTCAGAGGCAGAATCTGCGGCCTAAACCATGTAGGTTCGCAACTAGTTGCAGACATTAGGGAGACATCTTGGTGCGAAAGAACACTAACTTTCTTTGTCTCTCCAAATTTCTCAGTAGGGATCTTGTAGCGGTGCAAATCACTGGCGAGTTCGGAAGTATTGTTCTGGCATCAGCCTACTTTCCGGGAGACACTGCAGTAGCCCCTCCAACAGAGGTTAAGGATCTGGTTGCACACTGCAGCAGCAATATACTCCCCCTGCTGCTGGGATGCGACGCTAAGGCGCACAGTGTAGCGTGGGGCAGCACTGGAAATAACAGTAGAGGTGAGTGCTTGCTTGACTATCTTGTAGCTAGTGACCTTACGGTGTTCAATGTGGGGTCTGAACCTACTTTTATCACCAAAAATAGAGCTGAAGTGCTTGACATAACTTTCGGCAACGGGGGGGCCACCCAGTTGGTCAGCAATTGTAGGGTGTCAACAGAACCGTCAATGTCGGATCACAGGATTATCCTCTTCGACATTAGCAATAATTTCAGGTTTAGTAAAGTCATCAGGAATACCTGGCGGACCGACTGGCTGCTTTACCAGTCCTGCCTGGGCTTAAATATGAGCAGACTGAACCACAGTAAGAGGGTCTCTTCCCATGAAGAGCTAGAGCAACTATCAGTTGGGGTTGGCGAGTCGATTCTGCATGCCTATCATGCAAGTTGTCCAGCCAAATCCACATACTCCAACAGGGACAACCCTTGGTGGAATAAAATGTAAGGGATGCTTCGAGCAGAAGTGAGGAAGTTGTTCAATACAGCCAAAAAGAAAAGTGACAGATGGGACTTGTACACCAAAAAACTAACAGAATACAAGAAAGAAATCCGGTACAGCAAGCGAGCTCACTTCCGGAGTTTTTGCTCTAACCTAGAACAGGTCTCACCAGCTGCTCTAACTCTGTCTAAAGAGGTCAGATGGTTCCTTCACGGAAAACGAGGTGGAAAAGGCAGAACTTCTCCTGCAAACTCACTTTCCGTCTTGTAATATCATCCCCAACTATGCTAACTGTTACGAAATGGTCCCCAACAGAAGACCGGACTGGAGCCTGGCTGCAGCCATAGTATCAGAGCAAAAGATTAGATGGATCATTGGTACACTCAGTCCCTACAAGGCCCCAGGTACGGACGGAATCCTTCCCGTCCTTCTTCAGAAGGGGATGGAACAGTAAAGGTGTTCCTCATTCGCATTTTCCGGGGAAGTCTAGCTATGGGCTACATACCTAGAGCATGGTGGACGGCCAGGGTGATTTTTATCCCGAAGGTGGGGAAAAAAGACCCTTTTCACCCCAAGTCCTTCAGGCCGATCAGCCTGACATCCTTCCTGTTAAAAACCCTCGAAAAGATAGTCGACAACCACATTAGGACCTCGCACCTAGTGTCCAGTCCCTTGCATGATCATCAGCATGCCTTCAGAGAAGGAAAGTCGACAGAATCGGCTCTTCTTGACTTAGTAAACAGCCTGCAATGCTCAGTGAGACTCAAAGACGTCGCTCTCTGTGCCTTCATGGACATTGAGGGTGCTTTCGATAACACAGCACATGATGTTGTGGCCAGGGCGCTTCGGGATAAAAGGGTTGAGTCAGGACTTATATTTTGGCTTGGCAAACTAATTGACACGAGAATAGCGGAAGTCAATTTCAGTAATTTGACGATCAGGGCCCAAACCACAAGAGGTTGTCCACAGGGGGTATCCTATCACCTCTTCTCTGGAGTCTCGTGGTGGACGAGCTACTAGTTAAACTAACAGATAATGGATTTGAATGCCAAGGCTACGCCGATGACATAACTATTGTCTGCAAATGTAAATTTGTGAACACACTATGTGATAGGATTACACTGGGTCATAGAGTTTGCTTTGAATCGTGCTTGGACGTGGGGCTGAATAAAAATCCAGCAAAAACCACAATTGTCGCTTTCAATAATCGATACAAGACAAAATCCATAAGACCCATATCTATTGGTAGTACGGTTATCCCACTCTGTACGGAGATAAAGTATCTGGGGATAATCTTGGACAAGAGGCTACTTTGGAAACAGCATGTCCAGCATGCGGAACGCAAGGCCACACTGTCCCTAATGAGTTGCAGATCTCTCGCAGGGAAAAATTGGGGGGTGTCACCTAAAATCCTTCTGTGGATGTATACAGCAATGGTAAGGCCAATAGTCAGCTACGGCGCTGTGGTCTGGGCAGGACGTGTTGACCTAGATGTCACTAAACGGCAACTGGGAAAACTCCAGAAACTTGCCTACACGTGCATCACTGGCGCAATGCGTACGTGCCCGTCCTCAGCACTGGACGCACTGCTAGGACTTCCGCCTTGTATGTTTTCATCAAACACAGTGCGAACAGGTCAATTATCAGAATGGCAGGAGCGAACGCAATCGCTTCTGTCACTAGTGCAACTGCCACACTGTTGGCCCTTCCGCAAGATGCGCAGATGGACCTTTTTAGTTTCGAGAAGCTCTTTAAAACGGAGCTCAGGATAAAGCAGAGTGGACTAGTCTGCCCACCACCTATAATGTGAAACCCCATGCTATCAGATATTACACGGACGGATCACTTACAGATGAGGGTGCTGGAGCTGGAGTCTGCGGACCCCGGCTCAAATATCATGAACCCCTTGGTAAATTTGCCAGCATATTCCAAGCGCCAGTGCATGCGATTGAAAGATGTGCCTCCCTTAACATCGAGAGGGGATACGCTCATAGAGACATAGCCATTTTCTCCGACAGCCAGGCAGCGATCAAAGCACTCAGTGCTCACAAGATCGTCTCCAAGCTGGTTTAGCAATGTATAGAAGCACTCAACAAATTGGGCAGTATTAACACAGTCACCATCTATTGGGTACCAGGACATGCGGGTATTCCCGGCAATGAGGTTGCCGATAGTATGGCCAGGGGAGTAGCTAGCACTCCTTTCCACGGCACGGAACCTTTCTAGGACCAAGGTTATTAGTTAGAGCAGTCGCATCGATCTGCTTAAAGCATGCCAGGATGCTTGGCGGTCTTCGCAGGGGGCAAGACAGAGCAAGCGACTGCTAGGTAGTTACAACAAGAAGAGAACTGAGGACTGTCTGAAGCTGAGCAAAGGATCTCTTCGGATAGTTACGGGTTTCTTAACCGGGCACTGCAAAATGCGTAAGCATCTGCACACTCTCAAGCTAGGGGATGACAGTCTTTGCAGAATGTGTCTGGAGGGGGATGAAACTCCAGAACATCTGCTTGAGGAATGTCCCGCCATTTGTCGTCTGAGACTCTCTCTTCTGGAGAGCCTCGCTCGGTCTACTGAGGATATGAGAACTCTCCGACTATGCCACATCGTCGCATTCCTGCGTTCGATTGGGCTGTTCGAAGAGGTGTAACTCACATAGCTGTGAGAGGGCACAATAGATCCTAGTAGTCACAGTGCACGATCTTCAACCCAATAATAATAATAAGCTAGTCACCAAATTTGGTAGGAGGGTAGCAAATGACATCATAAACAGATCTGCAGCAAATAGTTTGATGACACGCCCCACCCCATACATCAGCCCCCCCCCCACCCCCCTCCTTCCATACGACCAACCTCCCACCTTCCACCATATTTTACTAACTTTGAGCTAGAGTCACCAAATTTGTTAGGAGGATAGCAATTTACATCATACACAGATCTGCAGCAAACATTTTGATGCCACGTTTTGAATTTATTTTAGGCAATAGTTATGTTGTTTAAGATGCAAAAATAAGGGCTGTCAGCGTAAAGACGAACTTAGTTGTAATCAGAACTATCGATATGCTCGGGCATATTAATTTTACTTAATTTTACTTGCAACAAAAACTTTAAAACTTTGTTTCAAAAACTTGCACGCAAATTTGCTGAATTCATTAAATTGGGAATGTTATGTAATATAATTTTTAATTTATGTATGAAAATTTAATTATGACCGAATATCTTAATGAAATTTCAACATTTAGAATATATCAGTGATGACGGCATGTATATCAATCAGGACGGAAATAAAGTCTATATTTTATTGCGAAAAAAATAAATCAAATTCATCAGGGAGTTTTTGAGCAATTTGCTATCAAAAAGTAATGATTTTTGCCTTAAAAAGTTATATATTTGGCAATAGTATTTAAAATTTGAGTGTGGGAATGTTTGTTCACCTCATCTCAACTTAAATTCCAAAAAATCAGAGTAATTGATGAGTTATTGAGATTGCTAGAGCAATTTAAAGTCTTCAAAATGAAGCGAAAATTTGCATATTTTTGGTTTCATTTTTATACTCGATACCTCGACTCTCGATAAAGAGTATATTGGGTTTGTGCAATGTCCGTCTTGGTGTCTGTCCGTCCGTCTTTTTCCACACCCTTTAAGTTAGAGACTTCAAACTTTGCAAATGTCTTTATCTATGGCATAGTAAATTAAAGTGTTAAGATTGGAGTTCTACGATAACTAGGGGGCTGGCAAATCGATATACTCGATAACGCAAAATCGATAGTTCCAGCTATTTTGCAGGCCCTTACAGCTAGAACTACCAAATTAAGGGAGAAAATAGCTACTAACAACCACCAAAAACCTGAATCAAAAGTTTTTGAGCCACGCCCACTCATTCCACCCCCAGCCCCCCGCAGTTTAAAACCAAAAATGTCAATATCTTCCAAAATTTTTGAGCCAGAGCCACCAAATTTTGTGCCAAGATATGTGTTGACGACCCCTAAACAAATTCATAAAAACTTTGGACGCCACGCCTATCCATACTGCCCAGCCACCCCCAACTGCCCCAACGCTTCGTTAAAAACGGTAATGGGTGTATCTTCCATAGTGTTTGAGCTATAGTCACGAAACTTGGTGGGAAGATAACTGGCAACGACCTTCAAAAAACTGTTTCAAAGTTTTTGAGCACCACGTATCAATTCCGCGCCCAACCCCCCCGCGTTTTAAAAACAGAAATGCCAATATCTTCTACAGTTTTTGAGATAGAGCCATCAAATTTTGTGCCAAGATATGTGTTGACGACCCCCAAACAAATTCATAAAAACTTTGATGCCACGCCTTTCCGTACTGCCCTAGCCACCCCCAACTGCCCTCACGCCACGCAAAAAACGAGAATGAGTGTATCTGCCAAAGTGCTTAAGCTAGAGTCAACAAATTTGGTAGGAAGATAACTGTAAATGATCCCCAAAAAACTATATCAAAGTTTTAGAGCCACGTCCTCCCCCCCCCCCCCTCGCATTCACAATCCCCATGAGTTTTGAAAGCAAAATTACCTATATCTTCCACAGCTCTTGAGCTAAAGCCAACAAATTTGGTGCCAAGATTGTTTATTAAGAAAAATTTTGATGAGAACCTCCACCCATACCGCCTCCAGCTAATATTCCACCATATTCTACTACCTTTGAGCTAGAGTCACCAAATTTTGCTGGAGGATAGCAATTCACATCACACATCTGCACCAAAAAATAAGATGTCACGCCCCCCCTAACCGCCACCAGCTCCTCCGCCATATTTTACTATTTTTGAGCTAGAGTCACCAAATTTGGTAGGAGGATAGCAATTGACATCATACACAGATCTGCAGCACAAATTTTGATGCACGCCAAGTATGAAATAGTTATGTTGTTTAAGTTGCAAAACTCAGGGCTGCCAGCGTAAAGACGAACTTAGTTGTAATCAGAACTATCGATAGTTTATATGAGTTTTTTTGCACGGGCATATTAATTGTTTTGCTGCAAAGCCTTTATTTTACTTGCAACAAAAACTATAAAACTTGGTTTCAAAAACTTGCACGCAAATTTGCTGAGTTTATTAAATTGGGCAAGTTATGTAATATAATTTTTAATTTATGTATGAAAATTTAATTATGACCGAATATCTTAATGAAATTTCAACATTTAGAAGATATCAGTGATGACGGCAATCAGGAAGGAAATAAAGTCTATTTTTTATTGTATATATTATATTATAATATATTATAATATATAAATCAAATTTATCAGGGAGTTTTTGAGCAATTTGCAATTGAAAAAGTTAAAGTTATGATTTATGCACTTTGCCTTAAAAAGTTATATATTTGGCAAGAGTATTAAAAACTTGAGTGTGGAAATGTTTGTTCACCTCATCTCAACTTAAATTTCAAAAAATCAGAGTAATTGATGAGTTATTCAGATTGCTAGAGCAATTTAAAGTCTTCTAAATATTTGCATAGTTTTGGCCTCAGTTTTAAACTCGATACCGAAGGTAAAGAGTATATTGGGTTTGTGCAATGTCCGTCATGGTGTCTGTCCGTCTGACCATCCGTCCGTCCGTAGGTTCGCAACTTTTTTCTACAGCCTTCAAGATAGAGACTTCAAACTTTGCAAATGTCTTTATGTATGGCATAGTAAATTAAAGTGTCAAGATTGGAGTTCTACGATAACTATATCTTTTACAGTTTTTTAGCTGGAGCTGCCAAATATGGTGCCAAGATAGGTGTTGATGACCCCCAACCAAATTCATAAAAACTTTCGTTGCCACGCCTATCAATACTGTCCTAGCCGCCCCCAACCACCCGAACGCTTCCCTATAAACGGTAGTGCGGTTATCTTCCAAAGTGTTTGAGCTAGAGTCACCAAATTTGGTAGGAAGATAAGTGGTTATGACTCTCGAAAAATTGTATCAAAGTTTTGGAGCCCCACCCACCCATTCCACCCCCAGCCCCCCCGCAGTTTAAAACCCAAAATGCCTATATCTTCTATAGTTTTTGAAATCAAAAACGCGAATATTTTCCACAGCTTTTGAGCTTAAGCCTCCAAATTTGGTGCCAAGATGAAGAAACCAAAAAAAAATTCGGATGCCGAAAAAAAAAATACTTCTAAATTGCATATTAAAAAAGTTTTAATTCAGTTTTGTTTGATTTATTATAATTATTTTTTTTTGGTCTCTCTTTTTATTTACAATCTGCCAATCTGTCGGGGAGACCGAGAATGTGGTGTCTTTTCAGTCTTCTTACTGTTAAACTGTTGTCTACTAGACTTAAGGCTAAATTATTTTCGTGGTTGTGGAGTCTGTCGATGTATTTCTTACAAGTTTTGTTTATTTCTTCTTTTATGGTTGGAGTATTAAGATCTTTGAGTATATTTGCATTAGAAACATAAAAATCAATGCTCTATTGACAATGAGTCGCAAAGTTTTCGATTGGTAACGCTGAAGTATCTCAATATTTGAGTTGCTAGCAGTTCCCCAGAGCTGTATGGCGTAGGTCCAAACAGGCTTCAGTAAAGATTTGTAGAGGCGAATTTTGTTTTCCAAAGTGGTTTCTGATTTTGGACTTATCAGCCAGGACATTTTTAGTGTTCTAAGTCTGAGTTATTTACATTTTGCTTTGATGTGGTTTTTCCATGTTAATCTGTGGTCGAAATGCAAGGTACTTCAGACTGGTACTTTGTGGAATTGGTGAGCCGTTAAGTGTAACATTTGGGCAGCTACCTGGTCTTAATGAAAAAGTTATTTGGACGGATTTAAGGGAGTTGATTCTAATTTTCCATCGAAGGAACCAGTCTTCAATTAGGCTTAGCTCACACTGTAGGAGTTCGGAAGCTTCATTTCTGGATGTGCTTGTTGCCAAAACGGCTGTATCATCAGCATATGTTGCAACAGTACAGTTGTTTGTAACTGGCATGTCGGACTTATATAGGGTGTAGAGAATAGGACCCAGTACGCTTCCTTGTGGGACGCCTGCGTTGATGAGAAGTATTGTTGACGTATCGTTTTTCTGCTGCACGTAAAAGCATCTTTAAGTCAGGAATGATTTGATTAATAAATAGTACGGAGCAGGTAGCCATTTCTATATCTTGTACAATAAACCATTGTGCAAGACTCGATCGAACGCTTGTTTAACATCAAGAAATGCAGCAGTGCAGTATTTTTTGTTTTCAAATGCAGAAACTATATCATTAATGACCCTGTGACATTGGTATTCAGGAATGATGGAAAGCTCGTCTAAGATTGGCGACATTCTCCTCAATAGTATTTTTTCAAACACTTTCGAGAACATTGTCAACAGACTAATGGGACGGTATGATGTCAATTCCGTTTCTATTTTGTTTGGATTGAGGATCATAATGATCTCTGCACATTTCCATTGACTTGGAAAGTGGTCTAGTCTGAGAATCCCGTTAAATACGAGAGTGAGAAACCGAATGCATTTTGTTGGTAAGCTTTTAGGGGGATTTTATCAGGGCCTGGTGCTTTTTTATTGTTCAAGCATTTGATTTCTGTCACAACTTCTTCATATTTAATGCTTTTAATAGGCAAGCTCATTTGACAGGGTGACTCAAGAAATTTTTCTACTTCTGTCTCTCTTATAGAATTATTTATATCGTTAGACTGAAACACAGAATGCAGATGTTGTGCAAATGCTACCGCTTGTTCATTAGTAGACCTACATCAAGTTCCATTGCTATTACGAATATTTATGTTTCTTTTAGCTGGTCTCTTAAGGTATTTAGTCGCCCTCCATAGGTTGTATTCTTTGTTGCTGGAATTAGGGTCTAAGTTTCTCAGATACGCAGCTAGAGATTCATTGCGTAAGCTCGACAGCAGTTATTTAAGCTCAGATGCGGCCTTGTTGTATAATCATTTGTCAGCAGGATGCCAGCATTTTTGCAGATTCCTTTTATTTTGTATTTTTTGTCGAAGTTCGGTTGAAAAGTACAATTGGTTTGGTTGTTGATGATTAAGAGCATGATTCTTGTTTCTGTAGCTCGCTTTATGAATTGTATTTGTGAAAAGCTCCACTGCATAGTCTATATCCTCTCTTGTTTTTAACGAAGTGTCGAGGCTTTTAGCTGAGTCTAAGTAGCTTTTAAATGCGTTAATGTCTGTAGAGGCTGTAATGACTTTATAGGGTTTTTCAAACATATGGGCTATTGTGCTGTAGGTTGTTATTATTGGGGAATGATCCGAGTCAAGATCAAAGCTCTCCATTACTCGCATGTGTGTTTGTGGGATTCCAGAGAATACTGCGAAATCAATAAAATCTGCAACTTTTCGACTATCAGTTGGCCAGTATGTAGGCTTACCAGTTGACAAAGATGTTATGTTATTGTTTCGTATGCATTTGTATAACTCCGATCCCATCGGGTTAGTCAATCTGGATACCCACTATGGATGTTTGGCATAGAAGTCGCCTCCCACAATAAACTTTGTTCCCAGTCCTTGGAAGAAGTTTTTAAAATTGAGTTCTTTTATTGTTAATCTTTGTGGGAGATACAATACATCTACGTGCATACATTTCATCTCAATTGTGGCAGCCTGCATAGCGTTTTCCCCAAGTACTGTCCATGATTTGAAATTTAAGGCCCTGCTTGACAATAATTGCAGCACCTCCGTGAGCTCTATCTGACGGATGGTCAGCTCTTACAGTGTCGTATCCAATAGCTCTAAAAAAAAGATTTGCTAGTGAAGTGTGTTTCTGTAATAAGCATGACGTCAATGGCATTTGTTTTTAAAAATAAAGATATTTCATTAACATAGTTGGAAAGCCCATTGGCTTTCCATATTCCTAAGTTTAGATTTAATTGCATAGCTTGTTTACAAGTAACATTATCATGTAAAGTAAATTATTGGTAAGTTGAGATTGTTTTTCTAGAAGCTGTTCTATTCTTTCTAGAGACGTGATCGAGATGCTATTTCATGCAGCAGCTTGAGTGTATGATTGGTATTCTTTTGGTTGTTGGGTCGAATTATTAAACGGAGCAAATGATTGATGTGTAGCAAGGCTATTTTTATTATTGTCATCTTTGGTGTTTTTCAGGTGGTTTCATCCGCTTAGAAATTTTTTTGATATAAGTTCTTGATAGACTTTACACCCTTTGTAACTAGCAGCATGATCTTCTTTGCAGTTGGCACATTTTGCTGATTGCTCTTTATCCTTTGGACAAATGTTGCTGGGATGGTTAAGAGAGCATTTCACACATCTGTGATTTTTGGCGCCATATGACTTTGTGTGTCCGAACTCCTGGCAGCGTTAGCACTGCACGATTTCTTTGCTTTTATAGGGTGGTTTTATATTAACAACTGCGTTACCAATGTGTTAAACTTTGTCTATATCTAAGTTCTTGTTGTTGGGCTCAATGTAAGTAGAGCAAATTCAATGGCTCTTTGGTTACACGATTTTTGATATTACTAATGTTTCTTGCAGCGTGACCATTGGACTCCCCATCTTTTTTAATTAAGTCGATATCAATTGAGAAGTGCAAATTCTTAATAATAACTCTGAATGCACTCTCATGTTTAAGCTGGTATGTGTGAAATTTGAAACAATCTGTAGTAAGAGTTTTAACAAGTTTCCTGTATTCTTCCATAGACTTTACCATAACTCTCACATGACCATCGCGTTGTACTTTATAAAAAAAAAGCTATTTTTTGATTGTATTCTCGAGATAAGCTAGCATTTATTTTATAATTCTGACTTCAGATAAGAAAATAGGTGGCGGCTTGGCAGATTCATCTAAGGTGTCTTCAGTTATCATGCCCTTCGTGCTTCGTTTTCGTCTTCATTTCTGTTATTTGGCGTGCTGTCGCTTAGGAGGGCGTATTGATTGGAGCTGGTGCTGGGTGCAAAGTCCAGAGCGATTTTTTTCCTGTAACTGTTAATAATAGCTTAACGCTAGTGCAGCTTCAGCCTAGATTTTAGGCACGTCGTAACTCAGGGAGTGTTTGATTATTATTTAACTTTATAAATAAAAGTAGTCCAATATGTCTAATAATAAAGACGTTATAAATAAAAACCACGAAAAGGCACGTTTTTGGCGCCAATAAAATCTTCGTACACTTAATTTATTATCTAAGAAATATTCTTAATAATAAAAATTAAAGCAATCTTAATATTTAGTTAGGTAACCTTTATTTTTTATTACTACCTTTAGTCGGTTTGGCATGGATAATACCAGTTTTCCCGTATAGGATGGGTCAATTTTCGACCACTCCTCTTTCAAAACTTTTATAAGCCTTCATTTTGATTTAATATGGTGAAACCGAATCTTTTTTTCCAACATATGCCAGCAATGCTCAATCGAATTGAGGTCAGGACTCTGAGGTGGAGTTTTCAGCATATGTGGCGTTTTGTATGCAAGATACATTCTCGTATTGTGTGCCATGTGCTTTGGGTCATTATCATGCTGATAGTAATACGAGCCGGATACTCCCAACTTTTCAACGCTAGGCCCCAATTTTTTTTTTTTTTAATATAAGTATCTATATAAACTTTATGGGCTATTTTTTCCACAATTATTTCCAAGATACCGACCGCCGCTGTTCTTCTCCACACCCGAAGTTGTCCATCGGACCCAAAACTGTTATATTTGGATATAATATTACGCTAAAAGTCAGCGGATGCATTTTTGTATTGTTTTGCGAACTCCAATCGTTATACTCGATACCGAAGGTACAGGGTATATTTGGTTCGTGCAATGTCCGTCATGGTGTCTGTCAGTCATGGTGTCTGTCCGTCTGTGCGTCTGTCCGTCCGTATGTTCGCAACTTTTTTCCACACCCTTCAAGTTACAGATTTCAAACTTTGCATATCTCTTTATCTATGGCATAGTAAATTAAAGTGTCAAGATTGGAGCCATACGATAACAAGGGGGCTGGCAAATCGATAAACTCGATAACGCAAAATCGATAGATCCAGCTATTTTGCAAGCCCTTACAGCTAGAACTACCAAATTTGGGGAGAAAATAGCTACTATCAATCGTCAAAAAACTGCATCATAAATTTTGGAGCCACGCCCACCGATTCCGCCCCTAGCCCCCCGCAGTTTAACACCAAAAATGCCCATGTCTTCTACAGTTTTTGAGCTAGAGCCATCAAAATTGGTGCCAAGATAGGTGTTGATGATCCCCAACCAAATTCATAAAAACTTTGGACGCCACGCCCATCTATTCTGCAATATCCGCCTTCAACCACCCCAACGCTTCGCTAAAAACGGTAGTGCGTGTATCTTCCATAGTGTTTGAGCTAGAGTCACAATATTTGGTAGGTAGATAACTGATATTTCACTACCCTTTCATATCCATTACTTCTTTATAAATAAGAAATTTTAGCGTGTTTCATGCCGAACTTGCATGGGAATAGTGAAATGTGGTCCGAGTGAACTTGAAGTAGAAAGGGACTCGATTCAGGTCTGTACGACACGTAAAACACTTGAGTTTCAATGTTCTGTTGATTTGAAAGCGGTGGTTTACACAAGATGAACTATAGAGTACTTGTATAAATATCAATATTACAATTTATATGATTTATTTATTTATGATAGACATTATCTTAAAAATACGATAATTTCGATCCATGTACGATCATTTTACGCCCCTGGTTGCTAACGCTTGCTGGGAAAGGTAAGGATGTTGTGGCGGTATGGCATGTGGCATATGTGGCATCCAAATTTTTGCTGCAGATCTGTGTATGATGTCACTTGCTTTCATCATCACCATTTTTGGCAACAAACTTAGCTCAAAATCTGCGGAAGATATATCCATTTATTATTTTAAAATGCAGTGGGCTGAGTAACGGGGGGGCGTGGCTCCAAAACTTTAATGCAATTTTTAAGTATCGTTTACAGTTATCTTCTTAATGAATTTACTGTATTTAGCGAAGCGTTTGGGCGGCTTGGCAGATTCATCTAAGGTGTCTTCAGTTATCATGTCCTTCGTGCTTCGTTTTCGTCTTCTTTTCTGTTATTTGGCGTGCTGTCGCTTAGGAGGGCGTATTGATTGGAGCTGGTGCTGGCTGCAAAGTCCAGAGCGATTTTTTTCCTTAGTAGAATCGGAGAGACTTGGTTTGGTCTCTTGATTGACTTTGGCTTCGGTTTTACTCTCTACCAGCTCCAAACCGTTGCATCGTCTTCGTCGTCGTTCATGTTAACAACACCACTTTGTTGATGCTTATCAGCAACCACTGGTTTGTTTCGTTTTGTTTTGTTAATCGAGTAACTGTTAATAATAGCTTTAGCGCTAGTGCAGCTTCCGCCTAGATTTTAGGCACGTCGTAACTCAGGGAGTGTTTGATTATTATTTAACTTTATAAATAAAAGTAGTCCAATATGTCTAATAATAAAAACGTAATAAATAAAAACCACAAAAAGGCACGTTTTTGGCGCCAATCTTGGATAATACCAGTTTTCCCGTATAGGATGGGTCAATTTTCGACCACTCCTCTTTCAAAACCTTTATTAGCCTTCATTTTGATTTAATATTGTGAAACCGAATCTTTTTTTTTCCAACATATGCCAGCAATGCTCAATCGGATTGAGGTCAGGACTCTGAGGTGGAGTTTTCAGCATATGTGGCGTTTTGTATGCAAGATACATTCTCGTATTGTGTGCCATGTGCTTTGGGTCATTATCATGCTGAAAGTAATACGAGCCGGATACTCCCAACTTTTCAACGCTAGGCCCCAATTTTTTTTTTTATATAAGTATCTATATAAACTTTATGGTCTATTATTCCCTCAATTATTTCCAAGATACCGACCGCCGCTGTTCTCCTCCACACCCGAAGTTGTCCATCGGGCCCAAAACTGTTATAGTTCGACTCGTCAGAGAATATAATATTAATAGCCAACTTATCCCTGCTCGTCAAGCTTTTTGGCCTTCCAGATTTTGGCATATTCTCCACCCGTCCTTCGTATTTGAACCTCCAAATGACTGATTGATAAATCTTAGCAATTTCTGAGTAAGATTTTGCTGCTTGACGTGCATGTTTAAAATATACTGGCGTTCCTTAATACTCAAATATTTTCCTGGCATTTTGAAGCAAGATCTGCCCAGCTTTAGTCTAATACACACAAAACTCTATAATTTGCTACGAACAATTGTCTAGACATGCCTTTGCTTAAATTAAAAAACAGTCGTTAACATTTTCGCATTTAATATAGAGCTAAAGTGTGAGCACATTACGGTGTTCGAAGACTTTATTGGAGCCAAAAACGTGCCTTTTCGTTGTTTTTATTTATAACCTTATTTGTTAGCAAATATAGTGGATTTGTATTTTCTGATTTATAAAGTCAAATAACAAATAAAAAAACTGCATTAAAACTTTTTATATATGCCATTTAGAAGTAGGTTTTTTCGATGTCAAAGAAAACCATAGTTGCTGTACGAAAACCATAGTTGGTACACTAAACATATCCACATAAGCAGTTATATTTTATTGGAGTATCCAACAGGCAACATTCGTCAGCTCATTTTCTTATTTAAGAAGTCCGCTGTGTAATTTTGTTAGTCCGTATCCGTGTGTATACGCGTGGGGAGTATTCTTGTTGTTTTCACAAAATTTTAAATCGCCAATTTTTGACTTTTGCCTCAATCTGCTTGATGCATTCCAAGTTAGAAGGGTCGTATAAACTTTAAACTATGAACTATGAACTTTGTGCAATTGGTTTGAAAAACTTAAGATTTTTTAATACTATAACTGTTTTATGTGTTTTTTTATGTTTCGGCAGTAAGGCAGGGCGTTCATAAACAATAAAACAAGTTGTATATAATGTAAGAAGAAAACACTATAATCAAAGTGTTTTTTACGTTACTTACTTAATTTTAAATTTTAAAATAAACTTTGTATTAAAATTATTTAAGTGAAGTTTAATTGATTTTATTAAATATTGGTACAAAGGGTATTTTTACGTTGTGCATTTTGTGCGTCTCGGCAAAAAAGAATTGCACTGGTTGATTTCATGTGCCCTACCGCAGTATAAAATACACACACTTACAAACTAACATATTTTATAAAAAAATGTACTGACTGAATGATGACTGTTGGATACTCTTATAATATATAAAACCTGTTATGGATATGAAGTTGAATAAAATATTTGCAATAATTCCATATTTTGATTAACGTTAGTTAAGTAAGTTGGCGCTTAACAAGCAATTGAGGAAATGCCACAAATAGTTTAATAACATATCATCTTCCAATGTTATAAACGAGTAGAGCGGCAAACTTGTTAATGTAGCAAATAAGCTTATTCGTAATAGTTTGTTCTTGTGTTGCTGTTTGTGGCAAACACATATCCATTCATAGATTTCTGTGTAGTGGGACATTGTTGTTGCTTATTGTAAGAAATACTTTATCTTACATAGGTTGTTTTAATATTACTTTTTTATAAATATAAAACACATTGTAATGCAATCATCAATCACCATATCAGAGATATAGAAAATAATAATAATAATTTACTGCTGTTTTAAATTTTAAAATTAGAATTATGTAAGTGTTTCTTAATAGAAGTAAAAGGGATAAGAAAGTCACTTACATATAAACACCAATTAAAACAAGTAAAAACGTTGCAATCGGTTGCAACCGACTGCGGTACACTCGATACCAGTAATAAAAATTATAAAAAGAGACCTGACTGCAATGGGGTGCAGATTCGGCAGGGGTGTTCGCTGCTTCACAGTTTGTCTGATGCAGATGGGGAAGACAAAAAGCTATCTTCCTTCAAAATTTGGTAACTCGAGCTCAAAGCTTGTAAAAGATGGCGAAAAGGGGGCTAGGCATGGTATGGGGAGCGTGGCATACAAAGTTTATATGCATATAAATGTTTTATGTCAATTGCTATCTTTCTACTAAACTTTGTGACCTTAGCTTAAGATTTGTTAAGCCCCCTTCACACGGTCGGTTTTTCTGTAGCTTTTTTTTCAAAAAGCCAGCGGTCTCGTGTGAACACACAACATTTTTTAGGACCGGTCAAAAACCGACGCAAAAATTAAAAAAATAGAACGTGTTCTATTTCTGCTCTGTTTTGCGTCGTTCTTAGCTTGAGCTAACGCGGATAAAATACAAACAACCTCTAATATGCTTTCGCCTGTATCCATATTAATATTGTTTATTTATATGTTTGTGCTGAATTAAGTAGAAAAGTGTGACCAGATTGTGTAAACACAATAAGTGATGGGATTTTCAATTTAACCGATGCGAATAATGTGAATGCCAACATTTTTGGTCGGCTAAAAAGAGCTACAGAAAAACCGATCGTGTGAAGGGGGCTTAAAAGGTATGGGAAGGGTTGCTGGGGGCAGCGTTCGGAACCATACGATACTTATCGTAATTTTGGGTCTACGTACAATGTACGATAGCATATTATTATCGTACGCAGGTTGTACGATAATTTCCATCATGAAGCAAAATTTGAGAATTTATATTATTTCACTCGAAGGAATTACTTTTAAAAACGTATCAAAATTTGTGCTCGAAGCAATTTCACTTCCACACTCGAATGCTGAAAGTGAACGCATATTCAACCAAAAAAAAACTTGATTAAAACTAAGGCTCACAATAAAATGACAATTTTATAAATAGAAATATAAATAAGAAATTTAAGCGTGTTTCATACCGAACTTGCATGGGAATAGTGAAATGTGGTCCGAGTGAACTTGAAGTGGAAAGGGACTCGGTTCAGGTCTGTACGACACGTAAAACACTTGAGTTTCAATGTTCTGTTGATTTGAAAGCGGTGGTTTACACAAGATGAACTATAGAGTACTTGTATACATATCAATATTACAATTTATATGATTTATTTATTTATGATAGACATTATCTTAAAAGTACGATAATTTCGATCCATGTGCGATATTTTTACGCCCCTGGTACGATAGTCAGTCCGCTTCAAGTTGCTAACGCTTGCTGGGAATGGTAAGGTGGTTGTGGCGGTATGGCATGTGGCATAAGTGGCATCCAAATTTTTGCTGCAGATCTGTGTATGATGTCACTTGCTTTCCTCCAAATAAATGCTGTGACACAAGCTCAAAGTTAGTAAAATAAAGCGGAAGGGGGTCTGGGGTCGGTATGAGTGTGGGGGGTGGCAATAAAACTTGTTGGTTTTCTTCATCACCATTTTTGGCACCAAATTTAGCTCAAAAGCTGCGGAAGATATATGCATTTATTATTTTAAAATGCAGTGGGCTGAGTAACGGGGGTTCGTGGCTCCAAAACATTAATGCAGTTTTTAAGGATCGTTTACAGTTATCTTTTTAATAAATTTACTGTATTTAGCGAAGCGTTTGGGCGGCTTGGTAGAGTCATCTAAGGTGTCTTCAGTTATCATGTCCTTCGTGCTTCGTTTTCGTCTTCATTTCTGTTATTTGGCGTGCTGTAGCTCAGGAGGGCGTATTGATTGGAGCTCGTGCTGGCTGCAAAGTCCAGAGCGATTTTTTTCCTTAGTAGAATCGTAGAGACTTGGTTTGGTCTCTTGATTGACTTTGGCTTCGGTTTTACTCTCTACCAGCTCCAAACCGTTGTGTCGTCTTCGTCGTCGTTCATGTTAACAACAACACTTTGTTGATGCTTATCAGCAACCACTGGTTTGTTTCGTTTTGTTTTGTTAATAGAGTAACTGTTAATAATAGCTTTAGCGCTAGTGCAGCTTCCGCCTAGATTTTAGGCACGTCGTAACTCAGGGAGTGTTTGATTATTATTTAACTTTATAAATAAAAGTAGTCCAATATGTCTAATAATAAAAACGTTATAAATAAAAACCACGAAAAGGCACGTTTTTGGCGCCAATCTTGGATAATACCAGTTTTCCCGTATAGGATGGGTCAATTTTCGACCACTCCTCTTTCAAAACCTTTATTAGCCTTCATTTTGATTTAATATGGTGAAACCGAATCTTTTTTTCCAACATATGCCAGCAATGCTCAATCGGATTGAAGTCAGGACTCTGAGGTGGAGTTTTCAGCATATGTGGCGTTTTGTATGCAAGATACATTCTCGTATTGTGTGCCATGTGCTTTGGGTCATTATCATGCTGAAAGTAATACGAGCCGGATACTCCCAACTTTTCAACGCTAGGCCCCAATTTTTTTTTTTATATAAGTATCTATATAAACTTTATGGTCTATTATTCCCTCAATTATTTCCAAGATACCGACCGCCGCTGTTCTCCTCCACACCCGAAGTTGTCCATCGGGCCCAAAACTGTTATAGTTCGACTCGTCAGAGAATATAATATTAATAGCCAACTTATCCCTGCTCGTCAAGCTTTTTGGCCTTCCAGATTTTGGCATATTCTCCACCCGTCCTTCGTATTTGAACCTCCAAATGACTGATTGATAAATCTTAGCAATTTCTGAGTAAGATTTTGCTGCTTGACGTGCATGTTTAAAATATACTGGCGTTCCTCAATACTCAAATATTTTCCTGGCATTTTGAAGCAAGATCTGCCCAGCTTTAGTCTAATACACACAAACTCTATAATTTGCTACGAACAATTGTCTAGACATGCCTTTGCTTAAATTAAAAAACAGCCGTTAACATTTTCGCATTTAATATAGAGCTAAAGTCTGAGCACATTACGATGTTCGAAGACTTTATTGGAGCCAAAAACGTGCCTTTTCGTTGTTTTTATTTATAACCTTATTTGTTAGCAAATATATTGGATTTGTATTTTCTGATTTATAAAGTTAAATAACAAATAAAAAAAACTGCATTAAAACTTTTATATATGCCATTTAGAAGTAGGTTTATTCGATGTCAAAGAAAACCATAGTTGCTGTACGAAAACCATAGTTGGTACACTGTACATATCCACATAAGCAGTTATATTTTATTGGAGTATCCAACAGGCAACATTCGTCAGTTCATTTTCTTATTTAAGAAGTCCGCTATGTAACTTTGTTCATAAACAATAAAACAAGTTGTATATAATGTAAGAAGAAAACACTATAATCAAAGTTTTTTTACGTTACTTACTTAATTTTAAATTTTAAAATTATCTTTGTATTAAAATTATTTAAGTGAAGTTTAATTGATTTTATTAAATATTGGTACAAAGGGTATTTTTACGTTGTGAATTTTGTGCGTCTCGGCAAAAAGGAATTGCACTGGTTGATTTCATGTGCCCTACCGCAGTATAAAATACACACACTTACAAACTAACATATTTTATAAAAAAATGTACTGACTGAATGATGACTGTTGGATACTCTTATAATATATAAAACCTGTTATGGATATGAAGTTGAATAAAATATTTGCAATAATTCCATATTTTGATTAACGTTAGTTAAGTTAGTTGGCGCTTAACAAGCAATTGAGGAAATGCCAAAAATAGTTTAATAACATATCATCTTCCAATGTTATAAACGAGTAGAGCGGCAAACTTGTTAATGTAGCAAATCTGCTTATTCGTAATAGTTTGTTCTTGTGTTGCTGTTTGTGGCAAACACATATCCATTCATAGATTTCTGTGTGGTGGGACATTGTTGTTGCTTATTGTAAGAAATACTTTATCTTACATAGGTTGTTTTAATATTACTTTTTTATAAATATAAAACACATTGTAATGCAATCATCAATCACCATATCAGAGATATAGAAAATAATAATAATAATTTACTGCTGTTTTAAATTTTAAAATTAGATGTAAAAGGGATAAGAAAGTCACTTACATATAACTACCAATTAAACCAAGTAAAAACATTGCAGTCGGTTGCAACCGACTGCGGAACACTCGATACCAGTAATAAAAATTATAAAAAGAGACCTGACTGCAATGGGGTGAAGATTCGGCAGGGGTGTTCGCTGCTTCACAGTTTGTCTGATGCAGATGGGAAAGACAAAAAGCTATCTTCCTTACAAATTTGTTGACTCGAGCTCAAAGTTTGTAAAAGATGGTAAAAAGGGGGCTAGGTATGGTATGAGGAGCGTGGCATACAAAGTTTATATGCATATAAATGTTGTATGTCAATTCCTATCTTTCTACTAAACTTTGTGACCTTAGCTTAAGATTTGTAAAGCCCCTTTCACACGGTCGGTTTTTCTGTAGCTTTTTTTTCAAAAAGCCAGCGCTCTCGTGTGAACACACAACATTTTTTAGGACCGGTCAAAAACCGACGCAAAAATTAAAAAAATAGAACGTGTTCCTTTTCTGCTCTTTTTTGCGTCGTTCTTAGCTTGAGCTAACGCGGATAAAATACAAACAACCTCTAATATGCTTTCGCCTGTATCCATATTAATATTGTTTATTTATATGTTTGTGCTGAATTAAGTAGAAAAGTGTGACCAGATTGTGTAAACACAAAAAGTGATGGGATTTTCAATTTAACCGATGCGAATAATGTGAATGCCAACATTTTTGGTCGGTTAAAAAGAGCTACAGAAAAACCGATCGTGTGAAGGGGGCTTAAAAGGTATGGGAAGGGTGGCTGGGGGCAGCGTTCGGAACCATACGATACTTATCGTAATTTTGGGCCTACGTACAATGTACGATAGCATATTATTAGCGTACGCAGGTTGTACGATAATTTCCATCATGAAGCAAAATCTGAGAATTTATATTATTTCACTCGAAGGAATTACTTTTAAAAACGTATCAAAATTTGTGCTCGAAGCAATTTCACTTCCACACTCGAATGCTGACAGTGAACGCATATTCAACCAAAAAAAGCTTGATTAAAACTAAGGCTCACAATAAAATGACAATTTTGACGGTAACCGGTGTGCTATTAGCTAAACAACGAGTTAGAGGTAAAGAAAACGATTGCACAACGTATGATCCATCACAGAACGAATACAGTCGCATGAACAAAGCGTTACTCTATAAAAACAAATTACTACAGAAAACACTGCCAGAACGGTTCAATTTTTATATAATGACACGGATGTAGAGGAATTTAATAATATTAGAATGCCAAACGACTTCTAAGTGGTAGAACAAATAATTAATCTTTATGAATAAGTTTATTATATTCAAAATAATGATTATACTTTCTGTTTATATGAATATAAGTGTATATTTATATATAAAAGAAATTCTTTCATTTTTTATTTCACTACCCTTTCATATCCATTACTTCTTTATAAATAAGAAATTTTAGCGTGTTTCATGCCGAACTTGCATGGGAATAGTGAAATGTGGTCCGAGTGAACTTGAAGTGGAAAGGGACTCGGTTCAGGTCTGTACGACACGTAAAACACTTGAGTTTCAATGTTCTGTTGATTTGAAAGCGGTGGTTTACACAAGATGAACTATAGAGTACTTGTATACATATCAATATTACAATTTATATGATTTATTTATTTATGATAGATATTATCTTAAAAATAAGATAATTTCGATCCATGTACGATAATTTTACGCCCCTGGTACGATAGTCAGTCCGCTTCAAGTTGCTAACGCTTGCTGGGAATGATAAGGTGGTTGTGGCGGTATGGCCTGTGGCATATGTGGCATCCAAATTTTTGCTGCAGATCTGTGTATGATGTCACTTGCTTTCCTCCAAATAAATGCTGTGACACAAGCTCAAAGTTAGTAAAATAAAGCGGAAGGGGGTCTGGGGTCGGTATGAGTGTGGGGGGTGGCAATAAAACTTGTTGGTTTTCTTCATCACCATTTTTGGCACCAAATTTAGCTCAAAAGCTGCGGAAGATATATGCATTTATTATTTTAAAATGCAGTGGGCTGAGTAACGGGGGTCCGTGGCTCCAAAACTTTAATGCAGTTTTTAAGGATCGTTTACAGTTATCTTTTTAATAAATTTACTGTATTTAGCGAAGCGTTTGGGCGGCTTGGTAGAGTCATCTAAGGTGTCTTCAGTTATCATGTCCTTCGTGCTTCGTTTTCGACTTCATTTCTGTTATTTGGCGTGCTGTCGCTTAGGAGGGCGTATTGATTGGAGCTGGTGCTGGCTGCAAAGTCCAGAGCGATTTTTTTCCTTAGTAGAATCGTAGAGACTTGGTTTGGTCTCTTGATTGACTTTGGCTTCGGTTTTACTCTCTACCAGCTCCAAACCGTTGTGTCGTCTTCGTCGTCGTTCATGTTAACAACAACACTTTGTTGATGCTTATCAGCAACCACTGGTTTGTTTCGTTTTGTTTTGTTAATCGAGTAACTGAGAATAATAGCTTTAGCGCTAGTGCAGCTTCCGCCTAGATTTTAGGCACGTCGTAACTCAGGGAGTGTTTGATTATTATTTAACTTTATAAATAAAAGTAGTCCAATATGTCTAATAATAAAAACGTTATAAATAAAAACCACGAAAAGGCACGTTTTTGGCGCCAATCTTGGATAATACCAGTTTTCCCGTATAGGATGGGTCAATTTTCGACCACTCCTCTTTCAAAACCTTTATTAGCCTTCATTTTGATTTAATATGGTGAAACCGAATCTTTTTTTCCAACATATGCCAGCAATGCTCAATCGGATTGAGGTCAGGACTCTGAGGTGGAGTTTTCAGCATATGTGGCGTTTTGTATACAAGATACATTCTCGTATTGTGTGCCATGTGCTTTGGGTCATTATCATGCTGAAAGTAATACGAGCCGGATACTCCCAACTTTTCAACGCTAGGCCCCAATTTTTTTTTTTTATATAAGTATCTATATAAACTTTATGGTCTATTATTCCCTCAATTATTTCCAAGATACCGACCGCCGCTGTTCTCCTCCACACCCGAAGTTGTCTATCGGGCCCAAAACTGTTATAGTTCGACTCGTCAGAGAATATAATATTAATAGCCAACTTATCCCTGCTCGTCAAGCTTTTTGGCCTTCCAGATTTTGGCATATTCTCCACCCGTCCTTCGTATTTGAACCTCCAAATGACTGATTGATAAATCTTAGCAATTTCTGAGTAAGATTTTGCTGCTTGACGTGCATGTTTAAAATATACTGGCGTTCCTCAATACTCAAATATTTTCCTGGCATTTTGAAGCAAGATCTGCCCAGCTTTAGTCTAATACACACAAACTCTATAATTTGCTACGAACAATTGTCTAGACATGCCTTTGCTTAAATTAAAAAACAGCCGTTAACATTTTCGCATTTAATATAGAGCTAAAGTCTGAGCACATTACGATGTTCGAAGACTTTATTGGAGCCAAAAACGTGCCTTTTCGTTGTTTTTATTTATAACCTTATTTGTTAGCAAATATATTGGATTTGTATTTTCTGATTTATAAAGTTAAATAACAAATAAAAAAAACTGCATTAAAACTTTTATATATGCCATTTAGAAGTAGGTTTATTCGATGTCAAAGAAAACCATAGTTGCTGTACGAAAACCATAGTTGGTACACTGTACATATACACATAAGCAGTTATATTTTATTGGAGTATCCAACAGGCAACATTCGTCAGTTCATTTTCTTATTTAAGAAGTCCGCTATGTAACTTTGTTCATAAACAATAAAACAAGTTGTATATAATGTAAGAAGAAAACACTATAATCAAAGTTTTTTTTACGTTACTTACTTAATTTTAAATTTTAAAATTATCTTTGTATTAAAATTATTTAAGTGAAGTTTAATTGATTTTATTAAATATTGGTACAAAGGGTATTTTTACGTTGTGAATTTTGTGCGTCTCGGCAAAAAGGAATTGCACTGGTTGATTTCATGTGCCCTACCGCAGTATAAAATACACACACTTACAAACTAACATATTTTATAAAAAAATGTACTGACTGAATGATGACTGTTGGATACTCTTATAATATATAAAACCTGTTATGGATATGAAGTTGAATAAAATATTTGCAATAATTCCATATTTTGATTAACGTTAGTTAAGTTAGTTGGCGCTTAACAAGCAATTGAGGAAATGCCAAAAATAGTTTAATAACATATCATCTTCCAATGTTATAAACGAGTAGAGCGGCAAACTTGTTAATGTAGCAAATCTGCTTATTCGTAATAGTTTGTTCTTGTGTTGCTGTTTGTGGCAAACACATATCCATTCATAGATTTCTGTGTGGTGGGACATTGTTGTTGCTTATTGTAAGAAATACTTTATCTTGCATAGGTTGTTTTAATATTACTTTTTTATAAATATAAAACACATTGTAATGCAATCATCAATCACCATATCAGAGATATAGAAAATAATAATAATAATTTACTGCTGTTTTAAATTTTAAAATTAGATGTAAAAGGGATAAGAAAGTCACTTACATATAACTACCAATTAAACCAAGTAAAAACATTGCAGTCGGTTGCAACCGACTGCGGAACACTCGATACCAGTAATAAAAATTATAAAAAGAGACCTGACTGCAATGGGGTGAAGATTCGGCAGGGGTGTTCGCTGCTTCACAGTTTGTCTGATGCAGATGGGAAAGACAAAAAGCTATCTTCCTTACAAATTTGTTGACTCGAGCTCAAAGTTTGTAAAAGATGGTAAAAAGGGGGGTTAGGTATGGTATGAGGAGCGTGGCATACAAAGTTTATATGCATATAAATGTTGTATGTCAATTCCTATCTTTCTACTAAACTTTGTGACCTTAGCTTAAGATTTGTAAAGCCCCTTTCACACGGTCGGTTTTTCTGTAGCTTTTTTTTCAAAAAGCCAGCGCTCTCGTGTGAACACACAACATTTTTTAGGACCGGTCAAAAACCGACGCAAAAATTAAAAAAATAGAACGTGTTCCTTTTCTGCTCTTTTTTGCGTCGTTCTTAGCTTGAGCTAACGCGGATAAAATACAAACAACCTCTAATATGCTTTCGCCTGTATCCATATTAATATTGTTTATTTATATGTTTGTGCTGAATTAAGTAGAAAAGTGTGACCAGATTGTGTAAACACAAAAAGTGATGGGATTTTCAATTTAACCGATGCGAATAATGTGAATGCCAACATTTTTGGTCGGTTAAAAAGAGCTACAGAAAAACCGATCGTGTGAAGGGGGCTTAAAAGGTATGGGGAGGGTGGCTGGGGGCAGCGTTCGGAACCATACGATACTTATCGTAATTTTGGGCCTACGTACAATGTACGATAGCATATTATTAGCGTACGCAGGTTGTACGATAATTTCCATCATGAAGCAAAATCTGAGAATTTATATTATTTCACTCGAAGGAATTACTTTTAAAAACGTATCAAAATTTGTGCTCGAAGCAATTTCACTTCCACACTCGAATGCTGACAGTGAACGCATATTCAACCAAAAAAAGCTTGATTAAAACTAAGGCTCACAATAAAATGACAATTTTGACGGTAACCGGTGTGCTATTAGCTAAACAACGAGTTAGAGGTAAAGAAAACGATTGCACAACGTATGATCCATCACAGAACGAATACAGTCGCATGAACAAAGCGTTACTCTATAAAAACAAATTACTACAGAAAACACTGCCAGAACGGTTCAATTTTTATATAATGACACGGATGTAGAGGAATTTAATAATATTAGAATGCCAAACGACTTCTAAGTGGTAGAACAAATAATTAATCTTTATGAATAAGTTTATTATATTCAAAATAATGATTATACTTTCTGTTTATATGAATATAAGTGTATATTTATATATAAAAGAAATTCTTTCATTTTTTATTTCACTACCCTTTCATATCCATTACTTCTTTATAAATAAGAAATTTTAGCGTGTTTCATGCCGAACTTGCATGGGAATAGTGAAATGTGGTCCGAGTGAACTTGAAGTGGAAAGGGACTCGGTTCAGGTCTGTACGACACGTAAAACACTTGAGTTTCAATGTTCTGTTGATTTGAAAGCGGTGGTTTACACAAGATGAACTATAGAGTACTTGTATACATATCAATATTACAATTTATATGATTTATTTATTTATGATAGATATTATCTTAAAAATAAGATAATTTCGATCCATGTACGATAATTTTACGCCCCTGGTACGATAGTCAGTCCGCTTCAAGTTGCTAACGCTTGCTGGGAATGATAAGGTGGTTGTGGCGGTATGGCCTGTGGCATATGTGGCATCCAAATTTTTGCTGCAGATCTGTGTATGATGTCACTTGCTTTCCTCCAAATAAATGCTGTGACACAAGCTCAAAGTTAGTAAAATAAAGCGGAAGGGGGTCTGGGGTCGGTATGAGTGTGGGGGGTGGCAATAAAACTTGTTGGTTTTCTTCATCACCATTTTTGGCACCAAATTTAGCTCAAAAGCTGCGGAAGATATATGCATTTATTATTTTAAAATGCAGTGGGCTGAGTAACGGGGGTCCGTGGCTCCAAAACTTTAATGCAGTTTTTAAGGATCGTTTACAGTTATCTTTTTAATAAATTTACTGTATTTAGCGAAGCGTTTGGGCGGCTTGGTAGAGTCATCTAAGGTGTCTTCAGTTATCATGTCCTTCGTGCTTCGTTTTCGACTTCATTTCTGTTATTTGGCGTGCTGTCGCTTAGGAGGGCGTATTGATTGGAGCTGGTGCTGGCTGCAAAGTCCAGAGCGATTTTTTTCCTTAGTAGAATCGTAGAGACTTGGTTTGGTCTCTTGATTGACTTTGGCTTCGGTTTTACTCTCTACCAGCTCCAAACCGTTGTGTCGTCTTCGTCGTCGTTCATGTTAACAACAACACTTTGTTGATGCTTATCAGCAACCACTGGTTTGTTTCGTTTTGTTTTGTTAATCGAGTAACTGAGAATAATAGCTTTAGCGCTAGTGCAGCTTCCGCCTAGATTTTAGGCACGTCGTAACTCAGGGAGTGTTTGATTATTATTTAACTTTATAAATAAAAGTAGTCCAATATGTCTAATAATAAAAACGTTATAAATAAAAACCACAAAAAGGCACGTTTTTGGCGCCAATCTTGGATAATACCAGTTTTCCCGTATAGGATGGGTCAATTTTCGACCACTCCTCTTTCAAAACCTTTATTAGCCTTCATTTTGATTTAATATGGTGAAACCGAATCTTTTTTTCCAACATATGCCAGCAATGCTCAATCGGATTGAGGTCAGGACTCTGAGGTGGAGTTTTCAGCATATGTGGCGTTTTGTATACAAGATACATTCTCGTATTGTGTGCCATGTGCTTTGGGTCATTATCATGCTGAAAGTAATACGAGCCGGATACTCCCAACTTTTCAACGCTAGGCCCCAATTTTTTTTTTTTATATAAGTATCTATATAAACTTTATGGTCTATTATTCCCTCAATTATTTCCAAGATACCGACCGCCGCTGTTCTCCTCCACACCCGAAGTTGTCTATCGGGCCCAAAACTGTTATAGTTCGACTCGTCAGAGAATATAATATTAATAGCCAACTTATCCCTGCTCGTCAAGCTTTTTGGCCTTCCAGATTTTGGCATATTCTCCACCCGTCCTTCGTATTTGAACCTCCAAATGACTGATTGATAAATCTTAGCAATTTCTGAGTAAGATTTTGCTGCTTGACGTGCATGTTTAAAATATACTGGCGTTCCTCAATACTCAAATATTTTCCTGGCATTTTGAAGCAAGATCTGCCCAGCTTTAGTCTAATACACACAAACTCTATAATTTGCTACGAACAATTGTCTAGACATGCCTTTGCTTAAATTAAAAAACAGCCGTTAACATTTTCGCATTTAATATAGAGCTAAAGTCTGAGCACATTACGATGTTCGAAGACTTTATTGGAGCCAAAAACGTGCCTTTTCGTTGTTTTTATTTATAACCTTATTTGTTAGCAAATATATTGGATTTGTATTTTCTGATTTATAAAGTTAAATAACAAATAAAAAAAACTGCATTAAAACTTTTATATATGCCATTTAGAAGTAGGTTTATTCGATGTCAAAGAAAACCATAGTTGCTGTACGAAAACCATAGTTGGTACACTGTACATATCCACATAAGCAGTTATATTTTATTGGAGTATCCAACAGGCAACATTCGTCAGTTCATTTTCTTATTTAAGAAGTCCGCTATGTAACTTTGTTCATAAACAATAAAACAAGTTGTATATAATGTAAGAAGAAAACACTATAATCAAAGTTTTTTTTACGTTACTTACTTAATTTTAAATTTTAAAATTATCTTTGTATTAAAATTATTTAAGTGAAGTTTAATTGATTTTATTAAATATTGGTACAAAGGGTATTTTTACGTTGTGAATTTTGTGCGTCTCGGCAAAAAGGAATTGCACTGGTTGATTTCATGTGCCCTACCGCAGTATAAAATACACACACTTACAAACTAACATATTTTATAAAAAAATGTACTGACTGAATGATGACTGTTGGATACTCTTATAATATATAAAACCTGTTATGGATATGAAGTTGAATAAAATATTTGCAATAATTCCATATTTTGATTAACGTTAGTTAAGTTAGTTGGCGCTTAACAAGCAATTGAGGAAATGCCAAAAATAGTTTAATAACATATCATCTTCCAATGTTATAAACGAGTAGAGCGGCAAACTTGTTAATGTAGCAAATCTGCTTATTCGTAATAGTTTGTTCTTGTGTTGCTGTTTGTGGCAAACACATATCCATTCATAGATTTCTGTGTGGTGGGACATTGTTGTTGCTTATTGTAAGAAATACTTTATCTTGCATAGGTTGTTTTAATATTACTTTTTTATAAATATAAAACACATTGTAATGCAATCATCAATCACCATATCAGAGATATAGAAAATAATAATAATAATTTACTGCTGTTTTAAATTTTAAAATTAGATGTAAAAGGGATAAGAAAGTCACTTACATATAACTACCAATTAAACCAAGTAAAAACATTGCAGTCGGTTGCAACCGACTGCGGAACACTCGATACCAGTAATAAAAATTATAAAAAGAGACCTGACTGCAATGGGGTGAAGATTCGGCAGGGGTGTTCGCTGCTTCACAGTTTGTCTGATGCAGATGGGAAAGACAAAAAGCTATCTTCCTTACAAATTTGTTGACTCGAGCTCAAAGTTTGTAAAAGATGGTAAAAAGGGGGCTAGGTATGGTATGAGGAGCGTGGCATACAAAGTTTATATGCATATAAATGTTGTATGTCAATTCCTATCTTTCTACTAAACTTTGTGACCTTAGCTTAAGATTTGTAAAGCCCCTTTCACACGGTCGGTTTTTCTGTAGCTTTTTTTTCAAAAAGCCAGCGCTCTCGTGTGAACACACAACATTTTTTAGGACCGGTCAAAAACCGACGCAAAAATAAAAAAAAATAGAACGTGTTCTTTTTCTGCTCTTTTTTGCGTCGTTCTTAGCTTGAGCTAACGCGGATAAAATACAAACAACCTCTAATATGCTTTCGCCTGTATCCATATTAATATTGTTTATTTATATGTTTGTGCTGAATTAAGTAGAAAAGTGTGACCAGATTGTGTAAACACAAAAAGTGATGGGATTTTCAATTTAACCGATGCGAATAATGTGAATGCCAACATTTTTGGTCGGTTAAAAAGAGCTACAGAAAAACCGATCGTGTGAAGGGGGCTTAAAAGGTATGGGAAGGGTGGCTGGGGGCAGCGTTCGGAACCATACGATACTTATCGTAATTTTGGGCCTACGTACAATGTACGATAGCATATTATTATCGTACGCAGGTTGTACGATAATTTCCATCATGAAGCAAAATTTGAGAATTTATATTATTTCACTCGAAGGAATTACTTTTAAAAACGTATCAAAATTTGTGTTCGAAGCAATTTCACTTCCACACTCGAATGCTGAAAGTGAACGCATATTCAACCAAAAAAAAGCTTGATTAAAACTAAGGCTCACAATAAAATGACAATTTTGACGGTAACCGGTGTGCTATTAGCTAAACAACGAGTTAGAGGTAAAGAAAACGATTGCACAACGTATGATCCATCACAGAACGAATACAGTCGCATGAACAAAGCGTTACTCTATAAAAACAAATTACTACAGAAAACACTGCCAGAACGGTTCAAGATTTATATAATGACACGGATGTAGAGGAATTTAATAATATTAGAATGCCAAACGACTTCTAAGTGGTAGAACAAATAATTATTCTTTATGAATAAGTTTATTATATTCAAAATAATGATTATACTTTCTGTTTATATGAATATAAGTGTATATTTATATATAAAAGAAACTCTTTCATTTTTTATTTCACTACCCTTTCATATCCATTACTTCTTTATAAATAAGAAAGTTTAGCGTGTTTCATACCGAACTTGCATGGGAATAGTGAAATGTGGTCCGAGTGAACTTGAAGTGGAAAGGGACTCGGTTCAGGTCTGTACGACACGTAAAACACTTGAGTTTCAATGTTCTGTTGATTTGAAAGCGGTGGTTTACACAAGATGAACTATAGAGTTCTTGTATACATATCAATATTACAATTTATATGATTTATTTATTTATGATAGACATTATCTTAAAAATACGATAATTTCGATCCATGTACGATAATTTTACGCCCCTGGTACGATAGTCAGTCCGCTTCAAGTTGCTAACGCTTGCTGGGAATGATAAGGTGGTTGTGGCGGTATGGCCTGTGGCATATGTGGCATCCAAATTTTTGCTGCAGATCTGTGTATGATGTCACTTGCTTTCCTCCAAATAAATGCTGTGACACAAGCTCAAAGTTAGTAAAATAAAGCGGAAGGGGGTCTGGGGTCGGTATGAGTGTGGGGGGTGGCAATAAAACTTGTTGGTTTTCTTCATCACCATTTTCGGCACCAAATTTAGCTCAAAAGCTGCGGAAGATATATGCATTTATTATTTTAAAATGCAGTGGGCTGAGTAACGGGGGTCCGTGGCTCCAAAACTTTAGTGCAGTTTTTAAGGATCGTTTACAGTTATCTTTTTAATAAATTTACTGTATTTAGCGAAGCGTTTGGGCGGCTTGGTAGAGTCATCTAAGGTGTCTTCAGTTATCATGTCCTTCGTGCTTCGTTTTCGACTTCATTTCTGTTATTTGGCGTGCTGTCGCTTAGGAGGGCGTATTGATTGGAGCTGGTGCTGGCTGCAAAGTCCAGAGCGATTTTTTTCCTTAGTAGAATCGTAGAGACTTGGTTTGGTCTCTTGATTGACTTTGGCTTCGGTTTTACTCTCTACCAGCTCCAAACCGTTGTGTCGTCTTCGTCGTCGTTCATGTTAACAACAACACTTTGTTGATGCTTATCAGCAACCACTGGTTTGTTTCGTTTTGTTTTGTTAATCGAGTAACTGGAAATAATAGCTTTAGCGCTAGTGCAGCTTCCGCCTAGATTTTAGGCACGTCGTAACTCAGGGAGTGTTTGATTATTATTTAACTTTATAAATAAAAGTAGTCCAATATGTCTAATAATAAAATCGTTATAAATAAAAACCACAAAAAGGCACGTTTTTGGCGCCAATCTTGGATAATACCAGTTTTCCCGTATAGGATGGGTCAATTTTCGACCACTCCTCTTTCAAAACCTTTATTAGCCTTCATTTTGATTTAATATGGTGAAACCGAATCTTTTTTTCCAACATATGCCAGCAATGCTCAATCGGATTGAGGTCAGGACTCTGAGGTGGAGTTTTCAGCATATGTGGCGTTTTGTATGCAAGATACATTCTCGTATTGTGTGCCATGTGCTTTGGGTCATTATCATGCTGAAAGTAATACGAGCCGGATACTCCCAACTTTTCAACGCTAGGCCCCAATTTTTTTTTTTTATATAAGTATCTATATAAACTTTATGGTCTATTATTCCCTCAATTATTTCCAAGATACCGACCGCCGCTGTTCTCCTCCACACCCGAAGTTGTCCATCGGGCCCAAAACTGTTATAGTTCGACTCGTCAGAGAATATAATATTAATAGCCAACTTATCCCTGCTCGTCAAGCTTTTTGGCCTTCCAGATTTTGGCATATTCTCCACCCGTCCTTCGTATTTGAACCTCCAAATGACTGATTGATAAATCTTAGCAATTTCTGAGTAAGATTTTGCTGCTTGACGTGCATGTTTCAAATATACTAGCGTTCCTCAATACTCAAATATTTTCCTGGCATTTTGAAGCAAGATCTGCCCAGATCTGCTACACACAAACTCTATAATTTGCTACGAACAATTGTCTAGACATGCCTTTGCTTAAATTAAAAAACAGCCGTTAACATTTTCGCATTTAATATAGAGCTAAAGTCTGAGCACATTACGATGTTCGAAGACTTTATTGGAGCCAAAAACGTGCCTTTTCGTTGTTTTTATTTATAACCTTATTTGTTAGCAAATATATTGGATTTGTATTTTCTGATTTATAAAGTTAAATAACAAATAAAAAAAACTGCATTAAAACTTTTTATATATGCCATTTAGAAGTAGGTTTATTCGATGTCAAAGAAAACCATAGTTGCTGTACGAAAACCATAGTTGGTACACTGTACATATCCACATAAGCAGTTATATTTTATTGGAGTATCCAACAGGCAACATTCGTCAGTTCATTTTCTTATTTAAGAAGTCCGCTATGTAACTTTGTTCATAAACAATAAAACAAGTTGTATATAATGTAAGAAGAAAACACTATAATCAAAGTGTTTTTTACGTTACTTACTTAATTTTAAATTTTAAAATTATCTTTGTATTAAAATTATTTAAGTGAAGTTTAATTGATTTTATTAAATATTGGTACAAAGGGTATTTTTACGTTGTGCATTTTGTGCGTCTCGGCAAGGAATTGCACTGGTTGATTTCATGTGCCCTACCGCAGTATAAAATACACACACTTACAAACTAACATATTTTATAAAAAAATGTACTGACTGAATGATGACTGTTGGATACTCTTATAATATATAAAACCTGTTATGGATATGAAGTTGAATAAAATATTTGCAATAATTCCATATTTTGATTAACGTAAGTTAAGTTAGTTGGCGCTTAACAAGCAATTGAGGAAATGCCACAAATAGTTTAATAACATATCATCTTCCAATGTTATAAACGAGTAGAGCGGCAAACTTGTTAATGTAGCAAATAAGCTTATTCGTAATAGTTTGTTCTTGTGTTGCTGTTTGTGGCAAACACATATCCATTCATAGATTTCTGTGTGGTGGGACATTGTTGTTGCTTATTGTAAGAAATACTTTATCTTACATGGGTTGTTTTAATATTACTTTTTTATAAATATAAAACACATTGTAATGCAATCATCAATCACCATATCAGAGATATAGAAAATAATAATAATAATTTACTGCTGTTTTAAATTTTAAAATTAGAAGTAAAAGGGATAAGAAAGTCATTTACATATAAACACCAATTAAAACAAGTAAAAACGTTGCAGTCGGTTGCAACCGACTGCGGAACACTCGATACCAGTAATAAAAATTATAAAAAGAGACCTGACTGCAATGGGGTGCAGATTCGGCAGGGGTGTTCGCTGCTTCACAGTTTGTCTGATGCAGATGGGAAAGACAAAAAGCTATCTTCCTTCAAAATTTGGTGACTCGAGCTCAAAGTTTGTAAAAAGGGGGCTAGGTATGGTATGGAAAGCGTAGCATACAAAGTTTATATGCATATAAATTGTTGTATGTCAATTGCTATCTTTCTACTAAACTTTGGGACCTTAGCTTAAGATTTGTAAAGCCCCCTTCACACGGTCGGTTAATCTGTAGCTTTTTTTTTTCAAAAAGCCAGCGCTCTCGTGTGAACGCACAACATTTTTTAGGACCGGTCAAAAACCGACGCAAAAATTAAAAAAATAGAACGTGTTCTATTTCTGCTCTTTTTTGCGTCGTTCTTAGCTTGAGCTAACGCGGATAAAATACAAACAACCTCTAATATGCTTTCGCCTGTATCCATATTAATATTGTTTATTTATATGTTTGTGCTGAATTAAGTAGAAAAGTGTGACCAGATTGTGTAAACACAAAAAGTGATGGGATTTTCATTTTAACCGATGCGAATAATGTGAATGCCAACATTTTTGGTCGGTTAAAAAGAGCTACAGAAAAACCGATCGTGTGAAGGGGGCTTAAAAGGTATGGGAAGGGTGGCTGGGGGCAGCGTTCGGAACCATACGATACTTATCGTAATTTTGGGCCTACGTACAATGTACGATAGCATATTATTATCGTTCGCAGGTTGTACGATAATTTCCATCATGAAGCAAAATTTGAGAATTTATATTATTTCACTCGAAGGAATTACTTTTAAAAACGTATCAAAATTTGTGCTCGAAGCAATTTCACTTCCACACTCGAATGCTGAAAGTGAACGCATATTCAACCAAAAAAAAGCTTGATCAAAACTAAGGCTCACAATAAAATGACAATTTTGACGGTAACCGGTGTGCTATTAGCTAAACAACGAGTTAGAGGTAAAGAAAACGATTGCACAACGTATGATCCATCACAGAACGAATACAGTCGCATGAACAAAGCGTTACTCTATAAAAACAAATTACTACAGAAAACACTGCCAGAACGGTTCAAGATTTATATAATGACACGGATGTAGAGGAATTTAATAATATTAGAATGCCAAACGACTTCTAAGTGGTAGAACAAATAATTAATCTTTATGAATAAGTTTATTATATTCAAAATAATGATTATACTTTCTGTTTATATGAATATAAGTGTATATTTATATATAAAAGAAATTCTTTCATTTTTTATTTCACTACCCTTTCATATCCATTACTTCTTTATAAATAAGAAATTTTAGCGTGTTTCATGCCGAACTTGCATGGGAATAGTGAAATGTGGTCCGAGTGAACTTGAAGTGGAAAGGGACTCGGTTCAGGTCTGTACGACACGTAAAACACTTGAGTTTCAATGTTCTGTTGATTTGAAAGCGGTGGTTTACACAAGATGAACTATAGAGTTCTTGTATACATATCAATATTACAATTTATATGATTTATTTATTTATGATAGACATTATCTTAAAAATACGATAATTTCGATCCATGTACGATAATTTTACGCCCCTGGTACGATAGTCAGTCCGCTTCAAGTTGCTAACGCTTGCTGGGAATGATAAGGTGGTTGTGGCGGTATGGCCTGTGGCATATGTGGCATCCAAATTTTTGCTGTAGATCTGTGTATGATGTCACTTGCTTTCCTCCAAATAAATGCTGTGACACAAGCTCAAAGTTAGTAAAATAAAGCGGAAGGGGGTCTGGGGTCGGTATGAGTGTGGGGGGTGGCAATAAAACTTGTTGGTTTTCTTCATCACCATTTTTGGCACCAAATTTAGCTCAAAAGCTGCGGAAGATATATGTATGCATTTATTATTTTAAAATGCAGTGGGCTGAGTAACGGGGGTCCGTGGCTCCAAAACTTTAATGCAGTTTTTAAGGATCGTTTACAGTTATCTTTTTAATAAATTTACTGTATTTAGCGAAGCGTTTGGGCGGCTTGGTAGAGTCATCTAAGGTGTCTTCAGTTATCATGTCCTTCGTGCTTCGTTTTCGACTTCATTTCTGTTATTTGGCGTGCTGTCGCTTAGGAGGGCGTATTGATTGGAGCTGGTGCTGGCTGCAAAGTCCAGAGCGATTTTTTTCCTTAGTAGAATCGTAGAGACTTGGTTTGGTCTCTTGATTGACTTTGGCTTCGGTTTTACTCTCTACCAGCTCCAAACCGTTGTGTCGTCTTCGTCGTCGTTCATGTTAACAACAACACTTTGTTGATGCTTATCAGCAACCACTGGTTTGTTTCGTTTTGTTTTGTTTTTCGAGTAACTGGAAATAATAGCTTTAGCGCTAGTGCAGCTTCCGCCTAGATTTTAGGCACGTCGTAACTCAGGGAGTGTAGTAAAAGTGTAAAAGTAGTCCAATATGTCTAATAATAAAAACGTTATAAATAAAAACCACGAAAAGGCACGTTTTTGGCGCCAATCTTGGATAATACCAGTTTTCCCGTATAGGATGGGTCAATTTTCGACCACTCCTCTTTCAAAACCTTTATTAGCCTTCATTTTGATTTAATATGGTGAAACCGAATCTTTTTTTCCAACATATGCCAGCAATGCTCAATCGGATTGAGGTCAGGACTCTGAGGTGGAGTTTTTAGCATATGTGGCGTTTTGTATGCAAGATACATTCTCGTATTGTGTGCCATGTGCTTTGGGTCATTATCATGCTGAAAGTAATACGAGCCGGATACTCCCAACTTTTCAACGCTAGGCCCCAATTTTTTTTTTTTATATAAGTATATATATATATAAACTTTATGGTCTATTATTCCCTCAATTATTTCCAAGATACCGACCGTCGCTGTTCTCCTCCACACCCGAAGTTGTCCATCGGGCCCAAACTGTTATAGTTCGACTCGTCAGAGAATATAATATTAATAGCCAACTTATCCCTGCTCTTCAAGCTTTTTGGCCTTCCAGATTTTGGCATATTCTCCACCCGTCCTTCGTATTTGAACCCCCAAATGACTGATTGGTAAATCTTAGCAATTTCTGAGTAAGATTTTGCTGCTTGACGTGCATGTTTAAAATATACTGGCGTTCCTCAATACTCAAATATTTTCCTGGCATTTTGAAGCAAGATCTGCCCAGCTTTAGTCTAATATACACAAACTCTGTAATTTGCTACGAACAATTGTCTAGACATGCCTTTGCTTAAATTAAAAAACAGCCGTTAACATTTTCGCATTTAATATAGAGCTAAAGTCTGAGCACATTACGGTGTTCGAAGACTTTATTGGAGCCAAAAACGTGCCTTTTCGTTATTTTTATTTATAACCTTATTTGTTAGCAAATATATTGAATTTGTATTTTCTGATTTATAAAGTTAAATAACAAATAAACAAAACTGCAATAAAACTTTTTATATATGCCATTTAGAAGTAGGTTTTTTCGATGTCAAAGAAAACCATAGTTGCTGTACGAAAACCATAGTTGGTACACTGTACATATCCACATAAGCAGTTATATTTTATTGGAGTATCCAACAGACAACATTCGTCAGTTCATTTTCTTATTTAAGAAGTCCGCTATGTAACTTTGTTCATAAACAATAAAACAAGTTGTATATAATGTAAGAAGAAAACACTATAATCAAAGTTTTTTTTACGTTACTTACTTAATTTTAAATTTTAAAATTATCTTTGTATTAAAATTATTTAAGTGAAGTTTAATTGATTTTATTAAATATTGGTACAAAGGGTATTTTTACGTTGTGCATTTTGTGCGTCTCGGCAAAAAGGAATTGCACTGGTTGATTACATGTGCCCTACCGCAGTATAAAATACACACACTTACAAACTAACATATTTTATAAAAAAATGTACTGACTGAATGATGACTGTTGGATACTCTTATAATATATAAAACCTGTTATGGATATGAAGTTGAATAAAATATTTGCAATAATTCCATATTTTGATTAACGTAAGTTAAGTTAGTTGGCGCTTAACAAGCAATTGAGGAAATGCCAAAAATAGTTTAATAACATATCATCTTCCAATGTTATAAACGAGTAGAGCGGCAAACTTGTTAATGTAGCAAATAAGCTTATTCGTAATAGTTTGTTCTTGTGTTGCTGTTTGTGGCAAACACATATCCATTCATAGATTTCTGTGTGGTGGGACATTGTTGTTGCTTATTGTAAGAAATACTTTATCTTACATGGGTTGTTTTAATATTACTTTTTTATAAATATAAAACACATTGTAATGCAATCATCAATCACCATATCAGAGATATAGAAAATAATAATAATAATTTACTGCTGTTTTAAATTTTAAAATTAGAAGTAAAAGGGATAAGAAAGTCACTTACATATAAACACCAATTAAAACAAGTAAAAACGTTGCAGTCGGTTGCAACCGACTGCGGAACACTCGATACCAGTAATAAAAATTATAAAAAGAGACCTGACTGCAATGGGGTGCAGATTCGGCAGGGGTGTTCGCTGCTTCACAGTTTGTCTGATGCAGATGGGAAAGACAAAAAGCTATCTTCCTTCAAAATTTGGTGACTCGAGCTCAAAGTTTGTAAAAGATGGTAAAAAGGGGGCTAGGTATGGTATGGAAAGCGTAGCATACAAAGTTTATATGCATATAAATGTTGTATGTCAATTGCTATCTTTCTACTAAACTTTGGGACCTTACCTTAAGATTTGTAAAGCCCCCTTCACACGGTCGGTTTTTCTGTAGCTTTTTTTTCAAAAAGCCAGCGCTCTCGTGTGAACGCACAACATTTTTTAGGACCGGTCAAAAACCGACGCAAAAATTAAAAAAATAGAACGTGTTCTATTTCTGCTCTTTTTTGCGTCGTTCTTAGCTTGAGCTAACGCGGATAAAATACAAACAACCTCTAATATGCTTTCGCCTGTATCCATATTAATATTGTTTATATGTTTGTGCTGAATTAAGTAGAAAAGTGTGACCAGATTGTGTAAACACAAAAAGTGATGGGATTTTCATTTTAACCGATGCGAATAATGTGAATGCCAACATTTTTGGTGGGTTAAAAAAAACTACAGAAAAACCAATCGTGTGAATGTGGCTTAAAAGGTATAGGAAGGGTGGCTGGGGGCAGCGTTCGGAACCATACGATACTTATCGTAATTTTGGTCCTACGTACAATGTACGATAGCATATTATTATCGTACGCAGGTTGTACGATAATTTCCATCATGAAGCAAAATTTGAGAATTTATATTATTTCACTCGAAGGAATTACTTTTAAAAACGTATCAAAATTTGTGTTCGAAGCAATTTCACTTCCACACTCGAATGCTGAAAGTGAACGCATATTCAACCAAAAAAAAGCTTGATTAAAACTAAGGCTCACAATAAAATGACAATTTTGACGGTAACCGGTGTGCTATTAGCTAAACAACGAGTTAGAGGTAAAGAAAACGATTGCACAACGTATGATCCATCACAGAACGAATACAGTCGCATTAACGAAACTTTACTCTGTAAAAACAAATTACTACAGACAACACTGCCAGAACGGTTCAAGATTTATATAATGACACGGATGTAGAGGAATTTAATAATATTAGAATGCCAAACGACTTCTAAGTGGTAGAACAAATAATTAATCTTTATGAATAAGTTTATTATATTCAAAATAATGATTATACTTTCTGTTTATATGAATATAAGTGTATATTTATATATAAAAGAAATTCTTTCATTTTTTATTTCACTACCCTTTCATATCCATTACTTCTTTATAAATAAGAAATTTTAGCGTGTTTCATGCCGAACTTACATGGGAATAGTGAAATGTGGTCCGAGTGAACTTGAAGTAGAAAGGGACTCGGTTCAGGTCTGTACGACACGTAAAACACTTGAGTTTCAATGTTCTGTTGATTTGAAAGCGGTGGTTTACACAAGATGAACTATAGAGTTCTTGTATACATATCAATATTACAATTTATATGATTTATTTATTTATGATAGACATTATCTTAAAAATACGATAATTTCGATCCATGTACGATAATTTTACGCCCCTGGTACGATAGTCAGTCCGCTTCAAGTTGCTAACGCTTGCTGGGAATGATAAGGTGGTTGTGGCGGTATGGCCTGTGGCATATGTGGCATCCAAATTTTTGCTGTAGATCTGTGTATGATGTCACTTGCTTTCCTCCAAATAAATGCTGTGACACAAGCTCAAAGTTAGTAAAATAAAGCGGAAGGGGGTCTGGGGTCGGTATGAGTGTGGGGGGTGGCAAAAAACTTGTTGGTTTTCTTCATCACCATTTTTGGCACCAAATTTAGCTCAAAAGCTGCGGAAGATATATGTATGCATTTATTATTTTAAAATGCAGTGGGCTGAGTAACGGGGGTCCGTGGCTCCAAAACTTTAATGCAGTTTTTAAGGATCGTTTACAGTTATCTTTTTAATAAATTTACTGTATTTAGCGAAGCGTTTGGGCGGCTTGGTAGAGTCATCTAAGGTGTCTTCAGTTATCATGTCCTTCGTGCTTCGTTTTCGACTTCATTTCTGTTATTTGGCGTGCTGTCGCTTAGGAGGGCGTATTGATTGGAGCTGGTGCTGGCTGCAAAGTCCAGAGCGATTTTTTTCCTTAGTAGAATCGTAGAGACTTGGTTTGGTCTCTTGATTGACTTTGGCTTCGGTTTTACTCTCTACCAGCTCCAAACCGTTGTGTCGTCTTCGTCGTCGTTCATGTTAACAACAACACTTTGTTGATGCTTATCAGCAACCACTGGTTTGTTTCGTTTTGTTTTGTTTTTCGAGTAACTGGAAATAATAGCTTTAGCGCTAGTGCAGCTTCCGCCTAGATTTTAGGCACGTCGTAACTCAGGGAGTGTAGTAAAAGTGTAAAAGTAGTCCAATATGTCTAATAATAAAAACGTTATAAATAAAAACCACGAAAAGGCACGTTTTTGGCGCCAATCTTGGATAATACCAGTTTTCCCGTATAGGATGGGTCAATTTTCGACCACTCCTCTTTCAAAACCTTTATTAGCCTTCATTTTGATTTAATATGGTGAAACCGAATCTTTTTTTCCAACATATGCCAGCAATGCTCAATCGGATTGAGGTCAGGACTCTGAGGTGGAGTTTTTAGCATATGTGGCGTTTTGTATGCAAGATACATTCTCGTATTGTGTGCCATGTGCTTTGGGTCATTATCATGCTGAAAGTAATACGAGCCGGATACTCCCAACTTTTCAACGCTAGGCCCCAATTTTTTTTTTTTATATAAGTATATATATATATAAACTTTATGGTCTATTATTCCCTCAATTATTTCCAAGATACCGACCGTCGCTGTTCTCCTCCACACCCGAAGTTGTCCATCGGGCCCAAACTGTTATAGTTCGACTCGTCAGAGAATATAATATTAATAGCCAACTTATCCCTGCTCTTCAAGCTTTTTGGCCTTCCAGATTTTGGCATATTCTCCACCCGTCCTTCGTATTTGAACCCCCAAATGACTGATTGGTAAATCTTAGCAATTTCTGAGTAAGATTTTGCTGCTTGACGTGCATGTTTAAAATATACTGGCGTTCCTCAATACTCAAATATTTTCCTGGCATTTTGAAGCAAGATCTGCCCAGCTTTAGTCTAATATACACAAACTCTGTAATTTGCTACGAACAATTGTCTAGACATGCCTTTGCTTAAATTAAAAAACAGCCGTTAACATTTTCGCATTTAATATAGAGCTAAAGTCTGAGCACATTACGGTGTTCGAAGACTTTATTGGAGCCAAAAACGTGCCTTTTCGTTATTTTTATTTATAACCTTATTTGTTAGCAAATATATTGAATTTGTATTTTCTGATTTATAAAGTTAAATAACAAATAAACAAAACTGCAATAAAACTTTTTATATATGCCATTTAGAAGTAGGTTTTTTCGATGTCAAAGAAAACCATAGTTGCTGTACGAAAACCATAGTTGGTACACTGTACATATCCACATAAGCAGTTATATTTTATTGGAGTATCCAACAGACAACATTCGTCAGTTCATTTTCTTATTTAAGAAGTCCGCTATGTAACTTTGTTCATAAACAATAAAACAAGTTGTATATAATGTAAGAAGAAAACACTATAATCAAAGTTTTTTTTACGTTACTTACTTAATTTTAAATTTTAAAATTATCTTTGTATTAAAATTATTTAAGTGAAGTTTAATTGATTTTATTAAATATTGGTACAAAGGGTATTTTTACGTTGTGCATTTTGTGCGTCTCGGCAAAAAGGAATTGCACTGGTTGATTACATGTGCCCTACCGCAGTATAAAATACACACACTTACAAACTAACATATTTTATAAAAAAATGTACTGACTGAATGATGACTGTTGGATACTCTTATAATATATAAAACCTGTTATGGATATGAAGTTGAATAAAATATTTGCAATAATTCCATATTTTGATTAACGTAAGTTAAGTTAGTTGGCGCTTAACAAGCAATTGAGGAAATGCCAAAAATAGTTTAATAACATATCATCTTCCAATGTTATAAACGAGTAGAGCGGCAAACTTGTTAATGTAGCAAATAAGCTTATTCGTAATAGTTTGTTCTTGTGTTGCTGTTTGTGGCAAACACATATCCATTCATAGATTTCTGTGTGGTGGGACATTGTTGTTGCTTATTGTAAGAAATACTTTATCTTACATGGGTTGTTTTAATATTACTTTTTTATAAATATAAAACACATTGTAATGCAATCATCAATCACCATATCAGAGATATAGAAAATAATAATAATAATTTACTGCTGTTTTAAATTTTAAAATTAGAAGTAAAAGGGATAAGAAAGTCACTTACATATAAACACCAATTAAAACAAGTAAAAACGTTGCAGTCGGTTGCAACCGACTGCGGAACACTCGATACCAGTAATAAAAATTATAAAAAGAGACCTGACTGCAATGGGGTGCAGATTCGGCAGGGGTGTTCGCTGCTTCACAGTTTGTCTGATGCAGATGGGAAAGACAAAAAGCTATCTTCCTTCAAAATTTGGTGACTCGAGCTCAAAGTTTGTAAAAGATGGTAAAAAGGGGGCTAGGTATGGTATGGAAAGCGTAGCATACAAAGTTTATATGCATATAAATGTTGTATGTCAATTGCTATCTTTCTACTAAACTTTGT